>JAGTJP010000327.1:0-21473 GCA_020744175.1 Auriculariales sp. MPI-PUGE-AT-0066
GAGAACTGCCTAAGTAATGCTGCTTCAATGGAGGAGAGCTGACATTTTCTCTTCAGTGGTATCATTCTCATTACTCCGCTCCGCCGTAAGTTTTTTTTTGGTCATTCGTTGCGCTATCGACTGACAGCTTCTATAGCAGTAGTATGTAGTTATCACCACTAATTGCGCGCTGTATTGACGTCGCTACTAGCGGCGATGGCGTTTGGGGTGCTGTCCAGATTAATGGTCCTGCGACGGCGGAGGCAAGTATCTCGTCCATTTCATCTCAGTCTGAACCCACCTGACGCCACCGTTCGTCTAGTATGACATTGACCTTGGCCCTATCACCGTCTCCGACTGGTTTGCGCTGCAGACAGGTGAGTGCGCACTAGAATGATTATCGTTTACTCATTCCGAGCAGCGTATCAAAAGGCCTACTCTGCTGAGCGCACCGGTCCTCCCGTCCCGGACAATTTCCTGGTCAACGGCATCAACGTCAACCCGGGCAATACCACTCAAGGCACGCGCTACAAGCTCAAATTTACTCCTGGCCGGAAGCACCGCCTTCGCTTCATCAACACGAGCGTCGATGTGGGTGCTCGACTCTTCGCTGTTCTGTCCCATAACACGTCCCGCCACAGACCTTTTTCCGCGTTTCCCTTGATGGCCACAACATGACAGTTATTCAAACTGATATGGTTCCCGTAACGCCCTTCCAAGTTCAGTCGGTCGGTCTTGCGATTGGCCAGCGTTACGATGTCATCATCACCGCGAACACTGCGGCGCCAGCAACTACTGGCTCAGGACCTACCCCAAGCCGCATGTGGTCGCAACACAAATGATGGTACCGGTGATGCGAATGCTTACGTGTCATACACTGGTGCACCGAGCGCGCTCCCTCATCAACTCCGTGACCGTGCCCACCGGCTGCACTGATGAGACCGGCGTTGTCCCCTATGTCCCAATCACTATTGATGCATCTGTTTACCCGACCAACAACACTCAGCTCAACGTTTCCGCACCGTTTGCTGCAGTTGTGAACAACGATACCGTCTTAGGTTCGTCAACACTCCTCTGCCATTCAATATTGACTCGCTTACTAACTTCCCTAGGGTGGAACATTGGAAATGCACTACCTGTGGGAATGAATATCGACTGGAGCAACCCATCAGTCAAATATCTGGAGCAGAATCAGAGTACGTAATATATCCTCAGTCTCGCCTCACTGATGGAGGAAATTGAGCGCTGCCAGCGGAGCTCAACTCGTATTACATCAGTGGAAATAGCTCAACGGTCTATTTTGTCATTCAAAATCAGGCCCCTATCCCTCATCCATCCATCTCCACCTTCACGATTTCAATGTCATCGCGCAAGGAACAGGAACCTTCGACCCTAGCACAACCACCGTCAACTGGGTAAATCCCATGCGTCGTGACGTAGCTATGCTCCCCGCAAGCGGTTACCTATTCATTGCATTCAAGGTGCGCATTTGCGAGCTTTTGGAGCCTTTCTAAAAGTTGCGTTATTGCAGGCGGACAACCCAGGTATCGCGCTGATGCACTGCCACATTGCCTGGTATGTCCCCATTCTTTGATCGCAAGTACCAGCTCATGCTGATGACTTCGCAATAGGCACGTCTCTGAAGGTCTCAGCCTGCAGCTGGTTGAACGTGCCAGCGAGATCTTTGGGTTCACCACTCTTGATGCGGCTTGGACGAACACCTGCACCACATGGGATGCGTGGTACACCAGCTCGGCTAACGTCTATGAGTGAAATCTGACAGTGGTCTTCGTACACGTCCCACGTGACCTTCGTATACGGAGACGACAAATGGTTCGCCCAAATGCTGTCACGAACCCCCCCCCCCCAGGTTGTAGGTCTGTTCAGATGAAGTGGCGTGTATGTGTTTTGAGTCAGCGCAATAGCGCTTATGTGTTTATACTGGGATCTTCAGCTGGGCAGGCGGGGTCTGCCCATCTCGTGAGATTGTACCAGTTCCTCTGAACTACGTTCAATACACTTTCGGTACTAGCCGCTTTTCGGAATAGATAGCAAGGAGCAAGAGATCCTGGTCGTCGCTGCTCGCAGTCTCTGAAAAGATTTAATGACGCGCTTCTGTCCACAGTGTGCCTCTATGATTCTATTTCTCCGGTCAAAGTTTGAATGTCTCTGTTAGTCAGATTGTGACATTGAGAGGCGCGTGGCGTTGTTGCGGGACCTCGTGTGTGTCTATGGTCGTGGCTAATAGGCACTGGCAATCCCCATGCCCTGCAGCTAATGGACCTCAAGGCCCAGGCGGAACTCAGAGCGCAGGACCTCACGGAAATCGAAAGAAGGCAGACGGATAAACAGCGGGTGTGTCAGGGTTCGGACAGTGGGAACCGTCTCAGTTCCGGTCTTGCACGTTGCCACTCCCGAGTTCCATACTGTACGCGCAGGACGCGGCGCCGGATCCGGCGCTGCACAGTGCTTGCGCCGCTATCAAGCGGGGATACCGAATGGCAACAACCGGGTGTGGTTGCGAGCAGGACAGAATCCAATTCCGGTTTCCAACTACGCAGACATGGTCTGTCTCCGAGCATCTGGTTTTGACTACTACCATGGCGCCAAATCGCACGGGTTGAATCAGCCAATGACCTCTCGATTACTCACGTTTGTGTAGAATCCCGCGCGCACAAAGTACCGCACCACGGGCTCAGGCAATCGTGCTTTCACCGATTCGCAGAGAATGGCGCATCTAACGTTCCGATACCCATAACCTGCTCGTTCTTCATCATCGCCGCGAAGAACCCCCAGGAAACTGCTTATGGCAGCCCGTTACTCGATTATGTTGTTTTTCACCCGGAGAACAGTCAGCGCTCTCCGCGCCTGCCTTACCAGAACCCAGTGTCAATGCTACCTCCCCAGCCATACTGATGGCCACGCTTCTTATCTGATCTTAAATCAGCCCCTAGGAGGACTGTGCACTTGTCGTAGACCGCGCCAGTGCTCGATTCACTCTTATCCGCATCACAATTTACCGGATTCGCATCTACCCATCTTGCGACCAAGGGCTTTCCCCATCATCTTTACGATATGCATCACTTTGCCATAACTCATACTATCATACCTCAAGTAGCAACAACATTTCGCTACTGTCGATGCTGGTTTCTTTCGATGCCCGTTGACCTGGTTCAAGTTCCAGCCGTGTCCCTCTTCTCACTTCTCACTGTAAACATTCTATTCAACACCTACCAGATGACTGCTGTCCAGCTGTCAGACCCTTGCGCCGTCTGCTACCGCGAACGCTGAGATAGAGTACAGACCCGGGCTAAATCAAGCGCTGATTGAATAAAACCGGCGTGGCTGATTCTAGAACCATCGCGGTACCTCGCGGCACAACGTTCATAGCGAATATCGCTCTCAGAAGAACGAACAGCAGATGCACCCACCCGTGTGCTCCCAAAAGTTCGGAAGCCGCCGGCTTCTTTTTTGACTTTTAAGTTCTACTGCGCGGGCATCAGTATATAAGATGTACCACCTGAGAGAGATGGGAGCTTGTGCCCCTGTCATCTCAGACTTGCAGGCATATCGAGGCTGTGTCAGTTGCTCCGATCTCGATGCGCTTCGACGTTCTCGCCACACTCGTTGCTGCCGCTATTCCTATCTTAGGGAGCCTGTGAGAGCTGTTTCACACCTCCCGCTCAGTTTCTCACATATAAATGCAGCCATCCGGAGCGCACGGAGAACATAAACCTCGTCGCCCGCCAATCCTTACCGCCACCGCCGCCCGCAGGCTGCCTCAACGCCGCCTCCAAGCTTTGCTGGGACGGAACCTACAACATCGTGCGTTTCTATGAATCCGTTGAAGCTGTCTTCCGCTAGCTAACTTGCGCAATCAGACGACCAATTATTATCAGACTGGCCCGCGAACTGGCCGAGTCGTGACAGTCAGTCACGTGGACACGATGCTGCGGCATGCGCTGATCTGCTGCATAGGTCAACTTTGATGTTCGCAACGTCACGCTTGCTCCGGATGGCCGCTCTCGCCAGTGAGTGGTGCACGCGTAGTCTGTGTTGTCGCTTAGTGTGCACGGACAGGGTCATGGCCATGTAAGTGGTGCTGCCGCACGTGCCTCAAGCAAATCTTGACAAATGTTTCGCGACAAGTAACGGGCAGATTCCAGGACCGACGATTGTCGCGGTGAGTTTGAATACTCTCTTCTTGCGAGGTTCTAGCTGATCGTATTCTTAGAACTGGGGCGACACTATACAGGTGAACGTCAAGAACTCACTGCAGCACAATGGGCAAGTCACTGATTCAGCAATTAAACTTCATATAATGTAACTAATTGCCGTTGGATGCAGAACGAACATCCACTGGCACGGCATCCGGATGTTCAGAAACTTCAAGGTTGGCAACCCACCTTTGCCATCTCCTCCACGTCTCAGCGCATTTTTATTATAGAACGACGGTGCTAACGGCGTTACGGAGTGCCCTATTGCTCCTGGGCAGACGAAGACGTGAGTTTCTTCAGCGTTTTCTTCATCGTGTTACTGATCCGTTGGTCCAGGTATACTTTCGTGCAGGTGCGGTTTCAGCAAGATATTTCATACAGTGCAAGCACACTAATATATTTCCGAAAAAATAGAACAGTACGGTATGTTTGAGCTCACGTGGTACATGAAGTATGATAAGCTGAGCTGATTATTGGCGTAGGCACTACGGTATGTACCGACGCGCCGGTCTGGGCCGAAACTTGAGAATTGCTCAAGTAATTCAATTGAGGAGAGCTGACATTTTCTCGGCAGTGGTATCATTCTCACTACAGCGTCGTAAGTTTTTTTATATTTTATTTTAATCATTGTGCTATCGACTGACAGATTCTGTAGCAATAGTAGGTCCTCTCCGCCATTCATTGCGCTATCAACTGACAGCTTCTGTAGTAGTGAAGGTACTTGGGGCGCAATACAAATCAATGGCCCGGCTACGGCGGAGGTGATCACTTATTTCGTCCGCTTGACCATTTGAACATCTGACGCTGACGCAAATACTTTAGTACGACATTGACCTCGGTCCTGTTACGGTCTCCGACTGGTTTGCACTAAAACAGGTACGGCACATCATTATCGTCATCAGCTTCCATTAATGCCAAACAGGATATCAAAATGCTTATGCTGCCGAACGCACTGGTCCTCCTGTTCCCGACAATTTCCTTGTCAACGGCATCAACGTCAACCCAAGCAACACTTCCCAGGGCACGCGCTTCAAGCTCAATTTTACTCCCGGCAAGAAGCATCGCCTCCGGTTCATCAACACCAGCGTGGACGTAAGTACTGCAATCCGACTCCCATTCACATTCTCCCGGTAACACACCGCGCTACAGACCTTCTTCCGCGTCTCCCTCGACGGTCACAACATGACAGTAATTCAGAGCGACTTCGTACCGGTGAATCCCTTTACAGTTCAGTCGGTCGGTCTTGCGATTGGCCAGCGTTACGATGTCATCATCACCGCGAACACTGCGACGCCAGCAAACTACTGGCTCAGGACCTATGCTCAAGCCGCTTGTGGCCGCAACACGAACGACGGCACCGGTACTGCCAATGCTTACGTCTCTTACACTGGTGCACCGAGCGCGCTTCCCTCATCTACGGCGTGGACCGTACCCGCAGGCTGTACTGACGAGACCGGAGTTGTTCCTTACGTTCCGATCACCATCGATTCTTCCGTCTACCCGACCAACAACACGCAGCTTAACGTTTCCGCACCGTTTGCTGCAGTTGTGAACAACGATACCGTCTTTAGGTTCGTCAAACTGCCTCTCTTGTGAACATCTTGCTCAATTCCCCAGATGGAACATTGGAAACGCACTGCCTCTCGGGATGAACACTGATTGGAGCAACCCATCCGTGAAATACCTGCAACAAATCAAAGTGCGTTATTGTGTTACCAGCTTCATCTCACTAACACATTACTTGCAGCGATCCCAACCGACTTTAACTCGTATTACATCAATGGAAATGGCTCAACGGTCTATTTTGTCATTCAAAATCAGGCCCCTATCCCTCATCCTATCCATCTGCATCTTCACGACTTCAACGTCATCGCCTCAGGAACTGGAACATTCGTCGCTGGTACAACAGCAGTCAACTGGGTGAACCCCATGCGTCGCGATGTAACTCTTCTTCCCGCGAGCGGCTATCTGTTCATTGCATTCAAGGTGTGCTCTTATTTCATTTGACCTATTGAAGTTTCACCTACATTCCTGATGTAGGCGGACAACCCAGGCATCGCGATCATGCACTGTCATATTGCTTGGTGCGCCTCAATGCTTCATTTCTGACTGCCAACTGATGGTGGTACCTTTGGTACAGGCACGTCTCTCAAGGTCTCAGCCTGCAGTTGGTTGAACGTGCCAGCGAGATCTTTGGGTTCACTAGTCTCGACGCGGCTTGGACGAGTACATGCACCACCTGGGATGCGTGGTACACTAGTTCATCCAACGTCTACGGGAAGAAGGTTGACAGCGGTCTTCGTTAACGACCCATGGAATGGTCCAAATCACCCGCCCTCAAAATACCCCTTTAGTTGTTCTTGCGGACCTGTTCAGATGTATGTATGGGCGGTATCCGTGTTCGTTTGGTTGGCGCAGCGCGCTACTACTATGGTTATACTAGGATCTCCGGTTGAGTCTGCGGAGTCTCACAATCTTACGAGGTCGTGCCAGGCCTATGAACTAAGTTTGATATATGAGCGATTTCCAAAACAAGCAGGTGCCGGCCATGATTGCCAAGCCGGAGATTACAGTCGGCGATTCTGAATCCATCGCCGATGCGGCTTCTCCTCATACTTTGAGGTCGTCAGCGCCTCGCACACCTCGACGGGCTAGATCGCACGCGCCTTTGCTCGCAATGAGCCTTCGTGACTCCCTGAAGCAGATAGGCCGTGACGCCAGCGAGTTCGTGTTTGGCGATCATGATACTCCCAGTCTCGCCGAGCGCGCGAACCAGGCGAACCTCGCGTTCCACAACAAGCTCACATTCGAGTACGATGATGCACAGGAATTTGGGTTATTTTGTTCGTAGAAAAATAGCGCAGTGTATTCCAAACCGTTCACTTCGTCTTCAGATATCAATCGCTTCGTAGACGGTGCGTTTGGTCGACTGCGGCCTTGTATAACATGTGACATGTTGTCGTAGGCTTACATCCAGACATTTCGGGCTTCCTTGCTCGTGAGGTCACCAAGTTAGAGAGTACGTTGCACTATGTTGCTTGTGACAGGTACCACCTTAGGACCCACGACAGATATGCTTCTCGACAGCCTGGAGGAGCACGTCGTCTCTGTCTTTGACAGTACCTTCCGTGATAAGAAGCCGGGTCATCTTTTTAGGGAGAAGAATAGCCTCGAAGAATACTATGGTACCAGCTCGCCGTCGTCGTCCGATTACGAGCGCGCGGAGCGGCGCGAGGCACGTGCGGCAAGAAGGCGGCCAAAGAATTCACGAAAGCTCGTGGGGGTCCGACGCAATATGGCCAGGCTGGCAACCCATTTGTCAACGCCCTCGTACCAGCTGGCCAGAAGAAGACGAGCCGAAGCGGTCTCAAAGGCTTCCACAAGTGCTGGACGAACACGGAGGCGACAATTCGATAAGGCAAAGGACAAATTCCAGGAGAAAGTCGATGAAATCGATGACCACGCCCAAAAGTTTGAACGTGCTCTAGACAAAGTCAAAGATGCGGCTGTTGAGAAACTCAGTGAGCTCCTCGCTCCGATCGTCAAAGTGAGTGGGAGTATCCGAGACTACGACGTCTACTGACACCTGAACCCAGGCCATCAGAGATCATTGCTAGCGTCAAGGAAAAGGCAATTGAATTTGTGCACTTCCTGCGCGATGCTGTCAGCAAGTTGCTCGCCGAACTGAACCGTGGTCTCGCCGACGCCTTCACCACCGCTGCCCTCACGTGCCTGAAGACCTTTTTGCGGGAAAATACCGAGCTCGAAGATCTCGAAAGAGCAGCAGGGAAGGTCAGAAATGATATATCAACTAGCATTTCCTCGTTCTTCAGTGGATTCCGCGACAAGCGCACTGTAAGCTCGAGTGACACGCACCGCGAGGCGACAGAAGCCGAGGTGCTCCTCCACCACAGAACGAAGAAGCGGTAGAGGCCGTGAAGAAGAGCGATGGAAGCACCATGGAGGCAGCGGTCTCTGCTGTGCTCTCTGGAAAACTATCAAAAGTTAGTCTGCTTTGCCATGTCTGACGATTTGGTCTCAAGGATCCTCTCAGGGTTACGCGATTGTACGCGACGAAACTCGCGAGGAGTTTCGCACTATTCTATCTGCACTTGAGACGTTGCTCCTTGATCAGCTTCAGGCAAGATCAGGATTCCACTTGCCTTGCTCATGGACGGTGACCCACTCGGGATTGGTGACAAGAAAGACGAAAAGACTGCCACACCATCCGCGACCTCTTCAAGGATCTCGTCACTAACATCGAGGAAATTGCCAACGACATTCTGATGGCCATCAAGAACAAGATATTCAAGATTGCGGCAGGTTCATATGAAGTACTCGAGCGTGTCGCTTGGGCGTACACTCAGGTGAGGATGTGCTCTGTCAGTTTGTATTTCACAGCATGAAACTTACTATCGAGTAGGATAAGACTGTGGAGCTGATGAAGGTCTATCTCCCTTCCTTGAATGTGCATAATCTGGACGCAGACGTCCTGCAGAAGGCGTCCCCCTCTCCATTACCCGCGCCCCCTCCCTCCTCAAGAAGAGCCGCAGAAGCCCCAGACCACATGAATATATCTATCATGTTGTATTTCTATGTCGCATCTGCCAACTCCAGCTCGAGTGACTGAAGTGGCGTACAGCTTTTTGAACAACAGGCCGGCGAGACTACTGGGTGAGGGCATGTATTGAGCCATTGCCTGTGACTTTGCTATCTGCGAGTGTGACCCGAAGGGGTTCTGAGCAATGTTTATGGCGGAGCGTGCACGTATATGTACAGTTGCGGTGTGCAGTGGGCGAAAATCACGATACGGGAGTGGTAGAGGCTGATAAGGTCACACATAAGCTGAGAAGTTGCCAGAGCCAGTCGCGGATAGTAGGACAACAGCAGGAAGAGAACAAGCCACGGGACGGAGAAAGTACAGATAAGATCACAATGCCTACCAAAAACCCGGGACAAGACTACTTGCGGAAGCTGAGTCCACGAACCAGTCTTCCGATACCGTGGCCCGGCATCTGGGCCTGCGTGAGCTGGACGGACGGCGGTGGCGACGGCGACTCGGCACGCACAACTTCAACGATCGGCGTAGGAATCAAAAGGATGGCAGTACCATCCAGCAGGTCCGGATCCACGGCGCTCGTACTGGCCGACCGACTCCGTGTGTGCCCGAGGCTGGAGCCAGCGCTGCTCGTACTGGACGTATTGACCGTATCAATGCTGCGCCTGTGTCGTTGCCTTGCGCAGGGCGCCCTTGACGCCGCCTGCGAGCGTGCTCAAGCCCGAGCCCGACAGTGTTTTGGGGCTGCTCGCCGACACAACGGATGCAGTATCCGCCGTGATCTCCAGCACCGTCTCCGCAGGTACGGAGCTCGATCGCGACTTGACCTCGCTGTCAACGGGATGGTCCAAGGCGGCTGTCGAAGGTCGGCGGATGAGCCGCGACTTGGACTGCGAGCCAAGTCGCAGATTCAGGCCAAAGCCAAGGTTGCCGCTGCTCATCTTACGCTTTGGCTCTTGCAACAGTCGCTGTTGCATTGATGTCGACAGTGCTGATGCCGCACTTGAGCTCCTCGACCTCCCTAATGATCGCGGTGTCGACGTCGAAGTTGTTACGCTAGTCCCTACACCTGGAATGACGCTCGGGATGAATATCGAGATCGATAGCTTGCGCTTCTTGCCTGGCGTCGGCTCGGTCTCCTGACGTAGCGCCTGGACGACGGGTACATTTGCAATCGACGGTGTCGGCGTATGCGTGCCGGAGGTGCGCAAAGACTCCTCCGATCTCACACGAGACGGTCGCAGGCTCTTCCGTCGTGAAGCATCTGCGGCAAGCTTTGACGGCGACGCGGACTCTGGACTCCGCAGAGGTGGCGTGAACAACGATGCCGGCGGCTCCTCCGCCAGCCGTCTAGCCAGCCTGCCCTGACAGTCGTACGCCCAACCGTCCCACTCGTTCTCGCTGTCTGTTAAAGCATTCGGGTCTGAGACACCCTGCCACAGCGCGTACCGCGCTCGTCCAGCATGTGTTGCACGCCGCAGGATACGCTCGCGCCAGTTAGGGTAGCGCACAGAAATAGCGAGCGACGGGTGCGCATTGTCGTAACGCAGCGTTCGGTGGGTGACATCAGGGGACGTCGACTCTGCAGATGGTCGGTCTACGATGCTTGGCCGTTGGGCACCCTTTCGCAACTTGACACTGGGAAATGGCGACGACTCACTCGCTGATGTGAGCGCCGTGGCGGCTGTCGTAGGTTCAGGAGAGGACAGTAATGCGGACGGGGGCTCGGAACCAGGCGTAGATTGAGATGTCGGCGAAGTCGCAGCTGAGGGTCGAGACTTTGACGAGACGAATGCAGATTTCAGAGGAAAGTGAGTCTCAGAGTAATGTAAGATGCGCAGAAGGTTAAAGTAAGCTAAAAGCTTAGTTAGACTCTGCGACAGCATCAAAAGCATACGACGTACTGCGCTCGTCAGGGAGTCGCAGGACCAGTAGCTGGTCCTTAACCAAATATTCGGTCTTGCTGCTGCTATCCGCTGTTCGCGCAGATTCCGTCGTGGTGCGCTGTCGAGAACTTTGCCGTGAATCTAGATCGTTCCCGCCAGGATGCTTGCGCTCTTGCCGTCGGCGACCGTGTAACGGAGCCGAGCCGGTGAAACGAGCGCACACGGCGAACGTAGTTCTCCCAGACTCGTTGCTGCATTGACACCGCATATTGTCCGCGCATGCGCAAGGGACGTCGAGGCCGACATGGTCGGGAGGGTAAAGCGCCACGAGATCAGTAAGATTAAAGGTCGACATGGGGTGCTTGTCGTGCCGCTCGCGCCAAATGGATAACCGTCCGTCTTTAATTACAAGCCGGCGCTCCTTCCACTGTCCACTGCGATGTTTCCGCGGTGTGCGTCCGACGGACCGCAGCTCCGAGGTGGAGGCCGCTGGAAGTGTGCGATGAGAGTTTGCGTCGTCCAAGACATGGTCCGCGCCACGGTTGTGGGCCTTGAGGACGAGCAGGCTGGTATCGAAATACGGTTTCAAGTACGCGGTCCTTGAGATCAATGTCGTGTCGTTCCTGCGCTGCAACTCAAGCAGCTCGTGAGGGTGCAGTTTGTAGAAGCTTAGATCCTGGTGATCCTCGAGAATGTGCCCCTGAGTCAGAGTAAGCTGAAGAGGTCCAATTACGACAGCGTACGCACATTAGAATAACTCATGAGACAGTACTGAGAGCCGATATCGTCTCTAGCCGCATTAGTGTTTGAGATGTAGTCCTGTCGTCTCGCAAAACGATCTTTGGTTGCTGGTGCAGTGCTGGCTTCTGGTTCATCCTGTTCCGATTCTGATCCTTCTGGGGTCGCGCGCGCGAAGGCGACTGGAGAGGCTGGCCGAAAGCGTGGGACATCCGTAGAGTCTCCAAATGGCGAGTCTCCACCATGATTACACTTGGTGAGCAGCCAGTGCTTCAACTCTTTAACCTGGATGCCGAAAGCAGTAAGAAACAGGGAGCAGAAACAGCGAGAAACGGGTTCACCGTCCAGGAGTATTCAACATGAGTTGTGAGCCACAGGTCGGCGGGCACTGCGTGGAGCGTGTCAGCGCCAACTAGGCAAGCAACACAAGTGGGTCCAATATGCCACTCACCAAATCTGCACGCCAGCGGCAGCAGTGTGTGACCGTCGTCGTGGGCCATCCAAAAGTTTTGGTCAAAACGGCGCGATGCTGCTCAAGAGACGCATCAAAATGGGCCTCGCGCTCGGCAAGCAAGCGCGTCCCGCAGAGTTCGCGGGCGTATAAGAGTGACCCCTCTCGCCCGGCGCATCCCGAACCCTTGCTTGCTTGCTTGGTTACACTTCATCAGGGTCGCAGATTTTTCGAGAACAGATTTAATCTGGAAATATGCGAGACGCGACCCTCAGTACGAGGATTAGTTAGCCTCAGGGTGTTGACACCGCGATCTCAATTCCGTTGTCAGTCACCACGTTACACGGATCAGGGTGAGTAACTAACTTGCTCTTGCAAATTGAACTTCTCGACCCGGGTCCTTGACATATCCGACAGCGGCGGCGTACCAGTGTTTTGATAACTAGAACGCGCCGTCTAGCCTATCGTGGAGCATTCAGGAGCCTGCAACAGAGACTTGGCAGACCCAAAATGCTTCAAGAGTTACTGAGTTGAATGCTTCCCAGCCACACAAATGCGCCACGTGGGCATAAGAAGAAGTGGTGGTTCTTCCGAGATCTCACATCCTCGGTCCTGAGATCCTACCCTTAAAGGCCGCCCAGAGGCTTCGCCACTCTACCCGACAAGACATCAGGCGCTAACCAGCTAAATAGCGTTTAAGAGCCTCATGCGCGATCACTTCCTCCTTCAACACGAGTAGTTGCTTGAGACGGGGAATATTACTCAGAGAGTTGAGAAGCTCAGGGAGTGGTGACCTCCGTGTTTCATCAGCGCGCTCAGCTGCGGGCGCCGAGGGTTTCTCACTTCTCAGTCAAAGCTTCAGCGAGCAAATTTGGTGAAACCACGCGTCTGCTTCAACATCCGATGTATTTCGCAGGTGTTGATTGAATTTTGGGGTCCACAGACGACGAGTTACCAAATCCAAACCCCAACGAGTATTATTGTCGGGCCGCCAGAGTTATACTGGCGACCGCTACGACTACAAACAGACATTGGTCTGCCAATGATAGGGGGTGTCCAAAAGAAAGGCGAGTAAAAGAACTCCACAAGCAATGGGCGAGGGAGAGTTACAGGGCAGGATAGCGTACAGGCAATACTGATTAGCTATGGTTCCAGATTGACGTCGAAGGAAACTAGAGAATATCAAAGGATTGAAGCTACGGCTAGCTTAATACCAACCGTTCGCTCGGGATTCAGCGCCTGCCAGGGCGCTGGCGAAGACCAGAGTCGGTCTTAGGGCCATAGACGTTGAGCGGAGAGGTGTACCAGGCGTCCCAGTTAGAGCAGGTGTCCTGCCACCCGCTGTCGAAGGCGGAGAAGTCGATCTCACTTGCACGCTCAATGAGCTCAAGAGCAAGACCTTGGGACACGTGCCTGAAGGTAAATGTCAGTGGCAATATTGCGAGTGCTGCGGTCTCAGCTCACCAAGCAATGTGGCAATGCATCAGGGCAACACCGGGATTGTCAGCCTAGAGGAATGTCAGTTACCGGAAAACAGAAACGGTGGATTGCAGACCTTGAACGCAATGAAGAGATAGCCGCTGCCAGGGAGCATGGCAACGTCGCGACGGGGTGGTGAGACCCAGTTCTGGGGGCTGGTCTGGGGATTGAACGTCCCTGCACCGGACGCAATCACGTTGAAATCGTGGAGATGGAGATGGATGGGATGGGCACCGCCACCCTGGTTCTGGATGACCCAATAAACTGTCGATCCTCCCGCTCCGTCGATGAAGAAGGAGTTCAGCGACGGCGGCACGGCTACAGGCATAGGTGAGCTTGCGTCGCACAAGTAATCATCTGCGTGGCACTCACTCTGGTTGTTCTCCAATATTGACACAGTTGGGTTGCTGAAGTCAACAGACATGTCCAGCGGGCCGCCGATCGACCAACTGCAGCGACCGTTAGCTCTGCCATGCTCATCGTTTCCTGTCAAACTCACCGGAAGACCTGGCTGCCGCTCTGGTTAACGCGGAATGGAGCGCTAACACTGAGGGTGGTATCGTTGCCGGGGAATCCAGACTGGTCGATGTTGATCAAGACGTGAGGAGTGATAACCTCGTCGTTGCAGCTCGCGGTGAAGGGAGTGGCGATCGAAGTTGGGAGCGCGCTGACACCCTCGTATGCAACATAGGCGTTCGCAGTTCCGCTGCCATCGTTGGTGTTGCGGCTCGAGCACGGAGCCTGAGGGTAGGTACGGAGCCAGTAGTTCTTGGTCGGGTCCTGGTTGGCTTCGATGATAACGTCGTAGCGCTGGCCGATAGCAATGCCCACGGTGGCGGCACTGTACGGATTAACCGGATTGAAGTCGGCCTGAATGACGGTCATGTTGTGGCCATCGAGAGAGACGCGGAAGAAAGTCTGTGGGCGGATGCTTAGCCACAGGAGTTTGGCGGGTATCAGATAGTGAGACTTACGTCAACGCTGGTGTTGACGAAGCGAACGCGGTGCTTCTTGCCCGGTGTGAAGTTGAGCTTGAAGCGCTCGCCCTGGGCCGTGTTGTTGACGTTGACGTTGGTGCCGTTGACGAGGAAGTTGTCCGACGGAGGAGGGCCACCGCGTTCGGCCGCGTACCCCTTCTGGAAGGCGGTCTGCAGCGCGAACCAGTCGGACAAAGTGACGGTGCCAAGATCAATCTCGTACTGCACAGCTGTGTCAGGCCATGCCAGGCTGTCAAAGGTATTTGTGCGTACTTCTTCCGTGGCGGGTCCGTTAATCTGAACCGCGCCCATACTCCGTCGCCGCTGCCGAGTTGTCAACATTCATTCTGCAGAGAAGAAGAAGGACATACTACTGCGCCGAGTAGTGAGAATGATACCACTGCGTAGAGGATTAGCTGCAAAATTCGGCAAACATGAGTACTACATACTGTCGTGCCTGTAACGTCGTTAGTAATGATTTCCAGAACCTTCACAGGCTCACGCACCATATTGCTCTGAGAAGGAGATCTTTAGGTCAGATATACGAGCCATGTAAATATGTTGCCGAGATATTCGCTCACCAGCGATGAATTCGTACACCTTTGAGTCATTCGGTGCAACAGGGCATTCGGTAATGCCGTTGACGCCGTCGTTCTGCAGAGAAAAAAACATGTCAGGATACAGAAGACTTAGCTAGCAATGTGCAAGTCTGACAAACCTTGAAGTTGTTGAGCATGCGGATGCCGTGCCAGTGAATGCTTGTTCTGTAGTGGCATTGAGTTGTCAGCCCGGCCGAAGCCGACATCACATACCCGTTGTGTTGCATCGAGTTCTTGACAGTGACACGAATCGTGTCACCCCAGTTCTGCATGATCTGTTAACACACTTGTGATTGATTCGCTGCGAATGAGACTCACTGCAACAATAGTCGGGCCAGGGATCTAAAAAGTGTCAGTACCAGCCGAGCGTAAGAAGCCATATTGCCGGACCTGGCCATTGATCGCGAGAACTCTGGACCAACAAGTTCAGCAAACCTGCATGAATACCTGTGGCCTATAACTCACTGGCGAGAACGACCATCGGGAGCAAGAGTGATGTTCTGAACATCGAATGTGTACTGGGAGTACGTTAGTGAGTGGTTCAAAGTGTGCGTGGTGTCGCCACACGAACCTCTACGACACGACCGGTGCGAGGGCCGGTCTGATAGTAGTTGGTATCCTAAGGGGCTGTGTGAGACGTGAAACGAGCTGCAGAGTTGGCACCAACAATATTGTAAGTTCCATCCCAGCAGAGGCGGGACTGGTCATTGAGACAACCGGGAGTTGGTGCACGCCGAAGCAGGGCTGGCTCTTCGGAACGAACGGCACTGATGATGCAGTCATTAATTGCGACGAGCGCGACAACGACGAGGGATACTTACACGCTGCGGCCCACGACGGGACCGGCAACAAGAAGGAGTGCACTGGCGAAAAGGTTCAGGCGCATCGCTGGAACTCGCAGTCCACACGAGGCAGAGGAACGGAGAGGATGTTGAATCGCAGGAGCTGCGATATGAGGCTTTATACTCGTCTCGTACCAATACAATAAAAAACAACATCAAGCGGCGCAAATCGCTCTGTGAGGCGGCGGCGGCCATCAACATTTGGCTCAGCATTGATGCCGCGCGTCCTGGAAAGCCGAACGAGTAACATCCGTGGACGCAGCCTCATCCGGTGAAGCAGAACTTAATGGGCCGGCGGAGCGTGCTGGCGGGGCCGAAGTATACACACAGCGAGACTATGCACATGCCGCAACTGCAATGCACCGCATGCAATATCGAGACGACACAAACGGCGGTTAGACGTAAGCATACAATTGACATATGATCCGCGGCAGCAAAATGCGCGCGTTCAGTCAAGCAATTCAACTGTCAAGTCAAGGACAGGCCAGCCCTGAGCCTGCGCCGCAGCACAGTAGCGGAAAACAGGTCACCGCCTCGCGGAGACCTGCGTCAAATGGAGGAGGCTCACGCGCATCAAATGTTCGCACGCTCATGCAGCCGAACTGAAACTTCTAGCCACAGCATCCTGATAGTCTAAGGCCTAACCTCGGCTCAAGACGTCTGAGCGAGTGTTAGAGGAATGTGTTTGATCGTGGGTAGTGTCGGACTTGTTGTTCGACGTCCATGTGGTGGACACAGCAGCCAGTGGACGCCGCCACGGTGAAGCGCCTCACACGGGCGGCGGCCGTGCCCAGCTACCTAGTCAAATGACCGGAAGGCGCAAGTTGAAACCTACGGAACAAACGATGGCGCGTGTGAGCACGCTTGCCATTTGCGAGGCGCCGTCGCGAATCGTTCAGTAAAGAGAAAGTGTAATATGTATTCGACTCGTGCCTTTAGTCATGCCGGCATATGTCGGATGGCTGAGGAGGAGTGCAGGAGGTCAAATTGTAATATTAAACAGGCAATCCACCCATGAATTTCGTCAAAGGCACGGCCTTGATCACAGCAACGAGCTCATCATGCGAAACATCTTCGGAGACAGTACCAGCTTTGGGGTGGCCGATTGACAAAACATTTCCGTCAGGAGGCTTCACGGTGTTAACAACTAAAAGATGCGGACCATGATATGATATCATCGGGCGTGATTTTCGGTGTCTAGTGCGATCGTCTTGAGCCCAGAGAGGCCCAGTTGCGCTACATGTTTGGCGAAGCTCACTTCCGCTGCCTGACCTATTCGTGAGGGCGAGCACTGAACACTGAATTGGCACCAATAAATGAACTGGGTTCTATCGAATATGATATAAAATGCTCGCTAGCCCTGCGCGGGTTCAGGCGGTAGAAGCGGCGAGGTTCATAACTGAATGGGTTTCGGATGAAAACATCAAGCGGGAGGCAAAGGTAGAACCTCGGATGTCGAGCGCTTCAAACGTCTGTGTTCGGCCATGGTGAGGGTCTTGATGTGTAGGAATTGTGGTGCTATTAGTTCAGACGCACAACAAGGTCGAGCCGTGCAATGCACTTCCGACCGCCGACAAGGATCTACACAACAACAATGCGTCACAGCTTGTGAAATCAAGAGTCCCGCGTGTCGAGACATAGCTTAGAGGCACTTCCGCCTGATGAGAAGAGAATCAGGGCGTGAGTCATCGCTTCTATTGTGCCGGCAGTCCGTAGTTGCGAGCTGGTAAGCGTTTCGGCTCCGTCATGCGTACAGAAATCGCGGACTGGCGAAGCCCTCGTAATCCACGCACACCTTGTGAAATTGTGACTCATACTTAGGAGCTCAGATACGGCGAACACGGCCGTAAGAGGTAATGTTTCGAAGTCAAGCATGGTCTGGAGGAAGTTCGGATCCATAATCAGTTGGGTGAATCGCAGCCACAGGGAAGGACAGCCGGGAAAGAGTCCATCGTGCCTATCACACAGTGTTAAGAAATTCTTGGCATGGCAGTTGTGTCAGCGACAGGGATGAAAGTTCTTCGACGGCCCAAGACCCTTGTCTCCGGCTCGCTGACAGATAATCAGATATCGGCATCGATACGTCACCAAACAAACCACCTTTTTGCAGACCTCACCTATCGCAAAGCGGTACGAGCAACGTTTCAGAGGTGACCTCGAAAATACGACGGAAAAGGGTGTCTGGGTGGTCCAGAGGACGGAGCGTTACGATATTTGATGTCTGCGCAGCACCGATGAGCAACCACACTAAAATTTGAGTGAAACTTAACGCAGCCGTGCGATCATATCAGGAGGGCACTCAGGGGTTAAGTTGGATACCTCATGAACATAACATGCAATTCAAAGCCTCTGCATTCAGCAGTGCCGGCATCCCGCAGTAGACGAACTTTGTGCTCAAAGCATCACTGAGCATCTGAACATCGCCACAGGAGGTTGATCTACGCAGCTACTTGTTCAGTTATTTGATACCCGCGAAAATGCCGCGAAAATGAGGTACCTTGACATTTCGATCAGAAGCGGTGAAGGCACATCGAGCATAGATATCCGCCGGCGGTGGCGCAAGGAGAGAGCCCAGTCAAAGGTCGGCACGACTGAAAACTTGGCAGGAACAACGGACTTTCGCCACACAGAATGGCCTGGAAAGAAGCACTTTGATTCAGGCGGTGATAGATCGTGCCTTCGAGCCTGATGGCAGCCTATGGGCCGTCGTAAGCGCCGGCCTCCGAGTCGGTTCTGATATATGCATAGGGTGAACATGATGACAGGGTTTGTACGCAAGACCATATTCCGGCGCGCCGTCGGCCGAATGATCATCCTGGCTGAGCAATGTTGCACATGCGCGTCGACTTGGTCAGATGTCGGCAACCCAACCGCGTACTCGGAAACACGTCGACAAAGCAAGACCACCGTACTGCGCAGAGATATTTACTGGAGGGCGGGGCAGGCGGATACCGGCTCCGAACTGTCGTTTGTGAGACCCTAAACACAGTCGTGGGAGCCGAGACCAAGTGACACGATGCGATGCTAAATTTCCAAGAGCGCGTAAGTCGGAGTCAGGAGGCTCTCGAGGTGCGTGGAGCTCGCCAATATTTCAACAGGTCCGACAGAGCCAGGAAGCGGTGGGCAGCCTGTACGGTGTCGGACTTTTTTTCTTTCCGCGAGCTTCTTCTTGTGTCCCGCACCCAGAAACACTTGCAGCATAGTCTAATCGCACCAAATGCAGTCAAACAGCCTTGAGGTGTCCCTGATGGTCACTCGTGGTCTCTGCACGAAATTACATATTCGTAACTCTCGTTTGGCAAAGCTCTCAACTGGACACACGGGCACAGGGACGTCCATTCTAAAGCATAAATCTCAGCAATATAGCAACCACCGCCGGGTACCTCTGATATTTTAGAGGTTAGATGAGAGCCTGCGCGACGTAATGCCCCCGCTAGACCCTAGAACGCGACCTCCTTTCCTGACTGTTGCTCGCGATTCTAACCGCCCCATCATTTCATTTGTACTGAAAGTTCACAGGTTTCTTCCTCGCTAGGTCCAGTTTCAAAATTTCCATGAAAGTTGAATGGCTATTTTTTGCCCGTCAATTTGGTCCTCGCGCAGCTGCGCCGCAACGTTCAAAGCTCCGTATCACGACCCGTCGCAACGGCTCGACGCTGCCGCGGCAATCGTTCCTTCTCCTCTTCCCTCTTCCCACTCCTCTGCGCTTTCTGGGAATATTCATTGCATAACATGGGCCGCAGTCGATCTGGATCGTCCTCGAGCAGCAGCAGCAGCGGGTCCGACCGCGCCATAAGGTGAAGAAGGATAAGAAGGATAAGAAGGACAAAGGCGACAAGCACAAAGATGACAAGGGCAAGGACAAGAAGCACAAAGAGGAGGAACTCAAGATACCAGGCATCGGAAAGCTGCCCGGACCCGCGGGCCAGTTGCTCGGTGCGCTGATTGGTAGTAGCGGCAAGCGCGAAGCCGAGCAGCAAGGGCAGAGTGGACATGGGGGATATGCCCACCAGCAGGTTCCGGTGCATGGACAGCCGCCGCTGATGCCAGCCTACACACAACAGCAGCCACAGCAAGGCTACGGTGGTGGTCACGGCAGTGGAAGACTGGACCCAAACCGCCTCCCGCCGTATGCGCGCGCCCTGAGTACGCACAATCCGCTCCCGCCGCCGAATGAGGTTGGCTACGCCGCGTGCTCGGATACGTGCGTATCTCCTTCACGCCATCACTCTCATCCACGACGCTGATGTCAATTCTCATGCGCAGCGACGGCTCTCCACTCTTCCTTGTCCTCGTACCGCATAATGGTGGCCTCCACCCAGGCAAGATGGTCATCCGCCCTGGCGCGAACCACCCAGAGATCTACTTTTCGTATGGTGGTGGCGAGATTAGTCACTCAGGCGAGTACGCACTGGTTCCGTTTGACCCTCAACGCATGCATTGGGTGCCGGCATCGCGTTCTGAGGTTCTCTATGGTGCGTCGCTTTGATCTAGAAAGCTACTAAGAGCTGAATCAAGTTACAGGCGCGCGCCCGGTCGATGCTGGCTACGAGGAGGACGGCGCGCCACTGCATTTTGCTCTCGGCATCGTCAATGGTGGCCGCGTGCCTGGAAAAGCAGGTCGTCATCTCGGTGGTGCGAGCGTACCGTATAACGGCGGTGAGCATCACAGTGAACACCCTGAGATTCTGTGAGTTGCTATATCCAGGTTTTATGCCAAGCTGATCAAATATCTGTTGCAGTTGCTGGATCTAAGCATACAATATAAACGGATCTCTGTTAAAGCCGTAAACTATGTCAATAGACCCGATTGTGCATCCACGTACAACTGTTACTTTGAAAATCAGCGCTGTTCCTCTGCTATTGGGCTGTTTTCGAACTCTGAGAGTCCTTCTCGAAAGCTTTCTGCGAAGGCAACCATCTCACCTACTACCACGAGTTCGCTGAGGCAGGAGACGCCAAAATCGGTAAATGCCGCAACGTGTCAGCTCCGCTGATCGGGAGCAGGTGACCAAGTCGAAGTTGTAATGACATTATGTTGTCTTCTTCCTATTTTGCTTCCTGATTTGTCTACAGCGCACAATCATGGCGCCTACTGCAGTCTCTTTTTGATGATGAATCCGGATGAACACTCGCGGACACAATGTGAAAGTGCAAATGTGCCGATGGTCCCATCAAAATGCTTGTTGGGCAACACGGACAAGTTATAGATATACTAATTTTGACCAGATAGTGATTAAAAGCTCATGCGTGCATCCCTGGCTGCTTCTAAGTCTAATTGAGCTATGAGGGACCCTTTCGATCGGACCCTTCGCCTTGACTGACCTTCGGCCCGATTACCTTCTTGGCGCGTCTAACTTGGTATTCACGCCGCCAGGTCGTATCGAATCTCATGCAACTTATCCGCCTTCTGGATGCGTGACATGCACAGCCCGATTATCGCTGCCTCGACTCGTCAGATCGGGTGAGCGAAGCGGCGGCAATCGCTTCTTGTCCTTCTCCCACTTGCACACCATTGTACTTTCGACCGCACAGTATGGGTCGCAGCCGATCTGGATCATCGTCGAGCAGCAGGGTCTGACAGCGGCCATGAGGTGAAGAAAGACAAGAAGGATAAGAAGGATAAGGGCGACGACAAGAAGAGAAGAAGGAGAAGAAGGACAAAGCGCGACGAACACAAAGAGGATGAGCAAAGATGACAAGGGTAAGGAAAAGGAAAAGGACAAGGGAAAAGATAAGGAAAAGAA
>JAGTJP010000328.1:0-21418 GCA_020744175.1 Auriculariales sp. MPI-PUGE-AT-0066
GCTTCCGTCAACGTAAATGACGAGCCGTCGGAGACCTGGCAGGGTGTCCTTCTGTAGTCGCATGAATTCCTTACGAGTGTAGTCGATGGCAGCGCTTATTATCCATTCAGTCTGAACGAATGCTTCAAACTTGGGCATTGCTATGTCAAGCACTCTGACACTGGCCGGCCGGTGAATGTGGGACCAAAACCGAGGCGTGAAACCTGACTATATCGGTGGGTTGCAATACTCAGCACCCGCTGTGGTGGTTTTTCCTGGTCTTGCGCGGTTGCGGCTGCGGTAGCCGTGACACACATTGTCCCATGTCGTTAGGAGTTGTTTCGACCGCAAGACTGTGCGTTTGAAAATGTTGAAAGATATCCAGGCCACCCGGCTCGCTTGTCCCTGGATAATATTGATCATAGCCAGCCGTATGGTGCGTATCTTCGGAGAGCACATAATTCCAAGGAATTCGTCAGTGTCGAATGCAGCAGGGAAGTCTCGGATGTGAAGGATCTCGAGACCGTGAACTCTTCGTAACAGTTGCTCTTTGGCGTGGGGTGTGAGAAGTGAATCAGCGTCCCCAAATGTGCCGCCCTGCCATGACGAGTGGGCGAGCGACAGCTCGGCCTCCAACAAGTTCGGGAAGGCCGCAAAAACGGCCCAGAGCGTTTGCTGGTCCTCTACTCCTGGTGACCCACTGACATTGAGAAAGTGGTCCGTGAACTCGATCGTGCGATCGACGCTGCAAGAAAACGCCGGCTTGCATACCAGGGCACGTAGTTGTGGGGCGACAAGATGAAGCTCATCGATTAGAATGTCTATGGTGCCGTTATTGCCTCCGCGCAAAAACAACCAACGAAGGGATGGAAACTTGTGGATAGCTTCTAAGAAGTATGGAACCTGGCAATCCGTATTCGTGGAGATCTCGAGTGACTCGATCCGGCTAGCGAGCAGGAGCGACGAGTCAATGAGATCCGCCACAAAATCCGTCGCGTACATCCATGTCGGACGGCACAAATAGAAATCCGCACGTCTAAGGTAATTCACCACCGCTCTCCGCTCGAGATTTTTAGATACTGCAGGGATGTTGTTAGGTGATGACATTATTTGTTGGGCGCCCTGAGTACGCGTCGTACTCCAATTCCGCTAGCACAGTACAGTCGATCCTGCCCAAATTGACGGCGTAGAGAGTGAAAATGCTCGCAGTCCTTGCAGACACACGCAACGCGAATGCGGTCGTTTATTGTCATTGAATTCCGACCTTCCAGATGGTCGGTCAGAGCTCAGAGCGGCAGGCGCATTCGTGAGAACGGCATGGACTTGTTGTATGCGTGTAGATCGGTAGCGAGCGCCGTATTGACTGTGTGCACGATGCTCGAGCGATGTCTTGTCGCAGCTGCGCAACTGACCACGGCCAAATGTCAGCCGACGCGTTGATATAAATCAGCGAGGTGTGGCTTTAGCACCTCTGCGACTCTGCCTTATGCGAAATCATCGAATGGAATGTGTTGTACACGTGTGTCGAGCTGCTCGTCAAGGTTTTGTCCTTGAATGCCATGATGTGAGAAGGAAGGAGAGTACACACAATGTTGCACCCACGGTCAGGCCAATTGACCGGAGGACGGAAAGATCATTGGGTACAACAAACGTCCTGAATTTCCTTGGATGGTATGGCTCTTGATTTTATTATAGGTTCAGGCAGGTCAATTGATATGTTTCCGCAAACAACGACCCGAAATTTTGACTTATCGACCGAACGCCGCCTCAAAACTGAAAAGAAAATTGCCACGCCGTTTTCAACGAGGCTATCTAGTGGCTCAATGCAAGTGTGAGTTTATCCTGCCCCAGTGCGGAGAGCGTTGGTGTAAGGAGCGTTTACCGAGACAAATGTCCCGCGCGCTTTTATGGTGTCCGTGGTCGCTGTCGTCGCGGGAGTCCGTCATAAAGCTGTGAGAGCTTCACCCATTATGCCGGTCTGTCGCCTACTAAGTTGCAATCCGTTGGCCACACTGAACCTCCTATACCATCCTCTGCCCATCCACTGACAGCCTCCGCGGCTAACCGCGCTAGGTTGTGGGAGAACCCGTTGTCTCAACACAACTAGTGCACAGCTCCGTTTCATCTCTGGTGTCGGCGCAAAGACAAAGGAGGCAGATAGCAAAATTTATTCCCGCCATATTTCCATACTTATTGGTGAATGTAAGCCAAGTCGTGCCACGTTGGTAATTAGTTAGTAGGCCCTGCGGGAGCATCTGAACCAAGATATGCACGTTTCCTACATTTCAGAAAACGAGAATGACTCTATTTTTAGATAATTACATTGCCTATTTTCATGTCCTCAGGGCCGTCGCGTGAATTTGGTATAGGTTGGTCGTGATACCTCCAGACTTTTCATCGTCGTCAGCTTCCTTTATATTACGCTATGGACTCGTACGCAAGGTTCGATTTCACTTTTAGCCACTCTTTACTGAAGGATTGCCAGATAAAATTATTGTAAAAGTGGAAAGTGGAAGTGACTGTTGCCTGAGGAAATGCTGTACTGGATGATCCCGGAAAATATCATCCCTCCTAAATCATTCCCAAAAATACAATGGCTAAATAGTATAGACCAAAGCAGCTTTAAGCATCTGAAAAAAAAACCCAAAACTTTGCACGGGGGGGGGGAGAGCAACCATTACAAGATCTCCGAGCGACTTTTTTCTATGTTTATAGGCAACCCTCTTTGTTTTACAATTTCCGCACAAATGCACTTACATAAGATGCGCTGAATTGGCTTGTTTCAACGGATAGTCAAGGGAAGTGCAAACAAGGTCTACCATCGCCTACCACACTTTACTCCCCACCCCGTCTACACACATCGCACAACCACCCTTCAATTTTCCACACCACATCTTTGCATCGTGGGGGCATCAGTAGCCCAACAACACCTAACGCTAACGACAGCGACGATGCCGATTGAGTGACAATACATTAAATTCGGAGAGGAGGAGAGTTAGACACGCCAAGAATCAGACCAGCACGGTGACCTGTACGTAGAGCGCTGCGATGTGGTGTGTCTGACATTTCGGGCGGAGTGTCGTAAGGGAGTGTGTAAGGTGGCGCGGAAGGGTGGCCGGAAGGGGAGCGGATACGGAAGGGGTATCTACGTGAGAGTTCGGGGATGTGCGTGTACATACAGTGTGGTAAACTAGACTATCGTCATGGCCGTGGTTGTCTTGGGGTGGGGGAAGTAGGACGCCGGCGTTAGAACTGACGGACATGTAGTAGGTGTGCGAGTACGTGTGGGAGTATGTGTGGAGAAATATACTAGGAGTACGGAGTATGGAGTGTGGTGGTGGGAAGGGTGTAGGAATGTGTGTGTGGGCCATGCGGGCGTGTGGGCGTGACGCGTGGGCGGGCTCGTTGTTCACCTTCGAGGAGGAACGAGGGAGTAAGGAATTGGGAGTGGAGAGAATAGCACACAGACACACGATTGACACACGATGAACACGCAAACCAAGACAGAGACAGAAACAGGATGACACAACAAAACAGAGACAGATATAGGAACAGGATCGACTAGATACCGGTCGATATGAGTCAAGGAGCACACACAACACGGAGATAGAAAATGGGGTCAGCGGAGAATGAAGCATTTGTCGCGTTTTCAGGTTGTGTCACTGATAACATCGCAGTGCATTTTGCATGAAAGTCGCTCAAGGTTCGAAAGTGCGACAGGTGCTACAATTTAATTGGCACCTGAAATGCGTCATTTGTGGAGATTGCATTTTCACGAACGCGATGGCGATGGGCGATAGGGGACAGAAGCTCCAGCGTATCGGCACCAGCACTGATGCTCTCTACGTACTATACGACAAGACGCAACCGAACAGTTTACAAGAGTTCCAACAGCACTACCAAGAATTAAACAATTGATTTGCGCATTCGAATGATGAGTCAATGTTGCCGTCGGCCGAGTCAGAGTCAGAACGACTCTCCGGCTTAGAAGAACGCTGCAGCTGTCCTCGATGGTCTATATTTGGCCACACGGCTGGAATTGAGAGTGAAAAAGTGCGCCATTCATTGTAAACATGCAGAACGCGAAGACAGCAGTCTATCGTCATGCACTCCTCGTCCAAAATTTCGTCCATACATCAGCGGGAACTTGCATTTGTGGTGAGATGAAGCACGGTTGCATTTTCAGCGGCTAGTGTTAATTTTAACGGATAGCCGATACATGGGGTTCGGCGCTGTCCAGACCGTGGGTGAGCGCGGTGGCAATTCGCACGTCGCGAGCGATTAATCACTTGCCATGATAATTCTGCACCCTCTTCGATATCCTCTCGGAACACTGTCCATACTCATTCATAGAGACGTTGGTGGGCAGTGTTTGTTTTGCAATCAGTGGTCATGGTACTGCGAAGAGTTGTGGTACCAACCGTTGACCGGCCGCAGATGGCGACATGCATATCAGATCTCTGCGTGTGGTTCTTCCGTAGAGCGACCACTACCGGTTGAAAATGGACGCGGCTGGTCATGCCGCGCACGGAACAGGAGTGGCCGGGTGGAAAGAGACATTGAGGGCCTGAGAGACGGGAGCCGAACGAGGACCAGATGCTCACGTGATGCGTTCCGCCACACCGAAAGTCTCAGCTTCTCACTTTATATCATATTCATCCTTTAATGGGCGCAAGGGAGGCGAGAATAAGCTGTGGGAGGCTGGGTTGCGAGGGTTGTGACGCTCGATGTGACGAGCGGAGAACTAATTCAGAGTTTTGATCCTGGCGTTATCGTCACACTTCGCCCACACCTCGCTCCGTGATTACCTTGCTGCCGCGACTTGAACCATGAGTTTCATGACTCTGCGCGTTCTGCGTGCCGGATCTGTGTTTGCGCGCTCCATGGCTGCAGCTGCTTTGCGTGTGTCGCTTGTCACGGCGCGTTCGTCCGCGATTGACTGGCCCGACCAGCTCTCGCATGTTCAGCGTGTTTACTCCTGCTCTGTATCCGACTGCGGTAAAGAAGACAAGTGCGCGCGCCATCGTATGTGTGTGACAAGTTACGTAGCTGATAACGAGTTCAGCGACGTCGAAGACGGCGACCAAAAAAAAGGCGCCGATTAAGAAAGTAGCAGCGAAGAGCAAGAGCACCACGACAAGCAAGACCGCCGCGAAGAGCAAGACCGTCGCGAAGAGCAGGACCGCCGCGAAGAGCAGGAGCACCACAAAGTCAGGCAAAGCTGCTGCTAAGGGACGCAAGCCAAAAACCAAACCTAGGGTGCTGCTCACAGCCGAGGAGAAGGCCGAGAAGAAGCTCAAGATGGCTGAGAAGGCACGCGAGGCCCTTGCAAAGAAGAGGCGTGCGGAAATACGGGCCATTCCCAAACCGCCCCCGCGCAGAATCAACCCGTACAGTATCTTCATGCAGAAAGAATACGCCAACCAAGCTCAATCTGGCGTACTCGCAACTGAGACCAGCGTCAAGGTCGCCAGCGCCTGGCGGGCCCTCTCCGAGACGGAACGCCAGCAGTATAAGGATCAGGCAGCAGCCATCAAGCCTTTGTACGATGCCCAGTACGAGAAATGGGCGAAGACGGTCGGCTACCAAGCTGTTTCGACACTCAACCGTTCCCGCGCTCTTCTCGGAAAGCAGAAGCTCCACATCCCCGACGCCATGCGTCCCATACGTCCAGCTAGAAAGACACCGGCGTACATATATTTCTACACGGAAAAGTTGACTGCCGGCGAATTTGGCCAAGGGCTCATCAAGGAGCATGCTAGTCGGGCTGGTAAGCTATGGCGTCAAATGTCGCCCGCTGAAAAGACAGTACGTGCCCCACTCGCGTTGATATGTCCTGTTTACTTATTTATACGATCAGCCCTACGAAGCTCGATCGGCGGCTGAGTTTAAGAATCAGCAGGCGAGCCAGGCATAAAGAGTTGCAAGTTTGCAACGAAGCGCAAGATGCTCGGCTAAAGACGAGTTTGATGGGTCAAGTACCTCAGAATCATGTAACGAACGTGCAGCAGCGGCAGTAGTGGCTCGTCCATGTTGAAACTTACATGTGGTGAGCAACCGAAAGTTACAGAATGGTAGTCTCGATACGGCATGCTGCTGGGGAAAGTTAAGTCAGCGTTTTACTGCTTACGCAGGTAAAGTTCGAGTGAGCGACGGTTGGACTGTGGAGCTTCCCTTCCCACACCGGCTTCTCACTGCTCAGTGAGGTCTTATTACTCGCTTGAATAAAGTCACCCGCAAAGTAATCTCGCCTCGTGTGTTCGAAAGAGCCAACAGAGCCAAATCGGTCGCATGAGTCTTACCCGTTAGCTCAATGGCCATTCTGGCACAAGCTAACGCCGTGCCCCTGTTTTCGCATCGAGAGAGGGTTCCTCGTGGAGCTGTTTTTATGCGTTGTGCTCGCAGCTAGCTCGTGTTTTATTTGCATCCGATACAGAAGTGCTGCGTTTAGACGAGCAAAAATTCAGTTGTAAGGAGCCCGGCATGGAAATAGGACGCAATGGGATGACAAGAGAGACGGTCGCGATAGCATACGCGACATCACAATATGGTTCGAAAAAGAACCCCTCCAAACGACGAGCCATGACTCGGAGACAAACTTTCAGAGTCGGTTCATACGGAGTCTTGTGGCTATCAGGTCGTGAGACCACTTGGTACGGTTCGTTTTGGACCCCATAGACTATCAGCCAAAAACGCCTTGAGGTAGGCCTATGGGGGCTCAATATTCCATCTGCCCGCCATCGTGTAAAATCAGCATTGGGCATAAGGTTCATTTGATAGCAAAGTACCGTTTTCTGCAATGATTCAGTCCTTTAAATATGACCTTTAGCCATTTAATCGCCATAAAATCTCATATTGAATGACTGAATCAGTCTTGTGCTTTTTGACTAGCGGAAACAGTGTGAGGC
This sequence comes from Auriculariales sp. MPI-PUGE-AT-0066, assembly GCA_020744175.1. Lineage (NCBI taxonomy): Eukaryota > Fungi > Basidiomycota > Agaricomycetes > Auriculariales > Auriculariales sp. MPI-PUGE-AT-0066. The sequence continues at coordinate 6,888 of JAGTJP010000328.1, forward strand.
TACCTCACGGGGAACTCGTGTATATTTTGATGAGGTTACCTCACCTGGATCTCATGGACATTCACTGGGCTCACGATTTCTACTCCATCTGATGCTACCTCACGTGGTGGGGTGGGGTTACCTCATCATCTGCAGATTATCCTTACCCAGTGATATCGATACGTGCTATATCGGAGCTCAAATATGTAGGGGTCTGCCGATTATTCTGCTCATTTGAGAAAGTTACTCTTTGCCTGGCCATGAAAGGAGTACTGACAACTCAAAAAGATCATAATCTCACATTCTATCTATTTACAGCACGTAAGGTGGCCTGAATCTCTCCGAGTACCCACATTAATAAAATAAACAGGGTTCGATGAATGATGTCTATTTTTGGGGGAGAGCAACAAAGATCTGTGAGCTACTGTTTACGTTTATAGGCATAACCGGTGCATTGACAGTACCCCTCCCCCTGTTTACAATTTCCGCACAGATACACTGACACGGGACGTGCTGAAACTGGCCTGTCTCAATGGATTGTTACTGTAAGAGAAGTGCAACGAGATCAACCATCACCTATCACACATTCCCAAAATCCCCGAATCTCAGACCTCAACCCCTTTCGAAAACTCCGGCACCCCATCTACACTTTCACATGACCACCCTTCAATTGTCCGCACCACATATTCGCATCGTGGGGGAGTAGTAGTCCAACAACGACCGACGCTAACAACAACGATGATGGGGTGACAATGCATCCAAAGAGGAGAGGAGAGTTGAACGCCAAGAATCAAGACCAGCACAGCAACCTGTATGTAGAGTGTCGCGGTGTGGTGTACTTGGAGGGTGCGGAGAGTTAGCGCGGAAGAGAATATATCTAGGCGAGGACGAGTATGGGGATTTGTTTGGATTTGTTTAGGATGTGCATGTTTAGAGTGTCGTAATGGTCGTCGTCATTGCGGTCATCTTGGGGTGGAGGATGCGGGAGGCCGGCGTTAGAAGCACGAACATGTGGTAGGTGTGCGAGTATGAAGTATACCAGGAGTATGGATATGGAGTGTGGTGGGGATGTGTGGGCCATGCAAATGTGTGGGCGTGATGCATGGGCCATTTGTCGTTGATCTTCGAGAAGGGAACGAAGGAGTGGAGAATTGGGAGTGGGAGAGGCATGAGCACACAGACACACGATAGACACACGATGAGCACGCAAAACACGAGACAGAGACAGAAACAGGATGACACAGACAAAACAGAGACAAATATAGGAACAGGATGCGACGAGATACCGGTCGATACGAGTCAAGGAGCACACACAACACGGAGATAGAAAACGGGGTGAGCGGAGAATGAAGCATTTGTCGCGTTTTCAGGTTGTGTCACTGATAACATCACAGTGCATTTTGCATGAAAGTTGCTGAAGGTCCGAAAGTGTGACAGGTGCTCAAATTTAATTGGCACCTGAAGTGCGTCATTTGTGGAGATTGCATTTTCACGAACGCGATGGCGATGGGCGATTGGGGACAGAAGCTCCAGCGTATCGGCACCAGCACTGATCAGATGCTCACGTGATGCGTTCCACCCACACCGAAAGTCTCAGCTTCTCACTTTAGATCATATTCATCCTTTAATTGGCGCAAGGGAGGCGAGAATAAGCTGTGGGAGGCTGGGTTGCGAGGGTTGTGACGCTCGATGTGACGAGCGGAGAACTAATTCAGAGTTTTGATCCTGGCGTTATCGTCACACTTCGCCCACACCTCGCTCCGTGATTACCTTGCTGCCGCGACTTGTACCATGAGTTTCATGACTCTGCGCGCTCTGCGTGCCGGATCTGTGTTTGCGCGCTCCATGGCTGCAGCTGCTTTGCGTGTGTCGCTTGTCACGGCGCGTTCGTCCGCGATGACGACTTGCACTGGCCCGACCAGCTCTCGCATGTTCAGCGTCTTGACTCCTGCTCTGTATCCGACTGCGGTGAAGAAGACAAGTGCGCGCGCCGTCGTATGTGTGTGTGACGAGTTACGTAGCTGATAACGAGTTCAGCGACGTCGAAGACGGCGACCAAAAAAAAGGCGCCGATTAAGAAAGTAGCAGCGAAGAGCAAGAGCACCACGACAAGCAAGACCGCCGCGAAGAGCAAGACCGTCGCGAAGAGCAGGACCGCCGCGAAGAGCAAGAGCACCACAAAGTCGGGTAAAGCTGCTGCTAAGGGACGCAAGCCAAAACCCAAACCTAGGGTGCTGCTCACAGCCGAGGAGAAGGCCGAGAAGAAGCTCAAGGCGGCCGAGAAGGCACGCGAGGCCCTTGCAAAGAAGAGGCGTGCGGAAATAAGGGCTATTCCCAAACCGCCCCCGCGCAATGTCAGCGCGTACGGTATCTTCGTGCAGCAAGAATACGCCAAACATGCTCGCTCTGGCGCCGTCGCAACTGAGGCTAGCGCCAAGGTCGCCAGCGCCTGGAACGCCCTCTCCGAGACGGAACGCCAGCGGTACAAGGATCAGGCATCAGGCATCCACTCATTGCACAATGCCCAGTACGAGAAGTGGGCAAAGACCGTCGGCTACGAAGCTATTTCGACACTCAACCGTTCCCGCGTTCTTCTCGGAAAGCAGAAGCTCCGCATCCCCGTCGCCATACGTCCGGCCAGAAGGATGCCGGCGTACATATTGTTCTTCAAGGAAAAGTATGCTACCGGCGAACTTGGCCAAGTTGGCCAAGGGCATGTCAAGGAGTTTGCCAAAGCGGCTGGTGAGCTTTGGCGACAACTCTCGCCCGCTGAAAAGGCTGTACGTGCCCCACTTGTGTTGATATGTCCTCTTGACTGATTGCTACAATTAGGCCTACGAAGCTCTATCAGTGGCTGACTTTGCGAAAAAGCGGGCGAGCCGGACATGATAGGTGCAAGTTTGCAACGAATCATTTGCCCGTTCCCCTGCGACCCTTTGTACGGAGCCTCAACCGTATGGAACGCGTGTCTCACACAGCAAACAATGAAGCCGGGCTTTATTTTCTTGAATCTTGTCTCCTGAGTTCGAGCTTGCGTGCAATAACATCCCCGATCACTTCATCCGAGACAGTTTCTCGCAGTGATGCTAAGCAACCGTCTCTACAGCGCTTCATGAGCGATGAGCGATGAGAACAAGACGAAAAGAGCTCTGCACCATCTCGGTGAGGTTGTTCGATCAGCCTCAATAGAGAGACTGTATTCTTCTCCCGCGAATCATGCAAGTAAAAGATTATGTGGCAATCCGATCGATGCAAGTCTGACAGCTGAACTGCGCGGGTTAACCCAGACAAGTGAGCGTGGATGTGACCGTCCGTCGAACTGTGGAACGGGATCTACACTGCCTGGTGAATACATGACCATGACAGACTGTCTTCGCATTTCTCAAACTATCGATTCCGACCGTGTGGTCAAAATTGGACGACAGGTGCAATCTACTCTGCACTTTATCGAGTCGCGTCATTCATTCTCATGACAACTCATGAGTTACATCCTTTGATGACTCGGAAGAGTTATGATAGCAACAATTGCCACTCAGCTTGCAGGTGAGCTACGCCGCTCCGTGCGATAGCAAACATGGGTCGGCACCCAGCATGGGGAGTACGCCTCGCTGAGCTTTCCCAAGGCCCCATCCTCGCGAATGATTATGCTGTTTCAGCAAGGAAGCTTAGCACGAGATTAGAGATCAGCGCTGGAGTACTGGGGGGCCGCGTTCCCCTTGCTGACGCCGAAGGTGGTCGATCTTCTTTACCAGTTTTTCCCCTCTTGTGGCAAAATGGCCAGTGGCGTGCAGCAAGTTCATTTGGTATGACACTTCCTACCGGAAAGCAGTCTGCATCCTGAGCAGCAGTGTGGCGAGTTCTGAATCTTTGGTAGGGATTGGTCCATAGTCGTAGGACAAAGATATTACTGCAGAGAATCGATTGGGTGTCTATTGCATGTCTTGAGTGTCTCGCGTGGCACCATCAGTTGTGCAGCTTCAAGACCGTGGAGATCCACGCCTTGTGGATTGAGTTATGATGTGGGCGACAACACGCGAGTCATCTGTCCAAGAATGGTGTGTTGTCTGATATGTTTAGAGGTAAACGCACGACTACCACTTGGAGTACCTCAGGAGCTCCTGTCGTGTTGATCAAAATACCGCCTCGTTCCGGATGTTGGTCTAAGTGACGCCGCGGAACCTGATTCTATAATTCTATATGCCGCCCGGAAGAATACCAAAGGTGCTGAGACCTTCCTTTCTCTCACAATGACGTTAAACTCAAATGTCAGACGCGCACTCCATTCTAGCATTGTACTAGCACGCCCACCGTTTGCTTCTTCTTCGCGCGTGCCTCTGACCGTTATGACGCGCTCATCGCCGACACCGATGATATCCAGTCTGCGGCTGTTCGGCGTGTTCAGGCCTGCACCGTCCCCCGCGAAGCAAGTGAAAGGTGCATGCATGCCCAAACACTGATTTATTCGCTCGACTGATTATTGGCGCGCAGAGTCGCAGCTGGGTTCGGTGGCCGCGAAAGGGTCATCGCGGAAGGCTGCGTCGCCGGTCAAGCGGAACACAGCGATCACCCCGCGCAAGACAGCATCGCTCAAGCACACGGCGGCTCCTGTTGGTCGTAAGCGAGGACCCGAATCTGCGCCTGTGGAACCCGAAAGGTCGCTCGAGGCGAAGAGTCCGAAAAAGCTGGCGCTGGAGAAAATCCCCAATCCACCGAAGGGTGTGATCAACGGATGGCTCATCTTTCGCAAACAACCCAAGCTCGCCGGTCTCGCCGAACACGCCCGTGGAGAAATATGGAGAGCACTATCTGAATCGGAACGTCATAAGTTCAACTCAGCGGCTGCCGCTGAGAACCAACTGCGTGCCGCGCAATTTGACGAGTGGGCCAGAAATGTTGGCTACCAGAACATTCTTACGCTCAACCACGCCCGACATCTTGCTGGAAGGCTGAGAGTCCGCATCCCAGACAGCATGCGTCGTCCGCCCCAGAAGGCGGGCGCTTTCATGGTGTTCTACAAGGAGAAATATGCAAGCGGCGAGATCAAAATCGACGGACCGAAATGCAGTGGACCAAGTGCCAGGCACGCCGCTGAGCTCTGGCGTCAGCTCTCCCTTGACGAGAAGGCCGTAAGTTCACCGTTGCTTACTGAATCCTCCGTTGATTCTTGCTGTCAGGTCTACGAAGCTCGATCAAAAGCTGACTACGAGAAGAAGCTGGCGGATCGTATATGACACGGTCACAGCTTTGTCTCATCCGTGCTGATATTCCCAAGTTCACCCCATGGGACGTGAACCATACGCCGGAAACATCTGTCCTTTGACGCACATGCACTTGCCGTTTGAGCTCGGAACGACCATTTGGAAATCGGGCTGCTTGACGATGAATGATCAAATTAGCATCACACGACCGTGCCACGACTGGCGGCGCTTTGCGCTTTCTACGCCTTCTATCTAGGTCAGAGTTGGAGCTAGAACCTGCGGGTGAGAATGATGAAGACGACCATGATACTTGTGACGAGTGGGACCTACATTATCCAAGGAACGGAGCACTGTCTGTCCCTTGGACGTAAGAGTGGCCGTCATCACAGTTTGGGTGCGATATGCACTTCGATACTCCACTCCATCCGACCAAGGTTCAAACGTGCCGCAATTTGGCGCGCAGATCTTTCATCAGCATCTTCATTTTCAATCCCATGTAGTCTAACAGGGTCAATTTACAGAACATTCGCATCACGGCCGCAGATACGACGTAGTGCGGGAGGGTGCGACACGAAGTGCCACTTTCCCGGTGCGCCAATACTTCGAATTCCTCACATCAAGACTAATCTGAACGCAAATTCGCCCCGTGAGATGTTGAAAGGCTTGTGGGACTCATTCCCGTCTCTCGCGGCAATAGCAGATTGATCCACCAGCCTAGGCAGACGCAACTCGCCTCCTAAATACCTTCATGTGTCTCTATGCGGAGAGCCTCCCACGGTGAAGAAGCTCATTATTCTCGTTACCGGCCAGGGCTCATCGTACAATCGAAGTTCAACTGGTGTCAATGGTGCCAGCTGTCAAACAAGTCTGCATGTAGGTGACCACACGAAAGTAGGAATCGACGTGAAGAAGTTGGTAAGTTCGATCAAGCTGAGAAACAGCATTTCTCAAGTTTTGAGAGACAACAGTTGGTACCCTTCAACTCGTTGAAGACGTTACTGTAAGCACCCCCGACCTTGTACTCGCCACTACGTCTCCGGAGAATATCTGCCCCTACCTACTCCTTAGCTGCGACTTCAATATAAAGCAACAAGATTACTCAGCAATACAATACCCCCTTTAATTCTCGTGATTAGTCCTGGACGTTCGTGGCTGCAACGTCTGCCTCTGCTCGCTAATTTCGACGCATTTCGGGCTCCCTAATCCAGACCATCTTTCCTAAGTGTATAGAGGGACTATCACCTGCTACTGCATGTCAAAAGTAATTCGAAGATGGGTGGATACCCTCTTAATCTCATTCTCTTGAAGCAAAGGATATCATACTCGCCGCAGACCCTCCAGCCCCAGAACAGCGACTAGTTATGATCATAGAAATGTCGTGTATGCCGACTTAATGGCGCTGTGATGAGTGGCTCTAAAACAATTAGAGCAGCTTCAGCGGTCTGAGTTTGCCTCGCGACTCCGCGCTGACGACATAGAGAAAGATGGTGCTCATATCGTCGAGACAAAGAAAAAACGTGGTTTATCGAGGTTACCACGTGGTTTGAAAGAAGCTCGCGGTTAATTGGAGAGAGGACGAGTCAGCGCGGTTGGTATGGCTTTCGCCGACTTTTTGTTGTTTTCGCTCGGTCACAATGGTCCTTCTCCGCCACGCGCCTGCGTCCGGAGCGATCATTCTAGAGCTTTTGCATTCTTCTCACTGGATGCGATTCCTGACGAATTTGGAGTTCTCCGCGTCCTGTGCCAGGCACTGCTCCTTATGCAATCAGTCCCATCAGCATTCAATCAGCTTCGCTGTCGCGAGGAGTACCACAATCGGGTTAGGCGACAGGAGCTTGATGTTCCCATTGTCATTTCTTACGTCAAACTAGACAACCAACCACACAGGATCGACGGCCGACCCTATAAAATGGCGTGTGGTTGACCAGCTCTATCTGACACTCTTACGCTCTCAATTGTCTCTGACATGAGCTCCAACATTCACATCCGAGACTTTCGAACAGGTATCTCTGTGGATGCCATGACGGGCTCTGAGTCGGGCGGGTTGCTCACGACCAAGGGTTGTGCTCCGTGCATTGCTGCGTTCCTGACCCAAGTCTGCGAGAATCAGCTCGCCATCGAGATGATTCGTCTGAAACGACACGAATTATGCAACTGGGCAATAACTATGCTTATGACAGCGCTACCAAACGATTCTGAAGACATTCCGCGAGTCGACGCGCAATTGGCAGCCACCGCCGCGACCTGTCCACAGGGTTGGGATGTTGGCCAGTCGGACCAAAATGGGTCATTCATTTCCAACCCGCGTCTGTCAACCATCATACACCTCCTCTGCAAGTTTGTTAACCGCATACTCGGGTGGGGCAACGGCGCTCTATTACCGGATGGTGGGCCCATAGATTGGCTGGCCCGGGAACATGGCCCGGTGTGGCCGCGAACTCCAGGGGAACTCTTTGGCCGGCGCCCGCTGCGGGAGGTAATACGCACTATTGCGCTGTGGTGTGGGACGTTTGACGAGTCCCCGACACCTCTCTCGCTGCTTTCAGTGGTTATTTGGCCGGTACATGTTGTCGCCGTCCCACAGGTCTACCAGGGTGATATCACCCAGGAGCGCATAATCCACATACTCGTTCATGCTCTAGAGTGCGAACCAGTTAGTGCCAGTGTCCAGGAAATCGAGACGTCGCAAGACTCACTCGATGGCTTCTTGGTTGGAGACACGCCAAAACCGCTCAACTGGGATGTGCTAAGGCAGCATATCAAGACCGCCGTGTTCTTTCTGCATTCACTTGGTGGCGCTACACGTGAAGAGTCCCATCTTCTCGCTTTTGTTGCTCATGATCCCGTCCGGTTGCTACAATCCATGATGTTCGGCGTCCGTTCCGCTCGTGCCATGGTCGACAGCAACCCGGCGGATGTTCTGTTCTGGGCCATACATCACACGTTCAACTACGTCAGACGCCAGAATATCGACGTGGAAATCACAACCGATCACGTATATCGCGCGATAGCGTCTTTCAGCGACTGCAGCGGCTCTGGAATCGTTCTCATTCACCTCGAGTTATCCCTCGACTCAACCGTATGCGCTGCCGCAAACTGTGCGCGTCCCGTTCTCTCGCACGGCATCCCTGGCCGGAAGTCATGCGCAGGCTGTGGCGTGCCAGCTTACTGTCATCGCCAATGCCAACTCGCGGACTGGAAGTCTGCATCAGGAGTTCCCCACAAAAGAGTGTGCGCATCGCTGCGAACGCTCATGGTCCGAGAGGCGTTCAAGGAACGCGGTGCTGGATCCCACTTTCACGACGAATGCCACGCGATACTGCGATATGATCTGCCCAGATTTGAGCTCGATGACCTGATGGAGTGGGCGGGTGCTGCCCCGCTTCAATGAGACTGGGTCGAGAAAGTACTGCACAGCATTCTGTATTGAATACAAAATAAGAACCATCTTGAACACTCTACTCAGCCAGCTCAACGGCCCATGCGAGGGCCAGCTTGACGAAGGAGGCCATCTTCGTGACATTCATCTGCGAGAGTGTGTCCGAAGTAGTGTGGTAGTATGGATTGAGGAATGAGTCGTTCGGGCCCGACTCGTCAATCGAAACGGCAGCATAGCCGTAGTTGTCCCACGAGAAGTTGTCCGAGCACGCGTAGCCACACGCATTGTCGTATTGAGTTCCTTCAGGGACGTACGCTGTGAGCAAGCTGTGAGAGAACGCGATGAGCGCCGTGCCGCCGGTGTCCCCGAGGACGGTGAGCACTGGTTTCGACTGCTTTTGATAGCCGATCATGTCGAACTGAAGAGCCGCGCGCACGGCGATGCCTTTGGACGAGTAGGAAGCTGCAATGTTGGCGCTGCCAAGCATGCCACCTTCCTCGCCGGCGTACGCCATCAGTTCGATAGGTCGCGACCCCTTCCATCCTGCTGCACCGAGAATGCGCGCGACCTCGAGAAGAACAGCAATGCCGCTGGCATCGTCATCTGCACCAGGAGCGGTTCCGCTTGTCGGGGAACGCTGGTTGATGCTGTCAAGATGTGCCCCAATGATGATGGGCTCGTTCGAGAGACTCGAATTGCTGCCTTCAATCCTTGCGATGACGTTTGGCTGATTGAACGATGGGGTGTTTTCGAACAGGGTGACGCTGCTCGAGCCGAGGAGGGAGACGAAGGAGTTGTACACCCATAGAGCGGGAGCACGCGCGTTCGTGCTCTTGTAGTACCGCGTGGTGTAGCTCGCGAGCGTCGTGATGGTGGACGTCAGGCTCGATACAGAGATTTGAGTAAAGTACGTCGCCAAATTTGGGTGAGCAGTGGCGTTTGGTGTTGGGTATGTCGCCGCGAAGCGCGCAGCCTCGCTGGGACCAGGAATTGGGTCCAATCCCGTCAGGTCGAGGAAACCAGGCCCACGCTTGTGGTTGGTCATCGCCTCGACGAAGCCGGCGTCGAGATCGGGAAGTTGTCGAGAGCGGAGATGTCATGATGTCCATCTGGGCCATGAATTGCTTCAAGAGCCTCGATTGGAACTGTGGCTACGTCGTCTGGCTTAGGCCCATATCGAACGAGGCGGAGGTCGGCCTGCACATGTGTAGCGGCCGCCAACGCCAGAGCAATATTGATAATGGATGCGCCGAGCATGTCGTATAGTCGTGACGGAGGAAGAGAAAGAGCGACGAGTGGCGATCGGCACTGAGCGGAATCAACTTCGGTGAATAAAATGCACATGCCATGGCTTCTCACCGCATGACCGATCACAGAGAAGCAATCCTAAGACTGAAATAGCATATTAAGCATCAAAAGCCAGTGGTCCTTATCTCGTCGCGGAGGGTGCGCATGAAGGGCAATCCTGAGCAATCAATGCTGTCTAGCTGTAGGTCGTGCACTCGGTTTCGTGTCGCTAGTTCGACTCCCCAAGCAAGGGCAAGGTTGACAAACGCACTCATCTTCATGGCGTTCATCCTTTCTACGATTTCGTGCGCGTTGTGATAGTTTTTGGTTGATAAACTGATCCTGCGGACCAAACTCGTTCGATGCTCAACGCCGGGAAACCCGATCTCGTCCCAGGAGAAATGGTCAGAACACGCGTATCCACCCGCCTTATCGTGGTGCGTGGCTTCTGGAAAGTATGCTGATATGATCTTTTAAGAACGCTTGCAGTGCATGCCCGCCAGTGTCTCCGAGCACCGTCAGCACTGGCGTAGGCTGGTCGTCACACAGAGTGAATGCAGCGCACAACTGATTCTGATAGCCAATCATGTCGAAGTAGAGGGCCTCCCGCACCGCGATCTTCTTACGTGAGTATGCCTTCGCGCTGCCGAGAAGACCACCATCCTTGCCGGCGTACGCGTGGAGCTCGACCGGGCAGGTGCCCTTCCACCGGGACACAAACAGGATCCGCGCAACCCTCCAATAGAACCGAGGCCGCTCGCATCGTCATCGGCACCGGGGCAATGCCCGCGCGCGGCCAGCGCTGAACAATGCTGTTGGAGTGGGCGAAAAGGATGACAGGCTCATTCGACGATGAATCGTCGGCTCTAGTAAAGCAGGCGATGATGCTGGGCTGATTGAACTAAGGGACATTCTCGAACAATGTCACGTTGCCAAGTCCATTACCGTGCAAACGCCTCCCGAACCCGAAGAGCGAGATTAACTAAACCTGTTTGGAAAGTTAGACAAGGATGCAATGGTCTTCTCCAGCGCCATTGCCGAAACAAGATTGAAAAGCGACCAGAGTTCTAGATGCTTTCAAGGGGGGTCGGGTCGAGGGTACTGCAGCTGCGGGATGAGCGGACGTTGCGCATCTGGTCCCACGGAACCCAGTTTCCTTGGCTGCGCTAGCACTGTGCTGACGAGCGACGGCGCAAAAGAAAGGCGTCAAAGAGCCGCAGTTCAACGCCTGGATATGTCTCAAAATCCTCTAAGTGGTCCGAGAGTAAAGTGTCTCGAGCGTCGTACGGAAACAACTTCATTCGGATGTGGCCCAAAACGAAGGATGCGGTCCTCTCCGCACGCTCGAACCAAGCTGAGGCAGGCAGACGAGGGAGAATACATGAGCCGCGGCGCGTATGATTGGCTCGCTCATTGCACTACAGGCCCCCAATCCTGTGCAGAGGAAGAGTGCGTCACCGGCAGTTCGCGGACCTGGCACAAACATCCACCCATTGACCTACTGATCCACTAGCAGTCCTATACCCGATAATCCGGCCGTCAAAGTCGAATATTTTATTCAGGTTGCAAACGATACTTGAGCGTGGGATAATCTGTGTTTTGATGCACAAGAGCTCCGCGAACCGGTTGGGGTGAAACGTGCAAATAATCCACTCTTAACCTGAAGAATACATACTACGCCCTTTCAATCGGAAACCTCATACTTTCGCCAGTGTGACGCAACGCGAACCTGCGGCTTTAGGCGAGTTCCACGACCGTCACATCTTCCCGGTTCAATCCACACCGACCGGTGTGCTCGTCATCTTCACAGACGGTCTACAGCTTGTGGAAGGAGAGGAGAATCTCCGCTTTAGTTTAACACTCTCGACTCCCGGTTGCATTTCGCTGGCTAAATTTGATCCAGGGTCCTATTCAGTTCGCAAGATTGATGAGTTCCAAGAGTTTGGATCTCTAACAACTTCCCTCATCGCTGGTCCAGAGCCGTGTCCAGCTGAAACTGAGACAAGCGACTGCAATTATTGCGGTTGGGACGTAACCCTCAACATCGACGCGCACTCGGATTCTGCGGATGATTTGAGGCTGCGACGCGTCGTTACGGTAGGCACAAGGAGTCGCGCTTAAACGCCACACTACCCATATGTGCTCTAACGAGCCTTGTGTAGCTACTTACCTGCACGCCAAGTAATGTTAGGAGAGAGAAAGAGGAAATTTGTACATCTTGCGTTGTACAAGATCTATGGCGGGGTCCATGAGGCAACGCTGTCATTCGTAACTTACGACGAGTACTGCTCCATGTGCGTCATCAGGGTGAGATCTAAGGGCAGATCATGTGTCCAAACTAACCCCAAAAGTCAACTCGATGTTTCCTGTCCACCGAAATCGTTTACCCCGCCGCTAAGCCCCGCTGTCATAAATGGCAAGGAGACGCCGCGACATCACGGTGTCTCCCCCCGCCCTCCACCCATTCCTTTCCCGAATCACAACTGTCCGCGCGTAGCGAGCGCCAACAAGTGCTTGATCTCCCACCTCGGGACAAGGAGACCTCGTGCGGCCTCGAACTCACCAGTCGCTCAAAAGTCGGTCAAGACAGCGATCGCGCAATATGTCTTCCACATCGACCGCAGATTTAGGACACTCCACGCCGGTTTCGGAGTCTCAAGGATCTTCTCTAGAGCCCCAGTCGAGCTTTGGACTCGGCCGAAGCATTTGGACCTTGGTTTGGTGGGGGTTTTTATCTCGCTTCGTTTTCGGGGGGATATCGCTAAGAGTCCTTTTCAGTCGGTTCGGCCATGGACCTAGTGCTGCTGGGGCTGATCATAGCCCTGGTATGTACTACTACTCATTCAATCATGCCATATGCTCAATCACATAGGTCATCGAGTACTGGAGATCTTCCGCCGTGACAGACCGCTGCCGAGTCAAGGCTCTTGCGACAGCAAGCGGTTTCTGAGTCTGCTTAGAAGCATTTCCGTCCAAGCCACCCTGTGGCACAAGGTTAGTGTTGTAACAACAGGTTGCGTAAGATCAGAGCTCACACCAGATCACGGACATATAGCTCGTCACGGGATTGGGGAAAACGTCTCATGGCCGAGACGTCCACTCCCTGGTATGCCGCAGTAGACCCTATTTTCAACGTTCGCACGCTTTACAATGGTTACGAATGGGCTCTTTTGAAACTGAGCGCCGCCCGTTCAGTCTGCATTTCGCTCATCGCGCAAAACGTTCTTTCTTTTACGGTAGGCGCAGGTCCTGCCGCCCTCGTTGAAATAATGAGAACTGATCAGCGCGCACTAAGATTGTATGGGATCTCCGGGGAGTGCGATGGAACTGGCTGATCATGACGATCTTACTGTTCATGCTTGTGAGGTAAGCCAGTGACAGTGCCATGTTTTGCCCAATGACCATCTCTATTCCAGCATTGCCGGTCACACTGTAGTTGCGAGTTAATCCCTGGATGATAGCGATTCGTGCGCTAATCTGGAATGTTTTCTTCAGACCGTTCAGATCTTCCAAATACGAGCTCACGTAGCAGTCGAGCTTGCTAAGAATGCCGAGCTGGCTGCAAACATCGGAAAGATATCTTCCGACGTTCTCATTACTGCATCGTGTAAGTGAGGCTGTGTTAGGCCACTGGCTTCTGACTCGAAGCGTATTGCAGTGTGCTTCAGCCTGTTCAAGTCTAGGGTTGGCATTGCGAGAACGGATGGGGTGCTCATCAAGCTTATCCATCTCACCTGGGCGACCGCGTACTTCCAACAATCTGCGCCATAATCACAGTCTCGCTCTACTTCAGATATCTACTTAAAAGTTCGTCTTGGATCACGTACGTATTCCGACTGCACGTCATCGGACGCCGGTATTGATCGAGTTTCGATAGGTTTGATCTGATGGAGTCGAAGCTTTATACGCTGTCGATGTTGATTACGCTGAACATGTAAGAAAATATGTCGCTCTGACCCTCCAGATCCAATTCTCACGCTTCATCATTTTGACTAGGCGCAACGTCATCCGTGGATCTCAAGTCGAACCCACCCCCAACCTTCACACCTTCGAGCTGCGCGACACACGGACTGGCATCAGTGGGAGCGTAACGATGTACACGAAACGGACAGCAAGGTCTCCGATGTGGAAATCACAGTCTTTCGACGCGGCCAGCCTGAGGTACGGCGGGGTAATGATGGGAACCGGCGGTGTCCGTTCCCGCCGCACTCTAGCCATCATGATGGGACCGAGGAGGCCATGCATGAAGAACTTTGGGCGAGTCAATCCGGCAAGAAAAATCGGAACCATAGCATAACGCGACAATCTCGTCACCGTCTCCCTCCTCGCGGGCCATGCACGGAACTCCGAGAACTTACCTCGCGCTCCCTGTTATCGTCGATGCGACTGCAATCTACTGTGCACTATGCTACGGGCGATGAGCCACATTCTCTAGTTCTTTTGATCCCGCGAGAGCATTTCATGAAACAGTCATACATTCCATGAGCAGGAACGGCGAACGGCTAAGATCGTAGGTCGTGATTAGTTATCCGTCTGGCTGGTGCTCAAAATGCACGTTCATAGACTGCACTCGGAGCGCAGGGAGCAACCGCCATCAGAACTTAGAACCCGCCCTTCGACATGGGTGTCATCTTGTACTTGATGAGCGAGCGGCTTCACTTTCCCCATCTCAATGTTTCTCCGCCCAA
>JAGTJP010000329.1:0-21256 GCA_020744175.1 Auriculariales sp. MPI-PUGE-AT-0066
GTCACATGGTCGATGTCATTCGTGAACCATCACGTTCAGGTTGGGAATCCAGTAGCGTATAAGCACAGGGACGATGGTTATTTTCATGGCACAAGGTAACAAATTTGGACTGATGGCTGGAACTGAAGAGCTACAAGATGTAAGAGGTAGAAGTCGACCAAGGAAACGAGACACCGGAATTGGAATCGACATGGCGCGTCCGCGCTTTGACTCATCGCAGCATGCGTCTCGTTCTAGGCCTTGCGGCGTCTTGTATTCTGTTTCAGCGCAAAATCAACTCAAAATTGGAGGCCACACTTACTGGTTGCTCGCGAAGTAAGCGGCACAACCCTCACACGCGCCAGGATTGCGTTCGGTGATGGTCTGGCCGTGGTCCGGGTCCCAGTCATAGTCGCACTGGCAGTTCGGTGGCTGGCAGAGCGGGTTGTGTGCGCTGCTCCGCTGGCAGAACTCCCACTTGCAGTCGCGGTAATCGTAGAAGGCTGTGGGCTCGTAGTGGCCGCAGCGGTCATAGTGGGTGCCTTGGCTGTCGAGCGTAGTGTGAGTTGGTGCACGGTGAGTATACGAGAAACAAACCTTTTGCGAGAGCACATCTGAGTGAGGGGGTGGGGGTCGAGTGAGGATGGCTGTGGGGTTTGAGGTTGGTGGGTTGAAGTTCTGACTCTCGCCGTGAACTGGCTGCGTTTTATACCCATACGGAACGACCAAAGCGGGAACTTGGTGAGGCGAGTCGGAAAAAGAAGCAGCATACACGTGGGGGGTTCAGCTTCTGGACGCATGGGTATATTCTGGTATTACCATTTCGGGCCAATGGTTCATCAAAATTGATGCCGGCGTGAAGGGTTTGAAAGAAGGCATGAACGATTCCGAACATTTTGCGCAAAGGGAAGTCATATGAACTTCTGAATTGCATTCGATCCTGCTATTACGCGGACTGTGCGCCGGTTGCGCAGGCACTCATGCCAGCGCATCGGCCACGCCTGGAAGGGCAGAGTCATGAGTCTGGTATAAGGTTGCTTCATGCAGGATGTCTCTTTGAGCTCAGCTCTTCTTCATTGCTGGCTAGTTTATCTCAGCATAGAAACTGTGATGAAGTGCCGGGAGCAAACGGCACGAGTTGAACTCCGCCGCCGACATTACTTTAATTGAGTCAAGTCGACCAGTGACATTACCAGTCACACAAACAATGGGCTGGTTGTACGACTTTCGGTACCAGGGTCGGCAGGACTAAGGAAGCAACAAGAATACCTGAGTTAGGGTCACCTCGGTCGTCTAAGCTATAGAATCGAGGAGATAAGTTTCAGGCTCGTGTACACGTAGAAAAGTGCTTCGTTCAGGTTCTGAAGTCTGCTATAGTGAGCCGGAGAAACTTGGCTATGCTTGCTGCTTCCCGTGATTCGTTCCAACATGTCATTGGAAACACGAAGGTTACACTCGTGCAAGGACGTTTCAATTTCGGGCAGCATGCAAGATCCAGTTGCAGAGTCTGATGGCGTCTCCGATCCGCGACTCGCCCGTTCTGGCTTCAGCATTACCTGCAACCTCGAACTTTAGTATAATATCAACGGGTAGCCGTTCATTCCCAGCCTCAACTGAGCTTCCGGTACTGGACTTGGGAAGTAGTCTCTGTGACCACTTGAGAGAGCTGACATTACGAATCTTCTGGTCGTTTCGCTCTGGACATACTAGTCGTCTGGCTCGAACATTACGCATACGCTCATTAACCTGTCGATACAGCCCAGGACGATTGGGCCACTAGGGACCTTAAACTTGTACCGTATGGAACGCAGTCAGTGACTTTGCAGCATACGTCTCGCCTGATTCTGGGATCCACCAGGATGTATGTACATCGACGCCGAACATCCGTTGATTGACTCCACGGATGAAGCTCCAGCCTTACTTGCCCTCCATGCAGCGATATAGCATGCTGTAGCCCTTTTGGCAGCACTTTGCGGTGGAGTTTGTGACCGACTGCCGGAAGTCGACAAACATATCTGCACCATGTAAAGTGACTTAGCCGAGGGAAATGGCGAGCAACGATTAAGCTCGTCGAAGGCGCTGACGGAAGTAAAGCTTCTGAACGGAAGCGAAACGGAGTTGTGTGTTTCGCGGAGACGTCGATGAATCGAGAAAAACCGCGCAAACGCGGAGCAACGCCATCGAACAGCTTGTCTGGGACCGCGCCGCACTCTTTCTCGTAGCCTGTGACACTTGTCTGTCTCAGAGAAACATTTCCAAGGGAAGTGCTGGCCGCTCAACGCTAAGCGAAAAGCCGAGATATCAGCGCACACTGAAAGGGTTTTGACACGATGGGGACGACCTTTGACCTTTCAGGAATCAGTAGTCTCGTTCGTAGCACCCCACGTGTACCATTAGTTTTACCATGACTGCAAATATAAATAGCATATTCAACTTTCTAGCCGTGTTCGTCGTTCGAACCCCGTTTTCAGACTTGTATTAGTCACGTCTTGCAAGATTGCAAGATTCCGAAGGCTGTGTTTGCCGACGCGGAGTCTGTCCTTTCAATTGTGATCGTCGCGCTAGGACAGTCACAATTCCGTGGTTTCCAAACCATTAGTCAATCGCTGGCATGCGCGCCTGCCGGAATGTAGTGCTATCATCGAAAAATGAGGATCTATGTTGGTAGGCGCACAGCTCTGATACGTGGAATCAGCTGGCACACGGTGTGAAGGCCCGGTACGAGCGTGTCCAGACGGTCATTAAACGGACGTGTGGCCATGTCCCGACTCCACCATAGCAGCGGTGCCTGTTAGACTCCGATCAACATCTGCGCTCCACGCCTCTGAAAAATTGCAGGGACGTTTTGTCGGGCGGGAAGGAAGTTGCAGTGAGCAATCTGAGGACCGTGCCAGGACCCGGCAGAGGGCCGAAAATCACTCTCCGCCTCTGAAACTTGATCTGCTCGCGCTCGCTGCGCCAGAGGACGCGCACGACGCCGCCGCCCCGGGTTGATTCGTTCTTGCATTCTGCTGCAGGTCTCTAAGAATTTGTATACGACTCTAACGCTGTATTGTGCGCACGGGTCCTTACTTTTTTGTTCACGAGAGCTTATCGCTGTCGCACAGACTCAGGATGAATATCGGACAGCATGAGGGCAACGTCGAGATTGACCTTGACTCTGTCATCGACCGTCTTCTCGAAGGTCTGCGTGCAGCTTGTCGTCAGGGGGTCCGCGCGCTGACCCTTACGCAAAGTGCGCGGAAACCGGCCTGGCAAGATGGTTCAGCTGAACGAATACGAAATCAAATACCTCTGCACAAAGGCTCGCGAGATATTCATTTCGCAGCCTATTCTTCTCGAACTTGAAGCTCCAATCAAGATATGCGGTCAGTATCTCTCCATATCGTGCGCTGAAAAATAAGCCTTACAATCTCTCCAGGCGATATTCACGGGCAATACTACGACCTCCTGCGGTTGTTTGAGTACGGTGGCTTTCCACCAGAATCCAACTACTTGTTCCTCGGCGACTACGTGGATCGCGGCAAGCAGTCGCTCGAGACCATCTGCTTGCTGCTCGCATACAAGATCAAGTACCCCGAGAACTTTTTCTTACTGCGCGGAAACCACGAGAGCGCGAGCATCAACCGCATATATGGGTTCTACGATGAGTGTATGCCTCGCGCGTATTTTCGAGGTCGGGATGACTCATCCCTGCTATCTGCACAGGCAAACGACGGTACAACATCAAGATGTGGAAGACCTTCACCGACTGCTTCAACTGTCTGCCCATCGCTGCCATCATCGACGAAAAAATCCTCTGCATGCACGGTGGCCTCTCGCCAGACCTACAGTCCATGGAGCAGGTTCGCCGCATCATGCGCCCGACGGACGTCCCAGACACCGGTCTCCTCTCCGACCTGCTGTGGTCAGACCCGGACAAGGAGATCACCGGATGGAGCGAGAACGACCGCGGTATCTCGTTTACCTTTGGTGCAGACGTCGTGCAACGGTTCCTACAAAAGCACGACATGGAACTCATTTGCAGAGCACACCAGGTCGTTGAAGACGGCTACGAGTTCTTCGCAAAGCGGCATCTCGTCACCATCTTCTCCGCGCCGAACTACTGCGGAGAGTTTGATAATGCCGGCGCAATGATGAGCGTCGACGAGACCCTGCTGTGCTCGTTCCAGGTGAGTTCATCTGCCATCTGGCGCATTCAGTTGCCCTTTTGTTACGACTTGCGCTGACGCGGGTCCCTGCAGATCCTCAAACCGGCAGAGAAGAAGAGCAAAATGTTGCATGGCGGCGCATCGCCGGCGCGTCGCGGCAAGCGGCGCGGATGAAGCTCGTGAGAGAGCACTCACTTGCTGTCGCGTGCACACGCACGCTGATAGAACATCTCTGCTCTGCATGACCATACCATCTCTCAGCATCCCCATCCAGATCCCCCCGCCCTCGCCGTCGTTGTACCACCACCGACTCCTCCTCCTCCTCGTCTTGCTTGTTGTGCACTGTGCAGTCATCGGCTATCTATGTACCGGTTTACCGTATCTCGCTCGCTTCTGGAGACATCGTAGGCTAGGCTAACTGTAGCATCACATCGCTCTCTGTCGTCTGTCACTGTTGGGGTTGAAAACTATTCTTGCGATGTCATTAGCGACCCCATGAAAAGTGCCAAGAAGAGGCTTGTACACTATTGACGCGGCCCGCGACGGTCGCAGGTGGATTCAACTCCCACGTTTCGCGCTCGTATTTAACTCCATAAAATGTACAAGTAATATACCGGTGCAGGGCAGTTGAGCGGCGCGTGACGACAAAAAGCAACGGGGAGAGGAGGCGAAAGGTACGGGCCAAGGTGTGTGTAATATAGTTACGCGTAGCGTTAGATCTACAAGACGAACTTGGCACCGGTTTCAGTAGACAAACTTTTGGCTGTAACGCTTCATAGCCTCTCTGATTTCAGCAGTCTACGACAGAGCACAAAACGGACTTTCAGTAGTATCCGTTACCACATCACTCGCTCCGTCAATCTATAGCGTATCGACGACTGAATACCGTTTGCTTGTTGCTGGCGAGCAACTAACGTACTTGGGAGATTCTTGGTTATACTTGGTGATGTCACTCTATCCGAAGATTTGTCTGGAGAGCCTTCGCCTATCCGAAGTGTACAAAATGCACCAAGCTCCAGGCTGATAGATCCGTGACGCCTTAACCTTGTCCAACGGCCGGTAAATACTCATCAGTGCTATATATGTACTACATTTATGCACGACGCTCAGCAGTATGCATTGGCGGCTTTGATGGACCGAGTGCTGTATTCATGAGCGAGTCATAGCCTGCATGGCGGGCGAGGGTGTCAGGAACCTCAGACCCAACTTTTCTGCCTCCTCCAAGCCAAAGTCCTCTTCATTATTAGATATACGGCTTGCTTAGGATTCGCTCTCGGTCTCCTTCGTTGCGCTCGCCGGCCAGAGGTCTGAGCACTGGCAGCACCGTCACCCAGCCTGGCTCGCAGTATTCCCAGCGTAGCGTAGCGCTCGGTCGTGACGGCGGTAAAGCTCGTGCTATCGATTATCCCTGAAGATTGAGGCGCAAATGATGTCCAGGCCGGGAGAGGATTTCGAGGAATGCTGACTTCGCTTTGAGATGATGCCACGACGAATCGAGTGAACGCTGAGACGAGTGAGAGATATTCAGCGTGATGTTAGCTGTGCAATATCATTATATTTAATCTAGTACTAGCTATAGCTGGACACCTGGACGTGTTAGTTGGGGTTGAGAACAGGTCATGCTCATGCGGTAGTTTAGTCAATTGTGCAAGTATTAGTTGCAGAGCATCGGTGGGGGTGAGTCCTTGAAGGGACACCAGAATCGATGTGTTAAATATAAATCCACTTCGACCGCTATATTATAGGTAAGTCGGAGCTGTCGAAAGCATCGAGCCTCAGGAGTCGGAGAATGGAATGGTTTCGGCGCTTGACGGAGTTTGCGTGTCTTCTCCTTCCTTCTTCAGCATGCATTTGCCTGCAGACCCTTTTGGCCTCGTGATCACACCGTTATCGGTTCTCACATCGGGTTGCAATCAGCAAGCGCCCCAGGATCGCACATGCGCGGTAGTCAGATTTCTTCGCCGTTGGAATCGCAGTGGAATGCCAACGCAACGATTCAATTCTTGATTTGTTCTAGTCTAGACGGACAAACAGTGTGAATGGCGCGAGACGCAAAGCACAAGCTGTCTCTCTGACTACCGTCTGGCCATTGCAAATGGGAGGCTATCACCTCCCAAGCACAGCGAGCTGGACCAGTATACTGCTGATCAACTCACAAGCTTTCAAAAACAGTGCATCTTGGCTACTTAGACCTCCGCAGGTTGCAAACCGCATGTATTCCTCGAGGCAAGCATGCTGTCTGACGTAGCAGCTGAAGAACGAAACCACTGACGACCCTCGATGAACAGCCTTGCAAACACCACAACCGGATCCGGGGCGCCGCGCACACTAGCAGCCCTTTACCGCGCGATTGAATGGAGTCGCGGGGTCGGGGCGCCGAACGAGTTTGGAATCTTGTCCTTCCTCTTGCCTGTATCTGCGCCAGTGGCCTGCTCCTGGCCGTCTTCTCCAGCGGAATCGCTCACATGGGCTGTTGTTTGTCTAATCCGGAACAGAACGATCCCAGAACTGCCGTCGCCGCACAGAACAAGATAGCTACCAACGTCTTTATCGACGCACCGCGATGCAAGTCGCCTTCCTTGATTTCTCCCGACCCACCTCAGCTACCAGTTAAAGAACTCACTACCGCTAGCGTCTACTCCAGCGATGCAGGCGTTGACGAGAAACACAACTCTATTACTACATCAGACCACTCTCCTCGATACGACGAGGGCGAAGCTCCTACTCCTCCTGCCTCCGCACCACCACCTGGACTTCCTTCGCGGACTCCATTTCAACCACTCTTCCCAACACCAGACGGCGTGACAGGGCCCGCATCTTCATCCACCGCTTCTAATGAGACGACGCCGGTAGATCCACTACCGCCTGGGCCGGTACCACTTAGGCAAACGGCATATGAGACAACTCTAGCACCGAAACAGACGGTCGGGAGAAGGCTGGGTAGCAAGGGTTCCGGTGGAGCTGAGCCGGGAGTACTTGCTTCAGGGACATCGCGCGCATCAGCGTCCGGTTCATCCTCTAGTATACAGGACGCTGCGAAGCTCATCGGGCCGGGCACGCAGATCACTTCGAAACCTATTGCCGACTCCCCCTCCGGGCTCACGATCCTACCCTTCCCATCGACCGGGCCTGAGAGGGACGGAGTGCAGCCCGGTGGTCAGAAGACTCAAAGCGAGTTCCCCGCAGTCTCACCGCCAGCACCGATCATGAGTTCTACCGGGAAGCCTTCAGATCTACGACGCCAGTCGTCTCGCAGAAATATAGGTGTCACGAAGACCTTGCCTGGGCAGGAACATAGGCTGGATGCGTGCATGTCACCATTGTCAGCCGAACATAAGGAGCTCAACGGCTCGCAGCCCTTTTCGAGTAGCCCGCCAACACCGTCAGCGAAATTCATACCTTTGAATGCTGGACCAGCATTCGATCTTACACAACAAGGCACGACACTCGTTGAAAGAAGCTCGTCAATACCCCAGCCCGTCGTCAACCTGAAGCTAGCCGCGACTATGCGAAACGAAACCAATGGCACAAGCATCGCGTTAACCGCACCCTCGGCTAGAAACACCAGATCAATGATAACTCCTACGACAAGTGCGCAGCGGGTGTTGACCAGTCCCGAAGACGCGCAGGAGAGAACACGAGTCTTGTCCGCCGCCCGGCCAGGACCTCCGCTAATGCCTCCGAAGCCTGGGCATCAAACTGTCGAACAAGCAATTAGTCTTTCAGTACCAGCATCAGCAGTACCTAAACTCATGGTATCGGAAGATCGTTCATCCCTACGCCCCAAACCCCTTGACGTTGCAACTATAATAGAATTGCGTCGCGACTTCGATGTCGAACGACACTCATACTGGTCTCAGTTTGACCTACAACAAGCTGATTTCATCGTCGGCCACACCGCGCGGCACGATCAGCTCACGGGGGACCTCGATACATGGAGCATCCAGCGACACAAGGCCGTGCATCAGTTCCAATCGGAGTGGAACGCTGCACTCTCTGCGTTCTCGGCGGACCTTGATAGGGACGCTAGGGAGCAATTGAGTGGGCAGCATTCCCGTTGGTTGTCGCAACTTCAGAGACGGGTTGAACGGACTGAGGACTTGTGGGCAAAGACCATTGGTACCGCGACGGATAGGATGAGGACTACCATAGCGGATATCCGGCCAAATTCTCGCCGGATCAATACTGCTCGTGATGCTAATCTTCACTTGTCTGTCCCGTTTCCTCAGACGGCTGCACATGATGGTGCGGCCTTGCTCAGCAACCAGTTTGACCTTGTTCTCCGAAGGTACGACTGTATTGGCCACGAACTTCTGTTGCATTGCGCTAATCTGATTTCATCTGTTTTAGTGCTTGCCTTAGACTCGACGACATCACAGTCGTTCAGCATGACAAGCTCGTTCAACGACAGCCATCTCCGGCCGTGGTCTCATCACCTTCGGCCAGCACTCTCAATTCCAGCGACCGGAGGGGGCCTACGGATGTGACAGACTCACGCGACACAGATGACCGACGGCACGGACAGGAACCTCTCAAGCGTACTCGGATAAGATCCCTCCCTTGATACTAGACACCGCAAGGACTCTTGTCAGTTGGTTCGATGAAGAGTTTGAGGCGGACCAAGCTGAGCGCGACAAATCTCACAAGACGTTGCAATCCGAACTGGACAACGTTCTCCGCGGCTGGACCCATGTGCTTCAGGCTTTCTTGGGTGAACGCCTGGACAAGATGTACGTGGACCTTGATGAGCAAGCTGAGCGGTTTTTTGCGTGGTTTGAGGACGGCACACTGGCCAATCACGTTTCTCAGTCCCAGTTTTCCAGCGAAGGGGACCAACTCCTCAATGGCGCAATTCGCGGTGCTAAGGCGGTTCTGCGAAGTCGGGGCGGTGATATCGTGCAGCTTGTCCGTGTGCAGGACGCGGTTTTGGACCACCAGCGCCTGGTTGCGCCGTTGCCGCGCATATCCGTCGCCAACGGCGATGAAGCCTACGCAGGACATGAGGAGTTTGGCACATCCATTCAAGCTGAGCCTCGAAGATTAACAATGCCCCCGCGCTCGAATAGCATGAGCGAGGTCGGCAACATGAGAGCTTCATCTCATCTTAGAACAATCACCGGCGATTCCACCAGCTCAGTGCGCGCATGCCCAGATTACTTGGACAGCACTACACCGCGAGTCACACGGCGCTCTTCGACCCAGCTCACTGCAGCAAGTCGAGCAAGCAGCATGTCACGACGCGAAACTGCTGCTGGTGGTCTGCAAATCATCACACCAATGGCGAGTATAATCCTCTTGCTCAATCTGTCTCAGCTGACTTTGGGCTTTGTACCAGACTCCAGCAGCGCTACTAACATCGTGGCTAAAACCGTCGGCTCCACTTCCGACCCTCCAGCATCCTCCCCTCTCACCGATCGTCTCTCGCCCTGCATCTCCGGCGTCAAGTTTCAAATCCTCCACCTCGGCTTCAGCTTCGGAGCGGCGGTCTGAGGCGTGTGAATTTGCGGTCAACGCTGCAAAAAGCGCAAACGCAAGTTCGACGGCGCCCACCAACGCAGGTCACAACAGGCCGAGCGTGACGAGCGTCGACGCGCGAGTGAGTACCGGAAGCTCCACAAGGACTGGGAGGTCGCCTCGGAACAGTGGAACCTCTCGCAGCGCGGTGCCTTTGATCGCAGATTGAACGAGCTGCGGCAGCAGCAATTTGGGCGTTGGAAGACGCATCTGCGTGCGACCTGGGCGGCGAGGATGACCAAAGCGACTGACGCGGCGGACCGTGCGCTGGAAGCGCGCATGAGTGTATGCAACGCTGCCATCGACAGAGTTCTCGTAGATCTATTTGGGAACGTTGAGATCGTAGCCGAGCACATTCGCGCCAATTGCTCAGGATGACCGTTTGTGTATAGCTAGCAACTCCCATAGTGTTCTTCCTCTCCGTATGGTTTTATCCCATCTACTACTGTAGTTACATCGTGCAAAGACTCAGGATCTATATTGCAGGCAACAGGCTTGAAGGCAGTAGGGAGTCAATGTACTTGTCCCGCTCGGGATCGTGGTGGGCCGTGGCGAAGCAAGCGGTGTGCGTCAGTCTTG
Organism: Auriculariales sp. MPI-PUGE-AT-0066; assembly: GCA_020744175.1. Classification (NCBI taxonomy): domain Eukaryota; kingdom Fungi; phylum Basidiomycota; class Agaricomycetes; order Auriculariales; species Auriculariales sp. MPI-PUGE-AT-0066. Next base: position 10,224 of record JAGTJP010000329.1, read on the forward strand.
TACGACACCGTGTTAATGCTGCGCCAAAGTTACAAAATCCTTCCCCAGTCATAACTCTATATATAATATTTGATGCAAGCTCGACCCGGACTCTCACGAAGCTCAACGAGCCTGAACTCCTCATCAGGAGGAGAGGCGATAAATCATGGAACACAGCCAGAACACAGCGATCCGTGACTGTAGCACACACGTGCTAAGCACAAGCAATCAAGAACAAACCCGGTGCGGACATTGAAAGGCCGTGGTCATCGCAACGGCGCCGCCGTACAGCGGTGTCTTATCAACCCACCAGCAAGGATTCCGACGGGAGGACCAAAGCACTGTCACGCTCAAAGATAAAGCCAGCAACCATCTGTTGGTCTCATCCGGCGTCGTCCAGCTCATTATGTCGGCCTCGCCTTCCTCCCTATCAATCGACAATCTCAACTTAGTCGCTGCAATCCAACTTGACTCAACGAGCTGCTCATCTCAATCGCTCTCTGCTCTTGAAATATCTTGGAAGAGAGAGCCAATCGATCACAGGCGGCCTATGGAGCTTCTCAGTCTGGTTCTGGTGGCCTGCGATAACCTCCGGCGGATCGATTTGGACAACAGGGATCGAGAATACATCCAATCGGTCGGCGTTAGCACAGTTAACTCTACGAGATTAGAGACTCGCATCGTGCGACGTCTAAATGGCGCGCTCAAGGGGTCTCGCGAGTGGTTGTCTGACCACATACGCCATGGCTTCAAGGCTGACAAAAGGCACCGCAATAAGCTACCGGAGGAGAGTTTGCGAAACCTACCTTCGCCAGGTAGTTTTATTCGTATAATGGGACTCTACTGGCTCGATGAAGCAACCATTTTGAAAGCTCTTGAGCTCGTTCCTCACGTGGAACATCTCAACATTTCCATAATCACTGGCGTCATATCCGCCAGCGATGATCAACTGCCAAAGGATCTTCATCTTCCTCGTCTCCGAAAGGTGGAGTTCTATGACTATTCTGTTGTGCGTTTATTCGCTCTGATCGCTCGCTCGGCAATACCAACGCTACGAGAGGTCGACATGGATATAGATCAAGAGCATCTTATTTCTGTCTTTCGGCAGCATGCCTCGGACAATCAAGTCACACATCTCAACATGGCTAATTGCCGGCCCAAGCGGTTCGATCCAGCAAAACATTTTGTCCTCCCATACTTTCCACGCCTTCAGCAGCTGGAAATCAGTGATTGCCCCGCGGAATTCATACCGCGCTTGCTCGGCACTATGCTCGTTCCCCTAAAGTCATTGAAGATTCACCCGTTTAATATGTGGAGCTCGGTTCAGCGAGTTCTATCGCTCAAGCTGCTCGGCAGTATGATTGTGGATGGTCATCCTGCAGTATCGCGGCTGCAAACGGTCGCGGTGTACCGACCCACCGTTGAGTTTGCCGAATTGTGTACTTGTCGGCGTATCAAGCTCTTCGGAGATCGCGAGAATGATTAGCGCAAATTATATAATCAGGGTCACAATGCTTTGGCTCGCATATTGTATTTGATTAGCCCGTGATATCCTGTTGTGACTAGAGCCGCTGCTAATCATGCAAAAGTCGAGCTGAAGATGACCGACGGATCGGTAAGCCACTCAACTGCAGAGCTGATCTTGCATCTCACTCTGACCATGCTCGCTACAGACTGTGACGAACACTAATATTACCGCTTCCATCTTCTTGGTGTCCAGACTGGGCTCGAATGCAACTGAAGGCCTTGGTGAGTCTGACTGCAATAATTGGGGGATGTGTAGAGAATCACCATTCCGCATCCTCACCCACTTTGAAACAGCCATCTATTGACTCTAAAAAGATTGTGAACGAGGTATCAATAGTGTAATAATGACTTAAAATCATAATAGCAGTGAGAGACAGTCTCGCCTAGCTCAATTCTGGTGCTCGCTGTGGATGATCACCATTCCACACCCTCACCCACTTTGAAATTGGTCAGTTCAGGCGCCTCATTGCTTCATCGTGGCATCTACAGGATGATCAGCCTGACGCTTATCGTTCGTCCATTGCTGTTGTTTCCGTACATTATGTGCACATCGACTCGTGCAGGTTTCATGTTCCACAGGATCATCCAGTGAGGATTGCAATCCTTGGTCTAAGAGACATCGCAAACACAACCGCTGCATTGGCCATCTTTCTTCATCTACTCTTCGCTGATCCTTATAGCGATAATCCTTTCTTTATGTCGGGAGAGGGCGCATAGACGAGGGTGCCGTCGCCATACCGCTAGCTGCGCTCCTCGATTTGAATAAGAGAACCAACCCTGTTCAAACGATTATCTCCCATTAAAAGACCACTTCGCTGGCGCTACTTGTCGTTGACAATCTGGAAATGCTACTGTACTCCAGCAACGAGCGCGTTCGGCGGGACGCTGAGTGTCTGCTTTCATATCTTGCCGGAATACAGCACTCATACAAGGCAGCCATCATCCGTTTAATCACAAGAAGATGAGCTAGCCTTCAAATACGCGGCCACATCTGCGTCTGCAACGGCATGTATATCTAGAGTTAAATGTAACGTGTCCCATAAACTGCCCGGAACGGGCCATGCTACATGGCAAAGGGATAGAGTGAGCACAAGGTCAAGCTAAAGCTCACTGCTCACGTACTCCGCAATGAATGTCTGAAAAGCCACTCCGCCACTCTCCAATTCCGAGTTCGACATGGATGACGACGTCCTTGAGAATTAGTATCGGTTTTTCATCTTCGGGGCGGGTAGGAAAGCCAAATGAGCCGAGAAGCGATCGATCTGAGAGCTTTTGATGATGGCTAGGAAATGATCCTTGGGTACAAGATTCACAGCTTCATCGGCATTCCATGCTTGCCCAGCCTGAGGAGTGAATCCAGCTGCTGCTGCCGCTGATAAGGGAGACATCGGCGCGGAGATGGTCATCTCGCGCAATTTAGGGCAGGTTGAATCCAGGGAGCCTGGCCATGGGTGAAAGGATATATCGTGGGTATTGACTGACTCGTTGTCGACCAGAAGTTTACTTCTGGGCCAGTCGAGAACGCACTAGCCGAAAACATAATAGAAAGCCTCCGCAATGCTGACCATCCTGAGGAAAATGAAAGCAGACAGCGAGCTGCCCAATGTGGAACGCTCAGGCTGACCAACTCAAATGTGGCTCCTGGTAAAAAGCAGGACGACAAGCTCTCAAGAAAGATCAACTCGCGTGAATAATCCAGTGAGCGTGTTTCCAGACTAAAATGTCGTCTAGTTGCCGAATTCTTTTTTCTGAAAAGTCGATGTTGAGAATGCGGGCAGCGCCATGAATCCCGGCGATGCATTCTTCGAGACGGATGTCGAGCGCGATCTCTCCCACAAGGCCACAGAGCACAGTGGGAGATTCAGTACAGTTGATCGTCAGTGCAGGAATGCGAAGGCATTGCAGCTTTTCTATCCCTGGTCGGAGGCTGCGGACGACCTCAATTACTGCGTCATTCACCAACACCTCGGGGTCCCTTTTCAAATCGGCATAGATGGAGAGTTCCTTCAGCGTCGGAGGCAGATTGACTGGTGCTCGTCGCGAAACCAGGCAATGCATAGTCAGGTGCAGGGTATGAAGTTTCGGAAACACTGTCGCAATACGAAGGTGGTGTTGGCCGCTATGCCTTGTAACGAGGAACGTAACGCTCTGCAGGATGTCTACTTCGTTCGGTGGAGGTACGACGCCAGAACAAAGCTCCACAGCGCTAAGCCGTGGTGCATGCCCCCGGAAGAGGTCTGCTGGCCACTCCACAGGGGCAAGCGGAGGATGAATGTCGCGTCGATCAAGCCATCCGACCACGAGCCGCGAGAGAATTGGTGCAGGCTGGGTGCGGAGGGCATCTAAGATGGCACACAGGGCATTGGGAGATATTACCCGCAGTTCAAGTCGCCGAAGGTATTGTGCAGTACGAGCCAAGTCCGCAGCTACACGAGCTAGCAGCCAGCGAACGCTCTCCTTATTGCTGCGTACGACGAGCACAAGTCCGATGGGGTTTCTTTCTGCCGCCAATCGCGAGAGAACCATGCTCGCACAAAGATAATCGATAGTTTCCCTTTTATCGACACCTGAGCCGCATTCGATCCTCGTTGTGTGGTAGAATAGGTCATGCTCGGTCGCAGCTCCGCGCCACCGACAGCACACCCGTGCCGCGCGCAAGACCGTGCGCTGTGGACAGTGACCAAGAATCTTATATAACAGCTCAATAGGGAGGCTGCAGGTGAGATCAGGTGAGCTGTACGTCTCCATTTGCGCGCGTATTGAGTACTGAGGGTGGAAGAGGAGAGAAAGGCAGTGGCGCTGTGGGTGACTCCGAATATCTCAAAAGGAGGTTCAGTTCGCGAACATGCTCGGACCAATACCCTGATATTGAGCCTTCTCCAGGTTCAGGTCATCAAAGTTGAGCCACAGAGGTGGAGCAGCAGCGAGAGAGTGGACAAGGATGATGCGCGAACGTCTGTCGCGAATGGGTGATGATTGGCAGCAACAGAAACAGCATGGTTACAGCAACGCCGGCTCAGCCACTGGATATGATACAGGCCTCTTGAGTACTTTGAAAGACAACAAGATCTACAAGCCATTTTACGACAAGGCATATACACTTCCACCGTCGACAGGACCGGCTGTGTCTGCCGCGTCTACGGGCCTGGACTGCCCAAGTACAGGGCCTGAAGCTGGCACAGCAGCGTTCGCCGTAGCCTGCGCGACGCCGGCGACGGGCAGACCGAGCGCGCCACGCGCCTTGCGCAACGCCACACGCTCCGCGACAAGGCCGGCACGTGCGCGCTCGAGGTTCGCGCGCTCCTCCTCGAGCACGTTTTCAAGCTCCTCGAATGCGTCCATCTTGAGTTCGAGTTTGCGCAGCGTCAGGCTCACGAGCCGCTTAATGCCTGTACCGATCTGCTGCTCCTCGACGCTCGCGAGCCGCGCAGCACTCTTCGCCGACGCGCCCAAAGCGAGCTTGGCCGCCGTTGCCGGAGGCACGCCCTTCGCTGACCCGTTCGTTTCGGTCGACTCGCCGTTACCGGTCGTGATGCTCGTTCCAAGCGCGGTTTGGGCGGCATCGGCTGCGACAGCGGGGCTGACGGCACCGGCGAGGAACGCGACGACGCTCATAACTGGATTGTCTGCGCGTTCGAACGGCAGACGCTGTCCGAATGTCATGCTGCCGCCCAGGCCGGTGCCTTCGCGGCCGACAAACGAGTCCTCAATCGGAAGCTGGACGAAGTGGCGGATGCATTGTTGCGCGGTGCGAGTGCCGACGTGCTCGGCCACGCGCGCCCAGTTGTCGTCGTACATCTCGATTGCCTCAAGCAGTAGCAGTGTCTCCGCATCTGTCCACGCGTCGGCGCCAGTATCGTCAAACGGCGCGGCGTGGGAAAGTTTGACAAAGTCGCCACTGAACATGCTACTAGGGAAGCGGCCATCTGCATAACATGCCGGGCAGATCTAGGTGGCCGCGTCAGTTTTGGCAAGTGACCACAATAAAGGCACACACCTCCATCTTGCTTTTGAGGGAGTGATATCGCACACGAGTGCAGTCTGCACCACAGGTATCGCAAGCGTACGCTTTAGCGGATGTCCCATCTGCCACTGCAGCAAGTCCCGCAGCCTCGGTCTCCGTAAGAGGCTTGCTCGCCTTCGCAGATGTCTGGTAGATCGACTGTCTGAGCTCGAGCGACGCTGGCATCGCTGCACCAGGCTGTTGGACTGGAATGCCGTAAGAACCGTTGTACAAGAACAATGTGTGTCCATCGATTACCTTCGCCAGCACCGCCAATCTTTGCAGCGGTCTTGCTTCCACCGTGTAACGTCACGCTGCTGCTCAAGCCCCGAGGAGTGTCTAAGATAACTCGGAAGTGACCAGTAAATGGTGGCTGGAGAGCCGCTGGTCGTGTTTCTGGGTCAACCTGCGGAAATGTTGTGAGTGGAGCGATTGTAATAAGTGAAGACAACTGACCTGGTAGTTGATGAGACCCCACTGCTCCAAGAAAGCATGAACCCGCATGATTGTGCAAACATCTCCAGCCAAGTTTCGTCGACAGGCGGTCACAGTCAGATATTCTGTGGGTCGCAACCTGTGAGGAAGGTGGTCAACATATCGAAAGGTGTTGGCGCAATCGGGGAAATGTGGTCAGGATATATCAGTCTCGGAAAGTAGGCGAGAAAGACAGTGCATGGAGTGAAAGGCGCAGACATAGCAATGCTCGCATGCACAGTTCACTGGCAACTGGACGAACAGTCGACGCCCCAGGTCGATTTACGAGGCAGCGGAGGTTGTCACGGTTGCAAAATACGACTGACCTGTAGGTGTTGATCATAAAGTCGCGGTATTCCTTATATATGCTGGGAGTTTTGCTGCGATTACGACATTGAAGAATTCAGGCAGCGCGCGCCGCTCCGACTGCGTGTATTCGCTAGGTCGAACAGCCGCGTAATGGGAATAATAACTCCATAGTTTGCGCAGGCCAGATAACGGACGCGGCGCTGGCCCAAGCCCTGGCACGTGCGGCTTCAACTGAGCCGGGTCATCCGCCTGTCGCTTGTCAGGAGTCTCCTGAACGAATAAATGCGATTAGGATTGTATTCTAAATCATTGAAGGTCGTTACCCTGCCTCTTCTCCACTTTCTCCTACTTCATCCCCATCTTCTGGAGCAGGAGTATCAACCATTTCCACGTCTTCGCCTTCTCCGCCGGCACCGGGTGCGTTGGATCCCGGTGGCAGGTTCGCAATGTCGCCGCCGGGAATTGGCTCCAATTCGTGCTTTTTCCCAGGCGCATTTGCGTAATCTACGGGGCGGGCCACGCGCTCGTCGCCAGGGGTTGGAGAGGCCATGATGCGCTACGTTGCTCTGCCAAAACCGCGTCGGTCGGAGAAGGCCAAGTTTGGAAGCGGAGTTCAAGAGCGCGTCTCAAGCCTCTTCTCTTTACTACTACTCGTTTGCAATCACAGAGGCATTCTGAGCACCCGCACCTCACAGCAGCCTTAATTTTCTTGCTAGCATATCGACGCAAGATCTTGAAGTCTGTTTATCAACAGTCTACGTTATTCTCTGCTCTCGAAGCTAAGATCATGGCCATAAACGCTAATGACTTGTAAATGATCTCTTCCATTTCAGCCACTGATCAACCGAGTATCTCCGGCCTGTTTGACCATATCTTGAATCTGAATAACCGTACGCTGCCAGACTTCGATTGTCAAACTACCCCTCTTTGCGGGCTATTGTGACAGGTGTTACAGTAATGACCTCTCACGATTCCACTCGCCACCTCTTACGCTTGGCAAGACTTCTTCCCTTCTACTTTCTCGCGAACTGTATTGCCCTCATGACCTGTGCTTGATATATCTTCTAGCCAAGCTCAACAACAAACGCATGATGTCACAGCTAGAGCGGCGAGTGAAGTTTGATATCGAGGCGGACTTGGCGCTTTTTCCAAAGACTATTTCTTGCACCGCCTTTTTTTCGTAACTGTCGCACATGCTCGCTACTCTAAGGACACGGGGACTTCACACGACACAGGCGAGCGTGATGCGGTCATGTGCAGCTTCAACTGCCTCTCGGGTAGTGATGGAGGTGATGCTCGTTGTTCTGCGCCAACAGGTTCGGGAAGCAAACTGCTTCTTGTGATCTACATTCCACATGTTCAGGAGGCGGCTTGTGTGAATAGTCCGAAGTTTCCGAGCGTCAAACCGGCCCCCGATTGCGTCGGGAGATCTCATACCTCTCTACGCCCGCGAACAGTCTCAAACGCGCAGGATATTTGGCGGGCTCTGCGTCCGCGATGCTCCCATGCATGCGGGGATCGGAGAAGGGACGAGCAAACCGGGGATGACATATCGCGCGTGCGCGTAGTTCAGTTCCACCTGAGATGGCTTCACGTGCGTCACCGCTCAGGCTTTGGGCTTTGGACGATAGGGGGTGACCCTCTCTCCGAGTAGCTTCTTCAAGGTTCTGTACCTTCTAGCCACATGGTCCCCAAAGCCATTCTCCTTCTCGGTACCTCGGGTGACCATGGTGTGTGGCAATTTTTTAGATATAAAAAGCGAAGACAGCTTCATCCATGCCCCTCCTTGTAGCCAGTTCGCTCTGTGTTGCACCGCGGTTCTCGTCAACCTCGCCCCTCGCCAATATCCGCCGCTTTGCGTCATGAAGGCTGTTGTTGTCGCTCTCGCCGTCGCCCCCGCGGCTTTCGCTCGCACCTTCACGTTCTATAACGGCTGTCCATTCACAATCTGGCCGGCGATGTTCACAGACTTGAACCGCAATGCTCAGGTGCGCTGCCGCTTGCAATGCATTGTGATCGGGACATCGATGACTGACACGGTCCTCTCTTCTCTCCTCTTTCCTCTTCATCTTGCCGCGCAACTGCTGGGTCGGTTACGGCTTGTGCTTCTGCTGCGGCTTGTGCTTCTGAAGCCCCGCCGGGTGTTCCTACCGGCTGGGAAGCGGTAGGCAAATGCCTCCGAGCTTAGACAACGTCGATCTATTTCTCAAACAAGCCTGCGTACTCTGCTCGCACGTATACGATTCCGGACAACTGGAAATCGGCTCGTGTGTGGGGTCGCCGCAACTGCGACTTCACGTCGAGTCTTCCAGACTATGCCCAGTGCTTGACGGCGGTTGCGTCGGCGGCCTCCAGTGCGACACCAGCCGGTACGCCACACTCACAATATCCTGAATCAGAGTTTTCAATCTGTGCAGTGGTACTGGTGTGCCCCAGTCCCCCGGCGGAGTTCAACCTCGACGATAACGGCAACGACTGGTGGCTCTTAGTCAATGAAATTCTACACCCTCATCCGCTGACGCTCTACTTTCCTAGGTATGATATCGTTTGTAAGTTGAGAAAGCTTGTGAAAATTGGATACTCTCGGGTCTCAGACTTTCGCAGGTCGTGGTTACAACCTCCCGATCTCGATCTGGAGCAGCAAGGGCTGCCCTTCCCCTGCCTGCAAAGTCGACCTCGGCCCGAACTGCCCCGCTCCTCTCAAAGGGCCGTATGACTCGTCTGGCTTCCCCGTCGGCTGCAAGTCCGCCTGCTACGCGAACCTCGACGGTAACCAGCAGGACAGCGCCAACTGCTGTAGCGTATGATAATTCCCTCATCCCAAGCAATTCACCCACTCATACCGCCTGAAGGGCTCGCACTCTACTCCGGCGACATGCCCGTCATCTGGCGTGCAGTACTACAGCTACTTCAGTGCGTTCGATTTTGGTACCTTGCATCGCTAGTGCTCATGTGGCAATTTCTGCTCGCGCGAGGGAGCCTGTCCCAACGCCTACGCGTGAGTGTTCCTGACATTCAAGGTCTAGATGCTGAAATATACTGTAGCTATGCTTACGACGAGTCTTCCGAGTCTGCGCTGTGGACCTGCAATTCGACTCTCAAGTCGGACTACACCATTACCTGGTGCGTCCACGGACTACCAAAACTCTGTGCTCGGCTAATGACACATCAGGTGCCCTCCGGCTTGAACGGTCTACCAAGGTTCTGTACTCGCCTAACGACATTGTGTGTCTGTCACGAGAAGCTTGTATCGAATACAATTCTTTGTTTGTAAATCTGCAATCGTTGATTTGCTTCGCAAGATCCATGACGGCGGGTGGTCACCGAGGTCGGTCGCCGGCAGCATTCGTCCACGACCCACCAAACGGGAATGATTTCCATCTAGATTAGATGAAACCAGGGGACTCGGCTGCGGATAAGGCCCCACTCGTGGTTTCATAGCTTCGCGACCTGGATGGAGTGGAAAGGACACTGGGCACATGTTTCATCGCAGTCTCTGTCTCCGGATGCCAGTTTGAACATATCATATTGCATTATTTACCCCATATCTCGCTTTACTGGATGTAAGTACTGGCTGGCAAGCAAAAGAAATGGTAAATGACGGTCCAGGCCTGAGAGGGCAGGACCCCAGACAGCATAACGAGATATGCGGGTGATATGTACATGTATATGGGTTCACAGTTTCAGCAAATTTGCAAATCAAATATCAGCGGTGAAGTTCCCATATAGGGCCACACGCCACATTCCAAGAAAACTCGCAAACCTACAGCAGGCGTGTTCGAGGCAATTTCGCATAGAACATACACGAACCTGCAGAATGATGCGATGAAGATGCGGGTGGTGGGTTCAACCAAACGGTACCATCACCGCTTGCGGCGACTTGGTTGTATCGCGAGTGTTGGCGCGCGCAGGCTCGTTGGTGTCGGTACATATTGCTCATGACGCCAAAGGGCTTGCCAACACAATGCACGCATATGCTGTTCCAGGCATCAGTCTAATTCTTGGATGAATATAATAAAGCTCACGGGTTATACCGTCATGAGCGTTCTCGTGCGTCTTGAAGAATCACAGACACAAGCGTCAGACATGGCGGGCTTCGAGCTGGGGTTGGGGAAATAGAGACGGAATGACTCACCTTTCTTGTGCTTGGACGATCAAAGACTTTGCCGCAGTGCTTGCAAGTTCTGTCTTCGTGAATGGCCGATGTCTTCCGAGCGTCCCGAACACCTCGCTCCACGACCTCATGAGAATCACCCTGCGATATCTCCCGGCCGGTCTTGGAGTCCCAAGCTCCAAAGTCTGAACTAGCTCTTGTCGATGAAGGCGTGCACTGGTGTGCTGATAGGTCGGGTTGAGCCAGGTACCCGGTGGTCCGTTGTGGGCGGCGGGCAGCTCTGGCGACGAGACGTGCCGCCTGGAGCCGCAGAGACCGGCGTGATGTACTCCAGTCCCGATACTGCACTTGATGATGCGAGAGGAAGAGGTAGCAGAGTCATCGGTTGTTGAATGCGTTGGGATCGGGAGGGCCGGATGTGTAGCATTCAAGGCGGAAATGTGGCTAATGTTCGGTGCCATTATGACGCTTGGGGCAACAGCTGAGGTACGTTGTGAGGGCTGGGCAGATGGCTCGCGTTCGATGCAGGAGGGCCTATGTAAGATACTAGATTAGATTTAACCTCGAACGGATGCTCGCGAGGCCGTACTGTACGAAAGACTCGGCGGAGAAGGAGAGCTGTAATGG
>JAGTJP010000033.1:0-322106 GCA_020744175.1 Auriculariales sp. MPI-PUGE-AT-0066
ACCTGGACAGGCTGCGGAAGGCCGACGGGCCGAAGCCCACCGCGGATATTCGTTTGGCCATGCAAAAGGCCATGCAGACGGACGCGGCAGTATTCCGCACGCAGACATCGCTTGACGAGGGCGTGGAGAAAGTGAGCCAGATTTACGAAACGTACAAGGATGTCGGCATCAAGGACCGCAGCATGATCTGGAACTCGGACCTTGTCGAGACGCTTGAGCTCCGGAATCTGCTGCAGTGTGCGACGCAGACGATTCAGGCGGCGGCGGCCCGCAAGGAGAGCCGTGGTGCGCACGCCCGGGAAGATTTCACGGAGCGCGACGACGCCAAATGGATGAAGCACACGCTCACGTGGCAACACGACATGACCAAGCCCGAGGTCGAGATCAAATACCGCGGTGTCGTCGGCACCACGCTCGACGAGAACGAGTGCAAGGCTGTACCACCGTTCAAGCGTACTACTAAGCGGCGGCGCCGTGTCGGCCTGCGACGTCGTCGGCTCGAAGTGGTATTTTCCCCGTCCCGTGACATCGGGATACACCTGTGTATCACATGAAACATAATATGCATGCCTTAGTGATTCGAGACAGGCAGGCAGGAAGTTTACACGAGCACATGGGGCGGCCGACCTGACAAAGCCGGTTGAAGGTTGCACTCTGGACAGCCCTCACGTAAGTTGCGCTGTTGTTCCCACCTGATATGACTCATGCCGGTGTTGTTTCACGCTAGGATTTTCGACAGCTTAGCCGAACAGCATTAAGGCGGCCTTTTGGACCGAAATACCACTTGCGGTGTTCGGTGCACAAGAGGAGCTTTTGCAATTTTGCTCCACTAGCGCTGTGATCACGGCCTTGACTCGAAGGCTCTCCTGTAATGCTGTAGCTCGATAAATTCAAATTGTTGCTCTATTCTCAACTTTGATTCGTTCCTGCTCAAAATCGATCCTTTCCAACTTCATCCGTGGGTTTTGCGTTGAAGGGCCGAGCGGCTTGTACGGCTCGCGCCCATGGTTGTTGCGCATTGTTTCTTTTTTTGCGCTGCAACGCACTGCGTTTGAGGGGGGGTGTCTCGGATTCAGAAAGTCACAAGCTATTCTGGACAGGATACGCGCTGCCGTTTCTGCCGTTATCTTCCCACTTTGCGAGCCGGTGTGTGTGTGTGATTAGCTCGCTTCCATATGCACCAGCTGGGCTGTGCTGTGTCAGTCGTTGAGCCGGTCGCACGAGGCGAGCCGAATGAGGTTGTGGGCGCCCCTGCACACCCTGCATGTGGTCGCCCTGAGGCTAACCCTGAGAGGATTTTGCGCCTCTTGCTTTCTACTGCCTCTTGGTGGCCCAGGTCGTCTCCCTCGTGTACGCGCCGATGGAATCAACTTCGAATCTGGGAAGTTTGATGCCGATCGTGTGGCTCCGTCTGCTCAACTCGGGCGCGACCCGGATCACGCGGGACCATTTTGGCAATGCACCGACGCGTTTTGCACCGCCGGGGGACTTTGGATGTGCGTATTTAGAGGTTACGGGCGTGTCGGCCTGTTGAGCCTTTTGTGTCCGTTTATCCTTTCTAATCTTCCCGCAGTTATGGTTCTCCTCGCCGCTGCCCTTGTTCTGGCCGTCGCTTCCGTCTCCGCACACCCTCAGCACACTGGACGTGCCATCGCCAACGGTGCTTGGTACCAGGAGCGCGACCACCCAGTCACTCTCTTTTTGCTCGTGCACCCGGCCCCGCAATTGGCTCCTCTCGTACGCGCGAAATATCTCACAACTGAGAATGTCTCAGTTAACCCAACCTCCGCGCAGAATGGGTCGCGCAGTACCCGTCTTTGGTAGACAAGCCCTCCGAAGCTGAGGCAGACATCCCCGCAGAGTGGCTCGCAGCCTACAATGCTGTCAAGGTCTGTGTCTATATCACCGTCGCACTGGTCCGGCGAACTGACGGCGTGGCGTCGCTCCTTCTCAGGCCGCAGGCAAAATTCCCAACATTCCTATCGCTGTGCAGACCGACATCCTTCCCACGTATGGCGGCCAAGATCTCATGAGCAAGGAGATCTGCTCCAGCGCTGGCAAGTGCAGGGCCCCGGGCGACATTTGGGATGCTCCAGACGGCATGATTGGTTACTCTTTCGACGATGGTCCTTGGAGAGGTACCGACAAGCTCCTGGACTATTTGGCTTCCGTCAACACCACTTGGTGAGTGACCATGACTCGACCCGCTGAGGCTCTACTAATGGTATTCTTGTGCAGCACACACTATTTGATTGGTTAGTCTCGGAGCCGTCTTCTTGCGCGCGAGGCTTAGCTCATCATCCATAACGCTTTTTCCAGGCCGCAACATTGCTCAATTCCCGCAGCAGGCCCTTCGCGCTTTCAACCAAGGCCACGAGCTGGCCGTTCACACCTGGTCTCACCCAAAGATGACCAGCGAAACCGACCTCGGCATCCTGGTTCAACTCGGCTGGACTATGCAGATCATCCACGATATCTCCGGTGGCCGCGTGCCCAAGTTCTGGCGGCCGCCGACTGGCGATATGGACAACCGCGTCCGTGCCATCGCTAAGGAGGTGTTCGGTCTGACTCCTGTCCTCTGGAACTACGACACGGAGGACTGGTCCCTCGGCGATCCCAAGCCCGTGTACACGCCCGAGCAGATGGCCGACCTGATTCACAAGTGGGTCTCGGGCCCCAAGTCGCCTGGTCTTATCATCCTCGAGCACGAGTTGTACCCGCTCAACATCGATATCTGGATCAACAGCACGTACGCCGGTGCGAATCAGTACGGCTGGAAGGCCTCCCCGATCGGTCCCATGCTCGGCCTGCCCATGTACCAGAACGCGGACGACAACACGTCGCCTGTGACCGAGCAGGACAACATGGCCAGTGTTGCTCCTCAGGGAGCAGGCGGAGGTGCTGGAGCCTCATCCACGTCTGCACCGACTAGCGGCAGCAGCGGCAACTCGACCCCAAGTAGCTCGAAGCCAACTTCGTCGGGCAGCTCTTCTGGCGCATCGCCTTCTACTACACCTTCAGGCGGAGCCACGCGTTACGCAGCTTCGGTTTCCTCCGTGGCTGTCGCTGCTCTTCTTGCAGCCGCTTGCTTGTAAACTGACAGACATAGTGCTTGCTTGTTCTCTCAGTTCGCGCTGTCTCACGTCTCGCTTTTTGGTTCCTGCCCAGTCACACGCTGCACATAGTCCTTCGCATATCCGCCACGCCGCATCGCACTCTGCATCATCCCCCAATCTACCCCTGCACAACATGATTTCCTCGCCTCCACAAACGTACATGCTCTTCGCAGCATATTTATCACACTCGTTACCATTCCTGTCGCTCGCTCAAAACGCTCTTACAGTCTGTGTCATCGCTCTCGATTCTCTCTAGCCACCCCAGCCCGCTCCCGCAGTGCCCATTCCACTTTTGCATCCTAGTGTAAGTGTTTCCCTCCCTTACTGAACCACAACCCTGCGTCAACCATAGCATGGATAGAAGCGCTACGATCCGGACACTACTACTACCCACCATCACGAATTATCCTTCCGTCACGTCCGTCTCCATCTCCATCCCACACCCAGTTGCATGCCCCTCAGTATTGGATCCCACTACCTTGCACCCTGTTTACTTCTCCGTTTCATGACGAACATTTTTGGGACACTCAAGGGACTCTGATGTTGGATCTGCCACAGTCGCAAGTACAGTATATACTGGCTCTCGTAGTATAGCAGATACGCGTTGTCTTTGCACTGCTCGGCGGACCAGCAATCACATCATTTCTTGTATTCAGTACGATGGTGTGCGCTCTGGGACTAGGTCGCCCTAAGTTACAATTGCGAGAGAGAGTAAGTACTATGCTGCCATTGACGACGCCAATGCCTTCATTGCCGTTCGCCTACGCTTCGCGATAGCCTTGGGGGACGCGATGGGCTTCTCGTCTGGAAGACTTGTAGTACCTGCTGCCTTTACGGATTGAGGCTTTCGCGGCGGTGCGATTGTTTTAAGCCTCGACTGGGCGAGGATATCGATCCGGTTGCGCGCGGGTTGCATGAGTTCCAGGGCGCTCAGATGCGCCAGTCGTCGCTCGTTCAGGACCAGCTTAATGCGCGCCATGGTCTTGCGACACTGTTTTTGTGCGCAAGAGAGAGAATGCACGCGACGATGTCGAAAAAGTCAGTTATTAGAGCAAGATCCCGCCCGCTAAAAGCACGCACGTCGTAGTCCTTAGTCTTTAAGATGGGTCCGTAGACTTCTGAAGAGAGTCCGTTCCGCTTTGCCTCGCGCTGTTGGGTGGCGACGACGTTGCGCTCGCGCAGCACGACGTACCACAGCGTATGCAAGTCTGCGAACGACTTTCTCCTAATCTCCTCCGCCGACCAGCTCCGACCTGCGCGCAAGTTCAAGGTTTAAGTAAAAAGCTCCATCTGGGAAGCATCAACGAGTTGCACGCGCGCGCACGCACCGTTGAGGGTGTAGTATGGTTTGTCCTCGTCAATAATGACCGCGTTGCCCAGTCCATCGCGTCGGAAGAACGTCCATAACGGGTGATTCTCTGGCGTCTGGAACCCGAGATGCGGTCGTAGGGCACCGGGTTTATGCGTGCCCTCAACGACAGTAGCGACAGTCGCAAATGGTCGACGCAGCAGCAGATGTCGCATGGTGTGTCGAGCGTCAAGCAATGCGCGCGCCGGCAAACTTCCGACCAACGCGCTTTCGCGCGCCGCCAGACTTGGACTCTCAATATTTGGTTCAGGCTTCAGTAACGGAAAAGTGTATGAAGATTGCAGCCACTCGTCGTTGTACATGTCTAGTCGGGGAACATTTCCCTTTCTCTCGTTTGCATTACGGCTAGAACCTGTCCGAGTCAGCGAAATTCCACAACACGGAATCTATGCCCATTTTCCTAGGAAACTCATGAGCGTTGTACCGACGAAGACCCATGTGATGGCTATCCAGACGCGACCCGCCGACGCCGTCTTAAGATCGCCGTCCATAAAGTCGTGGGCTAAAAGCTCGACAAGGCCAGAATAAAGCAGGATGCCAGCACTGATGGCGTCCAAAACTCCGATACTGAGCAAAGCCGCATCCGAGTTGGGGTTGTAGCTGTTGTGTACACCGACTCCGATGGCAATGCCCACCGGAGTGATGAGGGCGAAGGCGAGAGCCATTAGCCATTTCTCGTAGCCTTTGCCTTCATCGAATTTGAGCAGGCAATCCGCGAGCCAAGGGCAAAGCCTTCAAACACTGAAAAAGGAATCAAGGTCAGATTATCAGCCCACGGGCCCAAATACTGCGACGTACTCTGATGAAAGACGATTGCGCACAGCAAGGGCACCCAAGGAGTGCCACCTGTCGCGCCGAGCATAACTCCAATCATGACAGAGCTGCATCGAATAAGACACTTGGTGCAGAATAGGACAATGCACAAAAGCCTTACTGGAAGATGATGCCTGCCTCCAGTAGCCACAGTTCTGTTCTTGCTTGCAGGTGATCGATGCTGTCAGTGCCGTGGACATGGCCACCATGTGAGTATGGAAGCTCCTGTCTGTGGTCCAGCTTGAGGCATTGTGAGACAACATTGTAGCGAGACACGTACTGTATAGTCCCGCTCGATTCAGATGACTTCTCTTTCACCCCATTTGCCGCTCGAAGACCTCTAATGTATCTCAAAGAAAAAAGATCGACAATGCTGGATGGGAGAAAGCAGACGGCTCAATTCCTTGCAATCTTCCAAAATGTAAACTGCACTCACAAGACAACATATATGGCCCCGATGCTGATAAGTGCGGCCGTAGGCTCAAACGCCAACCGCTCAACGAGACAACTGTTGTTGAACATGACAAAAGCGTGGTATAGGAGATGTACGAGTGCAGTGGCGATAATGACACCAGTGCCAAAGTACCGAGCGGCGAAGAAGGCTTCTTTGAGGACCGGAAGGCTGGCCCATGACACTGTGAGGATGGGCAACGCGACTCCTAACGAGGATGAAGCGAGAACAATGAAGACGCTCCCAATATGCAATGGTAGATCTGTAGAAGTGAGGAAGCTCAGGAGGTGCAAATTAGATCCTATGTATGGCACTGAGGCTCACCGTATTTTCCAGTATCGATAGAGCCGCACTTGCCGCTAAAGCCCTTCGGTCAGAGTCCTAGACATTAAGAGCAAACAGTCACGTACGAGCAGTCGCCGTGGGTATGTCCGCCATGAACCACGCACGTACTGTGTCCGTTCGAAGGCTCAGTGCTGTCATCCTGAGCAGTCTCGGCAAGAGGTAAGCCGTTCCCGTCCACCTTGCTACCATCGGCCAGGATGCATAGCCAGCCATTTCCCGTGGCGTTGAGCTCGCAGAAGGAGCTGTCTGCGCAATCGAAGTGATCCAGGTGTGACACGCAGCCCTCGAGGGTCGGTGCCGGGATGGATTGCGCGGCCACGAACTGGAGGAAGACGATTACCGGACCGATCGTAACCACACGCATGAACGAGGCGGAGCTCAAGAGACAAATGGGTGGGCTCTGGAGGAAGCGGGCATGGATGGACAGCGAGGCGTGTTTTGAGTGCAGTCGCCGTAGATGATGTTGCGGGGACCGCTCAGGTCAAGCGCTCAGAAGATCCTCGCACGCGCGGGCAGCGGTGGCAAACACGCTTTGGATCCGTTCCCGAACGCTACACATGCTCTCTGACGCAGCCTGATTTACGACCTTTTCCTCTCGGTCTTGGCAAGTGTGGTTAAATCATGCTGAGCTCTGTCATGGCTGCTTCAACAGCCGCCTGCTCTGTCGGGCTGAGGCATTATAGTATCCACAGGTTCCACTATATATGCACATTTCCCTATGAGCACAGTATTTAGTTGCCATGCATCTTCAGCGGAACCGCCCTGCCCCATCTCGCGCGGCCAGCGAACCCGCATGCCGGTATCAAGTGTGGAATCATTGCCATGTAGGATTCATGCACATATTTTAGGTGACATATCAGCGAGTTCAACGTCGGCGCATCTTGAGCAGATCAACAGTGAGAATAAAAAACCATGCTCTCATACCTAGAACAAGCTCACATCAGATGAACCAGCATACGAGAGATCTCGATTCTTGTCTGCCGTACAGGGTAAAGTTCGTCAGCCAAGACCACGGTGCACTGACAATCCCGTCACGCTCCTGAGGCGTAGGTCGGAGCCGGCATGCTTACCGAGTACCTCCAAAGTCCGAACCGCCGAGAAGGTACGTAGACGTGTTGTAGAGATGCCGTAAGAGGTGCTTTCCACACAAGGAGCCAAGAGAACTAACTCCACCACACCGTTGACTATGGACTAGTCAGTGTAGAATATAGCTGTCATCTAGGAGACTATCAAATATTCAGCTATGACTTCGAAAAGCATTCGAACCATGGACACTCTACTCACAAGATGCCTTTGTCCATGCGTTGTATGAAGAGCAATGACTTCAACACAGCCTGCGATTGTGGATAGGGGGATCGACGCCAAGCTTTGCAATAGGGGAACCTCACCAGTCATTTCTTTTTCCCCATCCCACAATTCAGACGTAACCGACGTGCGGTAAGCCTTAAAGCCTGAAGAGTTGATCAGTTGAGAGATACTCCAAGCATCTCAGTCAGCTCCTTACCTTCTGAGTCGCACACATGACTTTTCCAACTACCTCCATCCAGTTCCTCGCTCTCCTGGCCGCTTGCTTTAGCGTTCTCGCGCACGTCGATATAAACTTCCCTTTGGTGAACCTACGCGCAACAGATGTATTAAATTTTTTTTTTTTTGGCTGATGTATTAATTGGTCCAGGGTCAGTGGAACTTTACGGACGAGCAGCAGGAGACTGGCGCGTTCTGCGGCGGAGGTGTGGTACGTGTCTCCATGGTCTGAGTTGAACGGCGGCTGACAAGCGCAATATAGGCTGTGCCTCCATTCAAGTGGGGCATTGATAGCGCATTCGTCTCATTTTCCGGAGATCCAGGCCAAGCAAGTGAGTTTTCGGAGGCAAACGCGTGGCACCTTCGCAGTGGCTGATCCGCGGAATAATCTTCAGTTAATGTCAAGCTGGCCATCAGCAACTCGACCAACGAGGACTTTACGCCGGACACAGAGGGAGCCTTTGTAAGCTGACCACGCCGCTAGTTGAACCTCATTTGATTTTGGCGATGGCCTGCAGAACATCACATTGGTCGAAGGGTGCGCAACTCGCACAGCTGTAGCACACAACTCTCATGACTCTTGATCTAGCGTCACTTTCGGAGACTCTGGCAGCTTTTGTACCAATATTACGATTCCTGGCGCCACAAGTTTTGTCAACGGCGCTACAGGCGTCCTCTACGTCCAGTGGAGACAGGGTTTGGACGAAACCCTTTCATCGTGCGCCAGTACGTCACCGACTGCTGTATTATTTATAACATCTAATTTGCTCCGGAGGCACCACCTTCTTTCCAAATCTAAATACCGCCCAGGAAACCGTCGTCGATGATGAGGGACGCGACGTTGTTGACGCTGAGAAGAAGCCCTACACCTTTTATCGCTACTACTGTTCCAACGACACGATTCCCGCACGGGACGGTAGCGAGCATGAGCACGAGCACGAGCATAACGAGGGTGAGACCAATGTGGGCGAGGCGTGCAACTGTCACTGTCACGGTGACCACTGTGAGCTGCACCTCAAAGCAAACGCAATGGTTAGGGTATACTGACCTCGAATGATATACAGCGCACTGCTCCGGCACGTGTAGCGACGCCAACAAAACTTCTGCGGACAAGCAATGTGCAGCCGGTATTGACCCAACTGTTGGTGCAGCATCGACCACGACGTCCCACGGCTACGCCAACTGGAAGCGCAAACCCGCGATGGTTTATGTCCCCTTCCTTTGGGTATGCTATGCTGATTCTTGCTGGAGCGAGCGTTCATTCCCTGTAAACAAGCTAGAGTTCTCATCAGCCTGGATGCGCGAAGTCAATCGCGAACTTTCGATTCAAGTTAATAATACATACCTGTGTGCAGTAGATGACAGAACTGCACCGGAAGGCAAACTTGTCATCATTCTTGCTGATCCTGCCACCAGTGTACAAGGCGCCTCTCGTATATCTCAACTGCGACGAGGATGGAGTCCACAGGGAACCCAGTCCAACGCACACCTGCAGCAAGAACTGTGTTTAAATCGCTTGGGATGGTGCCGGCAGTATCGTGTGCATCGAAGACGCAAGTTAGACCGCCGGGAAGAAGCGCATGAGTGTTACTGTCCGCATAATTGACCTCCAGGGCAGCAGTAGTAGAGCATGGCACGGCTTCTGCGCGAAGGCCACGGACCTGGACGGAGCTGGCAGTGGAAAGTGAGCATTGAGCAATGGTGGGTCTGTACGTCGAAGATGAGGACAGGAACAGTTCTAACGTGCGAACATACAGTGTTCCGACTTTTTGTCAACGATCGCCAACTGAAAAAAGTCGAGAAATTGATCGATTTGTTCTACGCTGAAATCAAGCGTCGAACTGGGGCAAATGAGATAGCCTGTTTAGTACAGTTTCACAAGCACTCACGCGTCGGAGCGACTGGAGAAAAGATATTGCCGTGTCTTCAGTGCTGCTGACTCCGCTGCTCGAAGGACTTGAAGAAAGCCCTTTAGACTCGGAAGAGCCAAGGCTGGATCTGTTTCCATGCGAGGAACGCGCTCAGTTCCGTCTAAACCGTACGTCATTTTGAGCGCGACGACTATTAAAGCGACGAGAGCGACCTCTGGAGCAACTGTGTCACCTTTGTGAAGATGTCGTTCTTCTTCTGGTGCGTGGGTTAACCAGGGAGTAACGGACGGGTGAAGGGTGAAAGGGACATTGCAAGCTCGGCCTATTGACTTGGCCATGTGAAAGAGCACCGCTAGAACCAATGAGCATATGCAGAGGTCACTACCATCCTGAATACTCACGAGAACAGGACATGACATGGACAGCTCGCCACAAAGCAGGTGCCACATTGAACTCGGGGATCGGTATGCCGCGCTCCTTCAGCTTCCCCGCCAAGACAGAGGATAGATGATGCAGATGAGGAGGTCGAGGAGGGAGCTAAGCTATGCGATCAGCAAGGTGAAATCTGTTGCTTAGCATTATATGCAAACTTTGGGATTAATAAGCCTGGCTATTGGAGTTGAAATGTGTCTTTTCATTGTTTCAGGAAGCTGATGAAGCGATTCGAGGTACGGCAGCTGATAATCATCAATGAGACTGAGCCGATGTCAGTTCTCATTTGCGCGATCAAGGCATGCTTACTCACCTAACAAAGTCCATACAGGTCACCGGTATGCGGAGTATCCAACATGCAACATTCATAACCGCAATGTTGGCTGCTGGTAGCATAAGGTCTGGAAAATTACGTTGCCGCCATTTGCGTGATCTTTGAGGGCTCAGTGTGCGACTGCTTGCATCCACCTCTGCATTCTCATCGCCAGCCGTGTCACCAGGCCCATCTTGATCACCAGTCATACTGGCTTGATCCTCATCGCTGCTGTCACTCTCGTCCTCTGTTTCGGAATCTGATATTGCATCCATGAGGTCCCGGACGCGACGCTCGTTCTCGTCACTGCCAGACTCTGAGTCGGAGCCAGAACTGCGGCGCGTTTTATCAGGCTGGCTAGACGGTTTTGGTCTGTCATGATCTGCATTGTGCCAGTACGGTTCAGGTGGTGGTGGGTCCGGGTGGGAGGCCAACTTCACGGCCCAGATGTCTCTGCACAAAACCTGTCGCTTTCAGCTGACGCACGAGTTGAGCACGGTAGACCATACCTCAAACTCAGCCGGAAGATGCCATAACTTTGTGACGACCTCGATCTGTTTCCTGAGGAGAAGCTGTTGGCACTGAAAGTAGAGGTACATGCCGCGATCCCCATGATAAACTGTGTCCATTCAGCACAGGAGCGATATGACAGAGGACACGCACAATAAGGATTAGTCCGGGATTTGACGCCTTTCCGCTTGCGTTGAGACTTCAAGCGCATGCGCTTCAAGGCGTGGTGGCTTGCATCTTGTTCGTTCGACTCGTTACGATAATTCTGGAGAGACCATGGTTAGCACCAAGAAGTCCCACCAGGGCTGCAGCTGACCTGCAGTACATGACCCTCGCTACAGATGATCATGCCGGTGCCAGTTTCCTTGCGCCATGACTTCGACTTGCAGATCGGACAACGTCGAGGCATATCTGAAGCCCAAGAGGCAAACCTGACTTCGTCGGAGTTTTGTCTCGCGTCGTGCTTCTCAGACGGTGGTGGTCATATTCATTCCTCATCAAGTCATTCATAATACCGAGAATACAATGCTATTTCACTCAGTAATTCAGACCTGTGCGAGACGAGCGTACTCAGGGACATGCGCACACCACCAGCGCGACGAGAGCCTCATATCTTGCCAAGTGAGCCTGACACCGCTTTATACCAGATATGCAGCTGTTATAAAGCAGGACTCACAGATGAAGGGTCTGCAGCTCTCTCAGACCACCCAAAGGGAGATGCAGGGAGCAGCGGCTTCCCCGCTTCCACGGCGCGAACATCCACGGAGCCCCATCCTACGTGCAGCTCCAAAAACGAGGCCTCTCATATAATCTTGTTAGATGGCTCATTGCCCAAGGATAGACAGCCTTCTCTCCGAAAAGTCGGGTTGCATCACCATCATCGTGCGGGAGGAGAGCTGGCGCCCCGAACCTGGGCGTTACTCGATACAGGATCGCAGCTCACAACTGAGGATGGCGTCATGGAGAAAACCTACTTCAGGCCGCGTGAAGGACCTGAACAGTCTATCAGCGTCAATTCGCATCATATTCGTAAGGTAGCGGACACGCAAACACGGTTAGGTTCTGATATGGAAATGAGTGCCAGGCCCGATTGAACAGTTTGTCATTTGTACCTCCAGGAAAGAATTTATAGTAAATTTAAAACCACCAAAAGCTGCTGAAATTTATCTGGTTATCTAATGATGCTGTATTGGCACACTGAAGAGAAAGTCACTGTGAGTTATTTTCTGCTTTGTGCCAAAGTTTGTCAGTTTGTGTTGTGAGAAAGAAAGGGAGCGTCAAATCGGGGAAACAGAATGCAAGATAGCTCAAGCGCATGTCTACAAATTTATTGATGAAACTTATAATTTCAAATTAAACTTAATTTAGCAGTGTTTGATAGTTTTATATTTACTTTAACTTCCTTAGCTGAGGTACAAATGACAAAATCATGTCCGTCGCCCAATTGGGTCGGCACTCATTTCATATTAGGACCCAACCCTACCTTAGCGAGCTCAGGAAAGCAATCCACTCCCGTGTAGCGCATATGGACGTCGTGCAGATACCTACCACTCAACGTTACAAAACAGCGACAGAGTCACATTGTCTCGTTCTCAGAAGAAGCGTGCTCGGAGAAAAAGACGATTGGGCGATTTATGGGTCGCTCCTCGCGCTTGAATCGTCAACCACTGCAGGCGAGCAGAATATCAATTTGTACACAGATGCTTGCTGTATGTGAAGTACACCGTTTGGAAGAATTATAAGGAGGGTTACGAAACAATAAATATCTCGCAGAGCGGTTCGGCAAATCATGCAAGAAAACATTTGGGGGAAGCATATATGTACGGAGAGCCCTCTCACGCGTGGAAGATTCATGAATTGAGGAAGGGTACGGCGGCCACGTTGAGATAACCAGACTATGGCTAAGGGAAGGATCCCCAGCCGCCACAAAATCAGCAGCGCTCCCGCTTGGCCTTGCCTTTGGATTTGAGTGTGACGGTGCCATTGTCCTCCTCGCGAGTTCTCATGACCACCCACTTGACCTTCTCCTCTTCTCTAGTAAGTACGATGACCTGTTAGTGCCTCTCGCCCAGTGGTCCATTCTACGTAGTTTCGGACACTTGATCGCAAGAAGAGCAGCTGTTTCATCGTTCCGCCGAGCAGTTTGCTTGTCGGCGAGCACTGGAATACCACCTCCGACGAAGGCGACTTCTGAGAAGAAGCAAGCGCCGTGGAACGTCGTGAGGCCGGGGAACAGAGAAAGTGCTTCAACCCAACCAGCAGCGCTAGCGATGTTGGCGGTGATACTGTCCACGCGCCCCTCAGCAACGTCGAGCCAATTAAGTCGCGGCGCAACGGCTGCCAGGGCTTTGAGAACTTTAGTTCCGCTAATACCTCGCAACTCAATCCGACGGAGGGTCTTGCTGCAACGATCCAGAGCACGCAGCAGCGCGTCGTCAGCACCGCGGCCAGTAAGGTATGGGCCCCGTAGCGTCTCTAATGGGCGAGGTTCGTCCGAAGGTGCGCTGAGGATTGCTGCGGCTTGATCTTTCGTGCAACGCAGCTCTCTGAGCGCAGGCAAAGCGCCGTTGTTAGGCGTGATGAGCGCGTTCCCAATCTGCAGATGCAGTACCTCAAGCGTCGCATGGGCGTCTAGGAACGTTGCCGCATGTACCGGCGTCGAAGCTGTGCCGCGAATATTCATGAGATGAAGTGTCTTCAGGCGCGGCCACCGACCCCGCTCAAAAAAGACATCTGCTTCTAAGACGTTCTGCCCAAGCTCGGAGCCATACCCAATCTTCATGATCTAACGAATGGTCTAATGTGGTTCAAGTCGGCAAACAATGCCTCTCACCTCAAGGTTGATGCATGAATCAGCAAGTAGCTGGGTGATGCATTGCAGCGAGGGCATGAACTCGGCAGAGGTGATTGATGTCGAGCGCATAGTCACGGCCCCGAGGCTCGCAAAGTCCGCAGCACTAGGCGCCTATTGAGAACCTGAGTCAGAATCTTCTAGATGCTTGCTAGGGAGACCATCATACCGCTATGGCGGGCTCTGGTTCAGAGCTTTCAGAATTGAGCTGAGTGGCAACATCCTCCATGAAGACACTGTTGCTGAAGACGTCGACCTCGGTAAGCGAACGGCATGCGCGAAGTGCCGGCCAGATGGCGGAGAAATGAACGACGAAGGGTGGTGCGTCGTCCGGAAGCCACTTGAGGCTAATCAGGCCGGTCATATTCCCGATGGCGGCGCGGACCAACTCATCGCTGCTCTTCTGACCCGGTGCAGCTGTCTGAGGGAGCTCGGGAGGAACTATCTCCTTATCCATCGCACATTCTGGCATGATCTCCAGTCTGCGGACGTTGCAGGCTAACATGGGATGTGCGATGAAATGGTCCCAGACAGCCTTGTTGCTAAGCTTGCAGTTGACTGTACGGTAAGGAAAGTGGCGAGGGAAGATGATGCTGTATAGCCTGGTCAAGTCGTGAGACCAGCTATCCATAATGATAGCAGGCAGGCAACGAGTACCTCTTAGAACATAAAGCAAGGGATAGAAGGTCGCGCTGATTCGGAATGTAGAAAGCCACACGGTCGAGCGTTTCGTTGGGCTGTTGGCTCAGCGTGTTGCGGGCGGGCGAAAGGGTAAGCCACGGCTCGACGAGGCCGAGCAAATGCAGGGCGAGCTTGTGGTGATCGAGACGCATGGTGAGGTGGGTATGCTGGACACCGACGAGAATGGCGCGCAGGGTGCTCAACGCCCTGAACGGATCGAATGCGTCGTAGCTGGCGAGATCACAGTCAATGACCTCGCCCGACTTGAACCGCCCAGCATGCCCGCGCCCCTTGTGTAGGGGCTTTGCGTGCTGCCCGTGCGCGGTCGCGAGCATCCTGCTGACTCGACGTGGAGGCGCTGGACAAGCCTGTGCTAACCGTCGGAGGTATCACGCTTCCCAAAGTCCGCTGACGGGCAATCTCCCGGACAATCCAACAAATCTGAGCTCACAATAGATCGATTTTGAAGCAGTCCGATTATTTCACTCGATCCTACATAGTTGTGATAATTGTATTTTTTTCGCATGATCGTGAAAGGTTGTAAGCAGTGCTTTAGCTGGAACGCTAAGTCCACCTCTGAGAGCGACAGGAAGAGGCTCCCTCTTTGATGACACCAGCATATGGGGACCTGGGAGGAATAGTACGCAAGACGAGGACTAGCTACAGGTTTCCACGGAGAGCAGTGCGCATAAACTTTGTCCGTAGCTTGTCCAGATTCTGAATTTTGTCGGAGGGCCATACGACGAGCCTTGGACCACCCAGGTTCGCCTCGATCTCCCGCAGCTGTTGCTTTGCCGCGTCCGCCTTGCTAAGCTGCTTGAGGTTCGACAAGTCGATGCCACTTCCTCTAGCTAACTCCTTGGCGCCTTTGGTGGAAACGTGCCACTTCCATTCGTCGACACGCTTGTAAACAATGGGCGGCTCGCCCGTGACCTTCCCAGACGCGTCGCGAGGGAAGATGCGGACATTGCGCACGCGCTCATTCCTCTGCGATATTTCCTCAGGCGTTGCATCGCGGAACATGTGCACCTTCTTAATCAGCCCCCGTCGCTCAAAGTCGTTCATTATGACATGCTTGAAGTACCTGCGTGAGAGTTGGTGCGTCAGACGGAGAATATAAGGTATTGGATGTCGTGGCCGCACTTGACACTGCGGAGTGGGTGATTTGGATAGGGAGGCAACACGCCTTCGACTGGCTGCACGCGCAGCAAAACCTTCTCCTTCAAATTCCGCGGCCGCGCCTCGCCCTTGAGCGGTGGCCGCAGGTTTTTGCTTATCTGCATCTTGGGGAAGTGCTTATGCGCAGCCTCAAACAGCTCCAGCGATGTAAACGTCGCATCTGAGCCAAGTTTGCGCATCACGTCTAGCGTGACGATGCGCGCTTGGGGCAGCGCAAGTTGCGTCCAGAGCATGTTTGTGAGAGTGGTCGAGCGAAGTACGCGCCGGCTACAGCCGTTGTCGCACCTTGACCTTTCAACATCAGGGAGTTCTATTCCGCTGTTCAAGATTCACTCTCCATCATGGCGCTGCCTTGTGGGTCAACACAACATTGTGTACTTTGTCATTCCATGCACGCTATCGACTAGAGGGCGGATCTTCCACGCTATCCTAGTAGTATGCGCTGCGGTCCTGATAGCCTGGCCGGAGGGCCGAAGCCTCGGGCATGAGCGCGTCAAAGCTGCTCTCTGACACTCCCAGAACCTTCAGGCTGACGCCAACTTTGGCCCCAACGACCTCCTGTGCCCACAGGTTGACCCCAATCGTGTTCTTGCCGTTGTAGTTCAAGATGCCTGGGGGCACAGGGAATTCGATTTGATTACCCTCGCGCTCGATTATTTTTCCGAACTGGTAGCCATTTACGAAGAGAAGCAGGCGGAAATTGCGCGTTGGGCTGATGCTCGGATCGAATTCGACGGCGAGAGATGCGTCAAGTCCCTTCGGTACCTTGATGTCGACCTCAGTGCGATAAAAGGCCATGCCGTCAGTTGAAATGCCACCTGCGGGGCCAGCAGACGCTTTGAACTGCTGACTCGTATCCTTGAAGCCTGGCAAGTGCCATCCGAGGCGTTCAGCATGAAGGCCACCTTCATTCAATGTCCCGCGGATAGGGTCGATTGTGCCTGTCTCAGAGTCGCGGCCTGCAGTGCCAGCAACACGCCAGCTGTTGAATCCACCGCTGCGGTCGCCGCCTGCGAGCGTGACACCCTGAAGAGTGGCATTGAAGATGCCGCGTGGAATGAGGGCAAGGTCACGCAGGCCCTTGCCTGTGTGGTCCTGGACAACCAGCAATACGTTGTCGCCGTCGGCATTCAACGTGGCGTTCGCAAAGCTGAAAGTTGTGTTGCCAATGATTGTGTATCTGTCTCCCAAGAATGAACCGACGAGCACGCCATTGAGGTATGCAGAGTATCCCATCGCGTTTCCTCCTGCGACGGAGAGGTACACACCACTAGCCTGCGAGCCAGTGAAGCGTCCACGCCACAAGATATTGCCCATCCAGATTTTGTGATCCTCTCCGAATAGGGGCGGGAGCGTTTCCGGCTGCCATACGCTTGGAGAAGACGTCGCGTTCACGATTGTCCACTTTGAGTCGTCGTACTCCGCGGAACTCTCGGGTAGGCCGTTGGCTTGCGTCCAGTTGAACCCACCAATTTTAATCCCTGTCAGAGATGGACGGAACTGGGTGATGAGAGATCCATATGCTGTCCGCTGAGCGGCGAGAGGCTTTCCGTTCCATGTTAAGATAAGGGCTGTGGGCGGAGCGAAGACTTCAATGGTCGTTTCCTCGGTGGTGTCCCCAGTGAGTGCCACAACGCCTAGCTTCAGCTTGGCGGAGCGCACCAGGCTCGGGCCAATGACCACAAGGTTCTTGTCAAGCGGCGCCTTGGGATCCGAAGCGAGCGAAGGGACGTATGTGATAGACGCAGTTGGCTTATCGAGGACAAGGACACGAAGCCCGTCGGCGAATTTGACGACGCTGACTCCATTCACGCTGGGGATAGAGACGAGGGTAGTTCCGTCCGCTTGAGCGACAATCTTGCCTGTGCCCTTGACAAACTTGGCGCTCTTTGACTGGACCCCGGACAACAAAAACTCGCCGACAGCGGATGCTGGAGTCCAAAGAACGAGCAGCGGTGACTGCTTTTCCAAAGTCGACACTGACAGCACTTCGGCCGTCGAGTAGACAAGTGTGCGACCGTTGGGAAGTGATGTGTCGGTTGATAGAATCTTTGCCTCATGAGAGACTAATGCAAGCGTGCCACCAAGCTGAGGGATGGTAACTGGCCCAATAACGCTTAGCCGCTGCTGATCCACTATTAACGTAAAAGTATCTCACAGTTGCCCTTAGATGTGGAAACCGAGATCTTAAATGCATCTGTTGTGGTCAGAGTGCTTGGATTGTGGCGAACAATGTAGAACCCAGACTTGGTCTCGGGGTTCCTAAGCTCGGTCGTCCAGATGAGCGAATTGTCTGTGTAGGCGGTGCCCTACATTGATATGAGTATAATGTGTGACTGGTTGCTTGCGTCCTTGGCTTACGTTACCAATGCGTTCAGTCATGGTCAAGTCTTTCGCCGTGCGAACCTGCAAGCCGAGTATCTTACTTTCCTGATACTTTGATCCGAGGAGACGGGTTTCCTGAATGGGAGACGAGTAGTCATAGGATGTCCCAACGAGCGGGCATGCCAAACCACCCCAGTTGGTGCCTTTGATGTATTTCATCGGATGTTCAAAGGCACGCGAAGCGCTACTTACCACCAAAAAGCCTACATTTCAGTCATTATCAGTAATCAGGTGTTTAGTAGCAAAGCCGACATACATGTAGACAGAGTGCAGTGTAATTCTTTGGGATATGTTGTCGCGATAGAACATACTGACGAAGTCAGGACCGTTGGATTCGCGGCAGCCACCTTGAGGACCGCCCCAAGGCTATATAACAAGACACTTAGTACCTCAGACGGTGATTACAGGCCGATTTGAGCTTACATTGTAACTACCACCCTGGAATTCTGGTAAGAACGATGGCTGAGTTGGCGAGATCAGAGCGAAGTGGCTGAACACCGTTAGACCTAGTTTCACGTCTCATCCCGGGAAACTGCTTACGAATAATAGTCTTGTACTTTCTGTGAGATTTCTGTTAGATTGATCTATGCAGGACGCACAAATTACAACTTACAAACTCCTCCACATCACCCCATTGCGTACACTCGCTGAAATCACAACTCCAGCAATTTGGGTACGAGTCGACGCTGCAGACGTTCAGAAACAGTTATTAGAAATTTCGTGATCTAACCCATAGATGTCTTGCTCTCCGCCAACGTTGGAGTAGTCTTTTGACCATGATAGCCCGCCCATGTTCGGTGCGTTGGTGTAGAGTGGTATGTCGATTCCACTCTCCCTTGCGTTAGCCTCAAGCTCCTCCATATAGTCGATGGCAGGCCAGTTTGGAGTCTTTGCCGTGGGGTTGAGCCATTGGGCTCCGTACCTGTAATGAATGAAGCCAGCCTTCAACCGTGAAGAACAATGAACGCGTACTCGTTTTCCAGTTGATACAGGATGACGTTTCCTCCGTTGGTGACAAGGTGTTTTGAGACTATCTGGCCGATTTTCGTCATGTAAGGCTTCCATGCTTCCGTATATCTGGTGTCGTTGTTTCGGAGGGTCCCATACTCGCCCGTGGTGACCCAGCCAGGGAATCCACCAGCGTGTGCCTCGGCATTAACATACTGCAGTTAATTCAGCCATGTGTCACAGGCGTGAGAGAATACTAACAGGCCCTGGGCGGAAGATGATGTAAAGACCGATCTCTTTTGCAAGGCTGAACAGAGACTCGATGTTGTGAGCCCCAGTCTCGAAGTCTGTGGTGTTCCGTGTGGCAGAATGAAAGCCCCAGTTTCCGTAGAAACTTGAGAAAGGGGGCATAAGTTTGAGTGTTCAAGGGGAGCAGTATTGGGGACGCACGCAACAGTGTTGAAGCCAGCAGCCTTGGTCTTTTCGAGGATGTCGCGCCAGACTTGAGGACTGGGGACATGTCAGAGCTGACTTGGTGCGAAGAGAGGGTGATATTACACTGGAATGCGCCAGTAGTGCATCTACAGCAATGTCACTTTCCACACAGCCTGAACCCGCAAGCTTGTACTCACCTCGCCACTCCAAATGAATACCCGCTCGCCATTGATTTTCAGGCTATAGTGATCCCTGTAGGACAGTTCATAACAGAGAATACAGGTTCTCAATATACAAACGAACCACTCAATGACTTGATTTAGACCATCGTCGTGAACCGGCCATTGTTCAGTCTGCGCGAGGACTGCGCCAACCAGCGCTGCGAGCACGGCGAACTGTCGAGCGAGCTTCATACGAGGAGCAGAGGCAGGTCAAGACCTCAAGAACCTCGACACGAGCTGGCAGGAATTTTGTGTGGTCATACAGAAGCCTTCATGGCCCGTCGCGCGTGACCGTGACGCGACGGTCCGTGAACGCTTCGTTCTTGTCCGCGACATGTCGCCGATGATGCCCCGGTGGAAACAAGTCAGAGGCACTTTTCTGATCGTGAGACTCGCCTTGGAAACCTTGAAAGCAGAGGCGGCGAAAGCCAACTCCGCTCGAATGCTTGTGCTAGAGAAGATGTTCAAACATGTTTAAACTACCTATGCACGAAATTGGAAAGATACATTTCCCGTCAAAGAGTCACTTTGGAACCAATTTGTGTGTGAGAGAATCATCGAGGATCGGCCCTTTATCCACGGAGGTGCCTTGGCTTCCAAGCGCCACCACCACCAACAGGGGCCTTCTTGGTCACGGTAGTGAAGCCCTCATCGTCGTCCTGTGGCTTTGAGGCGGGTGCGGCAGGAGCAAGCCTGGGGGACGGCGCGGCAGCGGGTGGCTCCGGCGTGTTGCGACCGCTTGGTGTAGCTGAGCTGGGGCCGCCAGCATCCTTCGCGGCCAGACGCGCGCGCCAGCCACCACCAGCGCTACCGGCAGCAGCGCCACTACCACCGATTGCCGGACTGGACGGTTGCGAGTTGACAGGCGATCCGCTGGCAGCTTCAGCAGCGCGCACGGCGGGCGGGCGGAAGACACCGCTCGTCGGCCGCTCCCTCGGCGACTCTGCCGCTGGAGCTGGCGAGTTAGAGCTAGCAGTAGCAGTACGCGCGCGCCATCCACCACCCTCAGCAGGAGTGTTGGCGGTGCGCCTCCACGGGCGAAGGAACCGGGACGATAAGCGCCGCCGCTACGCTCGCGCTCACGTTCTAGCTCGCGCTCTTTGGCGCGTTCCTTGACACGCTGTGCGGCCTCATCCTCTCTTTGCTGTTGCAAGCGAGCCTGCTCGAACGCTTTCTCGCGCTCAGCTCTACGATTGGCAATCTCAGCCTCGGCTTTGGCCTTTGTTTCGGCGACCTTGCGCTCCTCCTCTGCTTGAGCAGCCTCCTCTTCGGCGCGACGCGCTTCCTCCTCGCGTTCCCGCTCTGAAATTGTGAATCAGTACGAGTGGATATGACCTCGGCTTGGACGCACCGGCAGCCTCTTCGTCAAGACGTTGCTCCTCTTCCCGACGGAGACGATCCTCCTCTTCTTGCCTCTTGCGCTCCTCCTCGCGCTTGGCAGAAACTTGCTTCTTGCGCTTCGCCTTCTCCTCCTCTATCTTGCGACGCGCCTCCTCGCGCCGGCGCGCATACTCCTCGCCACGCCTGCCGGCAAAAACGTCCCGTGCAGCGGTATAGTCGCTGAGCATGCGCGAGAGCCGCTGCTTAGTCTCCATCTCCTGCACGTGGTGCTCGCGGGCAGCCACGAGCGTCGTCCGCGCATTCACCTCAAACGACTTGCGGTCCTCGACCTGCTGGCGCTTGTGGTCCTCCTCAAGCAACGGCAGTCGGCGCGGCGCAGTGCACGCTCCCAATGGTCGACGCGCTTGCTGACAATGCGCAGCTTCTCGCTGAGCTCGCGCTTTTCCTTGTCAATCTGCTGAACCTCCTTCGCCAGCAGCTGATCCTTGTCCATATGCTCAATCTCGGTCATGTCGACGTTCTTGCCCCGCGCCTTGAGCGCCTCGGCGAGCTTGCGGGTCTCAGCAGCACGAATCGACTCGACCTCCTTGCGCATGCGCTCTTGCTCTTTGCGCTTAACGTCCTCGATGGCGCGTTTCTCTTCTTCCTCTTTGTCCTTGCGCAACTTGGCCGCTTTCTTTGCAGCGGCCTCCTGGTCGTGCTTCGATTGAAGCTCGGCAACGAGCTCGCGACGCTTGCCGGCAAGCGCACGGCGGACTGCGAGAGCTTTGCGCTCCGCGATCGCAGAAGCGACAAGGTCTTCAAAGCCAGGCAACTCCTGGGCAGGCGGCGGCGAGATCGTGACGAGCGTGTGGTGCAGGGCATCAGCGAGCGTGCGCAGGTTGCCGTCGAAGAGGTTCTGGGTCGACTCGTCGCCACTGAAGTCGAGTGTTCCTTCGGCATGATCAAGACGAACACGCAGCTCGCCACGACGGGCGGAGAGCATGATGAATGCCTCGACGGAAGATGCATCCTTAGTGCTGGAGACAGTATTTGGGAACTGTTCCTGGAGCTCAGGCAGTGTCGAACCAGTGAGCGGGGTGACGAGGTCCATCACAAAGGAAATCTGTACCGATGAGTAGACCTGCGAGAGCTGCGAGATGAGGCGGGCGAGAATGACGTTGTGTAGGAGGGGAACATATGGTGCGAAGGAAGACTCCGACGGAGCGACGACGGGGAGCGAGCTGCCAACATCCGGCGAGCCAGCAAGAACCTGCAGGGCAGGTGCGGCGTTGGCACAGAGCGACAGCGGGTCAAACGTCGTCTCGAGCAAGCTATAGAGCGTCTGGATCGGCGCCGGGCAAGACTTGAGGATGTTGCGCGAAAGAGCGTCTTTCAGCAGGCCTTGACGCGTCGGCATTTTGGGGAGCCCAAGGAGTGCAGTTAGACGGGAGTTGCGTCCCTTGCCACCGTCCTCCTCGGCCTCGCGTTGCTCGGCACCGAGTGGCACTGCCAGTGCGCTGAGGAGCACAAGACCGGCCAGCGAAGTCATTTCTTCCTCTGAACGGCCGCCGACAACGCGCAAGATCGCATGATAGCGCGCCCACGCGGCTGCATGGAAGAGCAGGTTGCCACTGGTGAGGAAAATGCGGGCAAGCTTTTCGTAGTAGTTGGCCATCATCGCCGGGCGTGGCGCCTTCTTGGCGAGCGTGAGGAGGTTGTGGATGTCCTCAACGGAGCGGAAAGCCTCCTGCCAGAGTTCGAGCTCGGCAGCAGCATTGAGCTGCGCGAAGCGGGTATCGAGGTGGCGCTGGAGGGTATCTGGATCTGCGAGATTGATCGAGTGCGCCTGGTGGGCGTATTTTGCGACATTGGAGAGATGGAGGCGGAGGGTCTCGCACAGGCGACGGAACTCGACTTTGCGGACGTGCTTGAGGCAGAACTTGAACGCTTGAAGGGCGATTTGCTGCGCGGATGGCACGCGGAGTCAGCGCGGGGAGCACGGTTTGGTCAGGGCCAGATGACTGACCTGATAGATCTGCTCAAGACGGGCATTGTTCTTGAGAGTTTCGAGGGCAGTGCGATATGACTCCCAGAGGAATTTGAGCCACGGTGTTACGAGAGCGCGGTCGGTCCTATCACGGTTCTCTGCACCAGACACTGCGCCGAGAAGGATGCTTTCGGGAGTCTCGATAGCCTCGAGGTCATCGATATCGAGCAGGGCGACAGCGCGGTCGGCTTTCTCCTGCGCCTCAGCAACTTTGGCATCCGCGAGCTGGATAAACTTCTTGACGACGTTCTCGATGCTGGCCACGGACGAGTTTTGAGCGATGTTCTTGTACTGCATTAGGCCCTCTTTCGCCTGCCGCCCCTTGCGCAGCTCTACACACAGCTCCACGAATCGCATCATGATCGGCTCCAGCGATGCCAATGGCGTCGAGCGAAACCGCTTCGACGCGAACATCTCGGTGAGCGACTGCAGCGCCGCATGCGTCTGGCCCACAGCAACGAGGCCCTCGGCCTGCTTCAGTATTGTTTCGGGTTTGGAAAACGGCGCCATATTGATCTAGTATGAGGGTGAGACGGCCGTGTGTCTCTTTTCGGGTGAGCGCGGATGGGCGATGCACACGTCAGACTCCAAGTCAAGAAAAGTGACCAGCCTCCGGAGAAGGTTCCGGCCCAACCCCGCGCCGCGCCGCCTAAAGATCTTACTACTGAGGGAGCTTAGAACATCTCTTCTCGTCCTTGAGATATGATCCCGCTTGTTCTAGTTCTGTGCCACCGTGGCTCTGTGAGTGTCGTGCGCGATGAGTCTGACCCCCTTGACGACAGGACGCATCGACCAAACTCCATGGACGGCCTAATGTTACATTTTGCATCTCGTACACTACAAAACCTCGTCACACGGGCAATATAGGCGGCATATATGTATACAACGCAGCCTGCAGCTCCTGCACTGTCGCTCGGAACACGCTGTCCGGGCCGGTCGAGCTCTTTCTCGATTTTGATGTTTCCTGCTCGAACAGCTCCAGCTCGTTCCCGCAGTACGACTCTTTCGCATCGGGTACCCGTCCGGATACGAAGAACCGGCGATATGTCTCGGCCGTGCATAGGGATGGGCCGAAGAAGAAGGATGTGTGCTGCAAGGCATACTCAGTGGGACTTTCGTAAAAATCTCGCAGTACACGCACCGAAGGTGTCTTCTGCTGGACGACGAGTCTCGAAGAGGTTCCCAGTTGCTGATTTAGCCACCGCGCAGACAGCAGCGGTGTCAATCTGTGATTTTGGCTTCAGCCACACACACGCGCGATACTGACTTGAGCGACTCACGGGTCCAGGTCTGGATTCACAATGAGGATCGGGTTCTTCAAAGTCTTGTTGAAAGGTCCCGAAAACCGCTCGGGCTGCAAGTTCCCCGCCTTTGCGAGGAACTGACACCCGCCGTCCGGCTCGAAAAGGCTGACACTACATTTGTCGCGTCAAAATGTCGAACTGGCCCGCACATTGTACGCCGCGCACCTCATGCCAAATCTTGGGGAAACCTCCTGTAGCCTCTTTATGGCGATATCGGTGAGCTGCTCCGCCGTGGGCCATGTGTCCGTCTTGTCCTTGTCATATTGTGGGGCATCGAGACAGGCGATGATGCTTCGGGCTACATCGCCAGAATGCTTGCTCGATTCTCCGGTCAGTGGCGGCAGCGTAAGCGCGGCGAGTGCGGTGTGATTGCCTTCCATAGCACGCGCGAGTGCGTCGACAAGGCCGGGGAAGTATTTGGGACCGACCATGGTGTGGTAGATCAGCGCTACACCTGCATGTTAGCGGTTCCGTCAAAAATATAAGCGTGCTCTCGTACCTCTGACCATGCCGGACGTGATCGTGCCCGAACGCGTCGACGCTGAATTGCTGCTGTACGAAATCGGGGAGGCGTAAAGGCCGTCTACCCAGCCGTCCACGCGTTGGATGATGTCGTCTGCCTTCTCCACCGCCATTTTGGCCAACGGACAGACCTTGGGTCCGACCTACAACAGCTTCTCTGTCAATGTACCACCCCTGAAGCTCGTGTTAATATATCGCACCGTGCCGCACTGCGTCATGAGATATTCCCATGTACGTTCAGTATTGTTGAGCCATGTGCCCAACCAGTCAGTGGCTGGCTTGTCTGTAGACAGCAATTAGGGTCTGTGAGATACGAAGTAGTGGTCAACTGCGTACTTGACCACGTCCAAGAATTGACGACTCCATCCAAGGCTACCCGACCTACACGGTCCGGAAACCTGAACGAATCGCATAAGCCAGTGGTGCTTGGACCAGCCAGGATATTGCGCACATGTTGACCAAGTACGCGCCGAGCACAGTGCCGTATGAAGCTGTAGCCATCGGTTAAATGATGGGTCCTCGAACGAACAGGAACAGACGTACGACCCCAGTAGTTGCTGTACAACAGGCAATCAGCTCCTCCTCCAGACATCATAAATGCTCATACTCACATCAGCGCGTCCTTGCCATCCACAAGAGTCGTCATATGATCAATGTCTCTTGCAACCGTCGCCGTGCCCATGAATGGGATGTCGTCCGCTCCTGGCGCATTCAAGCAGACCTCGAACTGCGCCTTTGTCAACGCCAGCCAGTCGCGTATCTGTTGCAGTATTATTGTGCGGTGCTCTGGCAAGCTCGGATCGCCTGGAGGCGGGTTGAAGCCTTGGCCGAGGACCGTGTTGAGACGAAAATTCTCGCCTTGAGCGATGGATTGGAAGCATGCCAATGCGGGTCTGGAGTCTCGTCAGATTTGAAACCTCACAAACGGAGCTGAAATTTCACTTTGTTGCAGAGACACCGCGTGGATCGTGGGCGAGTATGTCGAACCGACCTTGCAGGAGGCGCGACAGCTGGTAGCAACTCAGCACGAGCGCTGTATTGCAGCCAAGAATCGGGCTGTGGGAACTCACTGGCTTCGCAATGGCAAAAGACATGTGAATAGTCGACCCGCCTGGGCCACCTGTATAGAATGAAACCGTCAGAAACAGTTGGGAAAGCGCAGAGAAACGCTGACCGCCGTTGAGCCAAAGCGTGCCGACGCGTCGCTTCTCGTCTGTCGCGCGGAAACGCGATACCGCGATCTCTGTCTTAGCGACACTCGGGTTAGAGTAGTCCCTTGGCACACTGCAGAATCAAATGAGTTAGCATACAGCTCCTCAACCCTTAGGACATAAACACGCACGAGATGAAGCCGCACTCGAAGTCTTTATCCTGCGCACAGCGCTGGTATCCGCGCGCGTTCCAGCCCTTCGGCACGTGTGGGTTGGTAG
This sequence comes from Auriculariales sp. MPI-PUGE-AT-0066, assembly GCA_020744175.1. Taxonomy (NCBI): domain Eukaryota; kingdom Fungi; phylum Basidiomycota; class Agaricomycetes; order Auriculariales; species Auriculariales sp. MPI-PUGE-AT-0066. The sequence continues at coordinate 26,071 of JAGTJP010000033.1, forward strand.
ACACTAGCAGGAGGACGATAACAACCGCGGCGGCAAGTGCTGCGAGTATGTAGGTGCGTTTGCGGGATCCAGACGCGTCGCGCAAGCTGTTCAGGAACGCGGGCGCCTTCTCCGTCGTCCAGCGCAAGCCCATGCCACGTAACCCGACTTCCTCGTCGCCCGCCAATTTAATCGATCCGTTACCGTTCGACATCAGCCCGCGGTGCTCATCCGGCTCCAGTGCCTGCACCCTAGCATTCAGCGAGCGCAGAGCACGGCCACCAGCGACGATACGCACCTCCTGTGATTCATCTGGTGGTGGGTATGGGTATGGCTCTGACGGTCTGCGTGGCTCGCTGACGTGGTGCTCGTCGCGTGCCGGGTTGTCCTGGTACAGCGTCAGTGGATCCGACATCGCGCCGCTTGAGGTCTGGCGTGGCAGGTGCGAAGCTCAAGGAGGCGCTACAATGTCCGAACGAGGAGCCGCGCAATTCAAGTTTTTATCGCGTTCATACCACCCGACAGTCACTCATATCATATTGTTCACCCATTTCATAGCTTTGAGCTGCAATGATATACACGTGCGACGGCACCGCCGGTCCCGAGATCTGCTTCAGAATGTGCTGCGATTCTCACGTGATGTCCACCGACCATAAAGTTACGCGACAAACTGTAGAGCGAGGGGCCAGATACTCTCAATAGCTACGAAGAATGACAGTTGCACGTTTTACTGATAAAAGTCTTGAAGTCATCTGCAAGCATCTCGCAACGCTAAGCTTTCGTCGCCTTATCGTTTGCTGGGCACCCGTCTGCTGATGCTTAGACAAGTCCCCGAGACTGTTTTATACACCTGAAAATACAGATTTCCGGCTACTGTGCGTATGAGAAGGAGTGTAGATGACAATACAAGGGACAAGATGCACGAAACGGGATTATCCGACCCGTAACGCGTTTCTTCCTTGATCCTACCAGTCAAATGCACACAATCTGATAGCTGTGAATGCTTTTCGACACGAATGCCTTCTTGACTACGTTCCGTGACCTTGGTCCCGTCGTGTGACGGCAGCAGTTGTCAACGTTGAACTCATCCCACAATCCATATGGCGCAATATCTCGTGGTACGCGCCGTTTTCTGCCCACTAGATGCTCTGAGCTCACAATTTTTGCAGATTCGTGAAGTCGTGCCAGGCATTCGCACATATTCATGCCCTTTCTCGCGCCTGGGCATTGGCCCAATGGGCGGGCGCAGCACCGCCGTGCGCCTGTCTGACAACAAGAACGTGCTCGTACTCGCGAGCACACCATTGACCGACGCGACGCGTGCGTCCGTCGATGAGCTCGGCGCTGTCAAGTACATCATCGGCCCAGACGCGGAACACCACCTCTTCATCAAGTTTGTACAACCGTCTACGTCCACACAGACTATTTAACTCACAGCCGCACCTCAGAGAATGGAAAGCCGCGTACCCCGACGCGCGCGTATGCGGCGTGCAGCGCACGGTCGACGTCAGCGGCGTCCCCGTCGACGGAGTCTGGGGTCGCGACGCGAACCCGCTTGGCGACGACTCTGTCGTCAACGCGGACTTTGCCAGTGAATTTGTCCCTGGGCATGTCAACAAGGAGGTCGTTCTGCTGCATCGACCCAGCAGGACCCTCATCCAAGCCGACCTCATGTTAAACCTGCCGGCACATGAGCAATATTCAGCGCCTGGCGCTGGGAGTGCGCTGGGCAGCTTCATGAACTTCCTGTTCTCCCCGAAAAAGCTGAATTACCAGAACTCCTGGTACCATGGCATGGTCTGGCGCTTTGCCACGGACAAAAAGTGAGTATGGTCCCATGCCTTCTGTCCGCTACATTCCTGACCAAACCCACTTAGACAATTCGCACACTCCATACAGGTGATTGATAGCTGGGATTTCGATCGCATGATTCCATGCCACGGAGATGTTATCGAGACGGGCGCCAAGGCAGCGCTGCGAACCTGCTTCAAGAAGTTCTTCGACGCCATCGACGCCGGCAAGTTCGATAAATACACACCACCTGCCGCAACTGCTACCTCAACAGCGGAGGCCGCGGTGCCCCAGCCAGCCCACGTACCTGGTACTCAGCCCCTGGAAGTGTGATCGAAAATTGCGTGTGGGAACCACAGATTGCAGCAAGTGGATGTACAATGATAATTGATCTGCCCTGTCTTGAGCTTGAGTCACAAAACATGACCCGTATTTAGCAGTCTGGGTAGCGCTTCAAGGGATCCGAAGCGCGAGCGGACAAGACGCGGTTGCTGACCTCGAAATCTTGGAAACCGCGTCTTGCCCTCTGCGCCACGCGTCTGCTCGTCTGAATCGCCGCGATGTCGCTCAAAGTGCCCAAGGCAAACAACATCCAGCTGTTCAAGGAGGGATCAAAGGTCCGATCGCGTCGTGTTCACCGACTGGGTTGCGCAGCGCGCTGACTCGCGGTGTAGCATCTACAGGGACTCGAGGATGCGGTACTGCGCAACATCCAAGCAGTCGCGGAGCTGTCCGATCTCGTACGCACGTCGTTTGGGCCTAATGGTGCGCGCGTGTGCGCCGTGTTGCACAGTGTAGAATGCTCACCCAGCGCGCAGGACGGAGCAAGCTCGTGATCAACCACCTTGGAAAACTGTTTGTCACGACCGATGCAGCAACCATCATCCGAGAGCTTGAGGTTGTGCATCCAGCTGCAAAGCTGCTCGTCATGGCATCACAGGCCCAAGAGCAAGAGATGGGCGATGCCACAAATCTCGTGCTTATCCTCGCCGGCGAGCTCCTCAAGAAGGCAGAGAGCCTCCTCGTCATGGGACTCCATCCCAGCGATGTGATTCAGGGCTACGAGCTCGCCGGTGCAAAGGCACAAGAGGTTCTCACTTCAAGTACGCACGAGAACAATTCGCTCGCAGGTGGCACTCCCCTAATAGCGCCGCAGAACTCAAGTCGCAAGAGCTCGAAAAGCCCTTGACGCAGGCGGGGCTCGAGAAAACCTTGCGACCCGTTCTTGCGGCCAAGCAGTACGGCTACGAGGATATCCTCGCAAGGCTTGTCTCAGAGGCTGCGCTCACTGTCATGCCATCCAACACGGCCAACTTCAATGTGGACAATGTTCGCGTAGTCAAGATCCTGGGTAGTAGCCTGCCTCAAAGTCGCGTCATTAAAGGCATGGTCTTCAATCGCGAGCCTGAGGGTATGTGGTCGTCTCATCTCAAGTTCGTACGCTCAGCGAAATCTTTCTGTGGCAGGTGTGGTCAAGCAGGCACGCAACGCCAAGGTCGCCGTCTTCACCTGCGCGATCGACATCTCGCAAACAGAGACTAAGGGCACCGTTCTCCTACACAACGCGAAGAGATGCTCAACTTTACGCGCGGCGAGGAAAAGCACATGGAGCAGATCTACAAGGAGATCGCAGACTCTGGTGTCAAGGTCATTGTGGCGGGCAATAGCGTCGGCGACCTCGCACTACACTACCTCGACAGGTTGCAAATCGCTGTGGTCAAGGTACTCTCCAAGTTCGATCTGCGGCGACTGTGCCGCGTTGTCAACGCCACGCCCCTCGCACGTCTTGGTGCGCCGACACTGGAAGAGATGGGCTGGGCCGACATCGTCGAGACGACCGAGATTGGCGGCGACCGTGTGACTGTGTTCCGGCAAGACGAGTCGGGCGACTCACACGAGCGCACGCGGACAGCGACAGTGCTCCTGCGTGGCGCGACCGCAAACCTGCTCGACGACCTCGAGCGGGCGGTGGACGACGGCGTGTCGGTGCTCAAGGCGCTGATCAAGGACGCGCGTCTCGTCCCTGGTGCGGGTGCGACGGAGATGGCGCTCAGCCGTGCCGTGGCGGCGTACGGCGCGGAGCTGCGTGGGCTGTCACAACACTCGGCGCGCCAGTATGCGGCGGCGCTGGAAGTCATCCCACGGACGCTCGCGGAGAACGCGGGCGCGCGCGATGCGACGGAGGTCCTGACGCGCTTGCGCACGTTGCACGACGCGGCCGGCGGGGAGGTGCATGGCGTGGATATTGAGGGCGAGGAGGACGGTACGCTCGATGCCGTCAAGCACAACATCGTTGACTCGCTTGCGGCCAAATCGTGGGCTTTGAAGCTTGCGACTGAGGCGGCCGTGGCCGTGCTCAAGGTCGACAGCATCATCATGTCCAAGCCGGCAGGTGGGCCAAAGATCCCACAGCAGTCGGGTAGCTGGGACGAGGACTGATCTACGGCGCTGAGGTGGTGTAGTGTGTGGTACTCTAGACTTCGCACTTGACAGAATAAAAGCATTTCTATACTTGCACATTGGACAGAAAGAATCAACGCGTGACGTCGCGTGCCAGCACCGGCACGAGCCGCGCCCCTGCACTTACTCTTCTTCTCGTACCAGCGCGTGCCAGGGAGGCGCGTCAAACCTCATCGCCTGATCAGGCTAAAATGGCCGAATCAAATGGCGCTTCTGTGCCGGTTAGGAGCGAAGGGGCTAGCAGCCACGTCCCATATACCGACGATCCAGCTCCAGTTCCCAGCCAAGCACCCGTACGTAGTCAGCCACCACCAGGAATCCGTGTCATCTAAATCTCAGTAAAGACAGATACCCACAGCACGCGTTCGCATCATGATATTGAACGCCAGAGCCGTCATTGGGACAAGCCTGAGTGGATGACGGGCATACAAGGCGCACGCGACAAGCGCAGACGCGGCATCATGCTCATAACGCTGGCCGGCATCATATTCTTCATGCTTTATGTTTCAACCAGGGCCCAGAGCGCGCCACGAGGATTTGTCCCTTCTGGTTACCGCACATGCGAGCGAGACGCTGATATTGAATGTGGCCGTATCAGGTAGGCCTCTCTTGCTACCTGAAGCCTGAAACAGGAGCTAAATTCCAGTACATAGCGTACCGCGCGATTATTTTAACGTTTCCAAAGGGCGAACGGAAATTGCAGTCGCGCGCTACCGCACCCGTGACGAGCCTCGTCACGGCACTCTGTTCATCAATGCTGGTTGGTGCACACCTTCTGTGAATCGGCTGCTATTGGCTGAGCAATGTTAATAGGTGGGCCCGGAGGTTCAGGAGTCAACCTGATGTTCGTTCTCGGCAAGTTGGTGAGCTTTCCTGTTTGGTTTGACATTGCAAAGAGCTGAAATCTTCAATAGCTTGCGAGGCTATTTCCTGGATACGATATCGTCGGATTTGACCCTCGTGGTGTTGGGCTGACTCTGCCTGCCGTCGCATGCTTCCCAACGTTCCGGGATGAGGAGGTCTTCAAGCACAACACGGTGCTGTCGCAGGGTTTCAACGTACCCCCTGGGGATCCGAGTGTGCCAGAGAACAGCGCCGCAATTCTGTCTCAGATGCGCCAGTGGCTCGCACTACACAAGGCGCAGAGCGACATGTGCCTCAATGCTACTGACGCTGAAGACCTGCCGAACATGTCCACTGCGACTGTCGCAAGAGACGTCGCCTACATGACAACGGTGCTTGATGGCGATGATTCCCTCATGTGAGTTTGCAGTACCTGCTCCTTCTGAGAGAGATGCTAAATCGCCCTGGTAGTCACTTCTGGGGTCGTAAGTCTGTCAAAGGCTCGGTCGGTTCTTGTGACTTAATTCATCTGCATAGCATCATACGGTACCATCATTGGCTCATATCTGGTCAATATGTTCCCTGATCGCATCGGGAGAGTCAGTTTGGATGGTGTAGTTAATCCGTGGGAATGGTCTAACGTCCCAGCACACCGGCGATTAGGCAGCATGTTTGACAACACCGAAGAGGCGTTTGACTACATCCTGGATAGATGTGGCGCCGCTGGCCCTCGTCGATGTGCACTCGCCCGGCATACTGGCGAGAAAGGCAAGCACATCGCACATCGTCTCGACTCATTCCTCGACCAGCTGTATGATCATCCATTAGTCTACACAAACTCTTCTCGTCGTGGAATCATTACTTCCGGCATGGTTAGAGGTGCGAGAGTCTTTGCGCTCTCGTGGCATGGCGCTCATATGCATTCAGCACTGTTGTACTTCAGCACAAACGCGCCTATGCACTTTGCGACGATTGCCACCGCTGTTGCGTCCGCCATGGATGGCAAACTAAGTGAACTGGCAGCCTTAACTCTCAAGCCCTTCCGAGATCTGGCCACGCCGCTCCCGGGAGACACTGCACGAAACATTATTTCTTGTCTTGATGCCCCGCCCTATGACGCCGATCGTCCGGAGACATGGCCTACAGCAGAGGAGCTTACGATCAATGGCATCAATCGCCTGCGGACAGTCTCGCCACGATTTGGGCTGAGGTATGAAATTTATATCCCCGAGTGCTCGTCCATCGGCTCAGCCTGTTGGTAGCGTCAGCCTGTTCGAAGACGACGGTGCCTGTCAGTTCTTTGCGAAAGCCGCTGTAAAGCTGCCTGAGAGATTTACGGGACCATTCAACCAGTCCCTGAGAAACCCGATTCTAATCGTCAGCGCAGACCTCGATCCGTACGTCAAACATGATCGCATAAGATTTCGCCTCTGACCCGATGTGTCAGTATCACACCCCTAGTCAATGCGCGGTGGGTAAATGAACAGCTCGGCCAGTCGGCACGACTCGTAATCCAACAAGACACTCCTGCGGTACGTTCAATATTAATGCGCGAGCGCTCGTGTCTAGCATTTATATTTTCTACAGCACTCTACATTTTTCTTAGGACCATCACTTTGCGTCGCAAAAATCTATCGTCGGTTCTATGCAACGGGCGAGCTTCCCGAGGCCAAGGAAACACTCTGCTCCAATGAGCTCAAGCTCTTTAGCGACGACGAGTCGACTATCTTAAAGGTTGACGAAGATGAAGACCCGAAATTCGTTGACCTCGTCCGCGAATTGCAGCAGGTAATGGGTCACTACTTCCCGCTTGGATTACCGGGATGATCTAGTATGAACGAGATTGTCCTCCCATCCACCCTCTACCCGCAGAAGGGCATAGCGCTTAATGGCACGGTGACTTTTCGCAGTATTAATTATTTCAATTCGCGATACACCCAAATTTGTAATGGCCGGCGCAGCCTCAGCCCTCAGAGATCGCTCATGTCCGAGATACGGACGAATTTGAGTAATGATACTGGCCGGCCCACAGGATGATATATGCACAAATTGACTGCCTCGCAGAGGCTGGAATTGTGAAATAAACCGGTCTGTGATCTTTCAGAGTCGGCTGTGGTGGGTTTCTATCGCCGGTGGCCGCAGTCCTGAGTCCTGAATAGAGGCACGCTCTACAGCTTCTCAACATCTGACTGCGGAGTCCATTGCCATCAGCCAGGCTTGCCCTCCTGTGCACGTTTTCGTGCCCCCTTCGCTGCCACTTTCTTTACCTAGCCACTCACCATGGTGCTCATCGCTAAGTCGGACGAGGAGGCCCGCTCAGTTCGACGTTCTCCATCCATGGAAAGTGACCGATCCCTTCCACCTGCATATGCCCCCACCGTTCCTTTCGAAATGTCTGAAAATATGGGAATGATGGAGCGCTCCAGCCGCCCCATCCTCATTAGCAACATGGTCAGTAATATCCGGTATCCAGCAATGCCGCCAGTGTCGCCAGTGTCGCCAGTGAGTTTTGAACCGGTGATTGCAATTCCAACTCCAAAACAGCGGCGGAGAAGGTCCCTGAGGGCGTCTTTCCGCTTCATTGCCCTGGCATTTGTAGTTTTGCTGGTGCTGGCATCCGGTGGCCTTCTGACTATGAGCAGCAGAACCGCCCAGGTTCTGTCCAGCCTGCTCCCGTATCAAGCCCCGTCAACATCATTCGAACCAACACTCCCGACAGAGGTCGATGGGCGAATCGTTCACCAATTCAACTCGAGTAGCAATGCATGGACACGCGACTCTTTAGGATCACATGCCCTGCGCGCACGGCTCGAGTTCAGCCTTCAGCTAAATGAATCCATGGGTTATTTCTTCACGGTGAAGGGGCCTAGCTACGGTAGCATCGCCTTCCATGAGGTATCTGCCGGCGACGAGATTCGGGTTACAGCACAAGTAACCTCCCATCTTCGCGACCATGATAGTTCGCAATCGACCAACGCCTTTGTTCTCGCCCGCGGCGTTGATGAACTCGGCGTCGGGATTTACATGCCGCAGTTCACCCATGGTTCTAGACTCGAGTTGGAAATCGACGTTTACGTTCCTGCTGCCAGTGTTGGGCCAAGGTGGCTCCGATCGCTGGACGTCGACACTCCCGACCTTCGTCAGGACTTTTCATTCGGAGACGGCGTCGCCGTAGGCCAGTTGAAACTCAATGCCAACACCATCGACTCGGAAACACGGTTCAATACTGATACTGTGATTGCTCACGCACAGTCGTCAATTCGTGGCATGTTTGCTGCTAAGAACGACATGTCTCTGACTGTAGAGTCGGGTCCAGTTTTCGTGGAGGCCGCACTCGGTCGTGGTATCATGCCAAGAGAGTCAGACGCCATCCCGACGTTGACACTTCAAGGATCGCTGTGAGTTGACTATTGTTTTATTTTCTTTGTGTAGCGTTCTCAACGCCAATTACTACAGTGTTCGTGTAGGTGGCATCATTTCGCTCCTGGACGCAACACACTTCAAGATTCGAGTGTATGCCCTGCACGGGAGCGAGCTCTCTTACACCATCGACTCCATGCCCGCAAATGCTGTTCTTGATCTCGAAACGAGTTCGAGATCTCACACGGACGTGAGACTGCCGCCGACCTACGAGGGAACGTTGGATCTATGCACTCCACAGGGCAGCAGCCCCGTGAGGATTGCAGAGGGACTGCGTGACCCCGAAGGTCAAGACCGTCAGCTCATGCTCCAGGACACTGGGGTCGAAGCAGGCAAGTGGAAGGGCTCAGTCGGCTGGGGAGACCTGCGCCGAAGACACGGCAGTGTTGTCATGCACTACGAGGCGAGCGAGCCGAGGGTTGACCTGTCGAGGCATCGATGTCGGTTGTCCATCTCGTAGTTTCAGTATATCCCCTCGTTTCACCGTTCTATCGGTTGTGATATTAGTATCAGCTGTCCAGTGTATCTCTCCTATCCATCAAACAGAGTGGCTTTCGAACCCAAGCCTCACACAATGAGTGGCGTCTCTTTGTCTCTAAAATGTAAAGGTAATTTGCCTGCTTACAAGAAGTCTAGACCGACAGAAAACTGCATGCCGCGAACGAGCCTGTCACTCTGCGCGGCAACCAGTGGTACGCCAAAGTTGATTTCTGCACGCGCAGGACCATGCGTAAAGATGAGTCCGACACCAGCCGTGATACTCGGCATTCCCAACGACGCGCGGATGTCGTCAATCAAAGGTTGTCCTGCTGCAGCGTCGTGAGTGATGGCCATGAGTAAATTTCGCGTATTGTCACTCACGACGACGTCGTAACGCGTCCAGACGCCCAGCGTTGAGGAATGCGTGTGTTTTGAGCGGCCACTGAGGTCTTCGGGGAATGTCTGCGATGAGACTAGCCCCTGCTGCCCAGTACAAGTCTCCGCCAAGAGCATCCGCTGGAACAATCGGTTATTATACCACACTGTGAAGACACGATATGACTTACGCCCATCACGAGGACCAAGGCCACCGTGGCGCATCGAACGCACGGTCAATGGCCCACCAAGTTGGAAACGGTCGCTGTACAGCGAAGGCTTGTCGTTGAGCGAACAGAGAATGCCTCCACGCAGCCCTACAGAGGCGACCTAGTTCACGATGTTGAGCAAACCAAAGGGCTTTTAGGAGCTCTCACTAGTCCCGGAAAGATGACACGACCTAGTTGCGAGATAACTTCACCCTTGGCATGAACGGCATCTCCTTGCAAGCCCAGTCCAGCCAATTCCTGCGATACCGTGAGACTGAAAGAACGAAAAGAGTACGGAAACGAACCTCGGACACTTTGAAGTACGCGCCCAATCGTCCACTCGGCGTTTCCACGCGCGTATCGTAAGTGAATGAGTGAGAAACGGCGGACTTGACCGTGGGCCGTGCTTGCTCGCGAATACTATTTGAAACAAGTGAGTATCACATCGAACGCTTTAGATGACCCGTGTACCTCAGCGAGGCCGTTGGAGTCAGGTTGCAAATATTGCGCTGGGCGACCTCATACGCCAGTTCATGACTCCCGTAACCCACAACATGCTGGTCGAAAACTTGAGCTCATGTAATCGTCGATCTGAGCAGCCCACCTTCAATGCAAGTTTGATGCCTTGAAGCTCCTCGTGAGAACTTGCCCATACTTCGTTATCACGGTGCCAGCCATACGCCGTGAGCTCAGCAGCAGTGCGCAAGTCTGTTACAGCCAATGGTACCGTCATCGTTGCCGTGAACAGCCGCTTTGTCTTGGTACCGGAGCTAATGTTTGCTTCAAGCGTTTCCGCACCGCCAAAAGCGTTGAGAACTCTTCCCGTGGCGCTCACGCTACCTTCGCCATTGCCGAGCTCTGTCATGGTCCTGAACAGAAACCGACCTCGCTCCTTGACATGAACCAAAACATCAACATCCCCCGGGTTTGCAAATGGTGACGAGGCGAGATGTAGTGTTGGGGAGATATTGGAGAAGACATCTGTACGAGCAAGACTGTTGACAATTCTCCTGGTCGCATGCATCGAGTCGCCAAATGTCTCGGCAGACGCGATATGAGGCGTAATCAATGCTTTGAGGAAGCCTGGTCGCGTCGCTGACGCGCCGAGGATACGGACTGAGGAGACATGACCAGCTGCATCTATGTTGCCGTTGACCTTTGTGATCTTTGTTGGCGCGCTGTGAGCTACACGATTCTTTGGAAGAACTTACCAGCTCAGCCATGCGCATAGTTGCACTTTCATACTCGCCCTGCATCCTGCGCTTCATGCGCTCTTCTTGCCATTTCAGTAACTGGTCCAGCTCGTCCTGCGCCGGTTCCTTGTCTCGTGGCGCCGAAGAATTGGCCAATGGTCCTGTCAGCGATCGCGAAAGGAGCTGGAGCATGTCAACGCATTGTGTGGCAGTGGAAATTTGTGCACGCACCCGTTCCTCTTCGTCGTCCATTACGGTTTCGGAATGTAAGATGTCAAGCGCGTCGCGACGCGCCGGCTCCTCGCCGATATTTCATCCTCGATGGCCTTGGTACTAGTATCAGGGCAGACGCAAAAAAGCGGCTAGCAACTATCTGCCTGACCACTGGTTCGCAAGACAAATATGGTACAAGTGAATTCGTATTCGAACGGAACTATGCAGTTCTACTGTGATACAAAATACAAAGCAGTGAGAGCGGGACGAGGCAGATGGACAACATGATGCAGACAAAGCACGCAGAGGAAGCACGGGAGATGAGACAATATGCACAGGGGGTACCAAATTAGGGAACATACACGGCCAATGAGACTCGTGCTTTCATACATGGTGTCTCTGGTTTCGACGCAACCCGTAGCGGAATTTGTCACCGGCGAGTTTGTTGATGGCTCCAAGCAGGTCTGGCCGACGAAGAGGTTCTGTGTATTGCGTGAGGACAAGACCACAGTCTGAACGTGAAAAGCATACTGGTGATATGGTCGTCCATGCCGGCTTCCAAGCACCGTTCACGGTCACCGATCACTAGTTGGGGAATTGGTCTTAGAGAGGTCGGGTATCAAATGGTACGTACTGGCGTGGGCTGTTAACGCAATAATAGGCGTTCGTGCGAGGTTGTGTTCCCGCTCGTACTGCCTGATCAATTCTGTCGCTTCCATGCCTCCCATGAATGGCATGGACACATCCATCTACCATAGTGATTAGAAGCTGCGAGTGGAATTGACCGAAAAACCAACCAAAATGATGTCGAACATCCTGCCTTGAGCCACACGCTGCTTGAACGCATCTACGGCAAGTGCGCCATTCTCAGCGATCTCAACCACATGTCCATACTTTTCCAAGATCTTGACGGCGAGCTTCTGGTTTACCATGTTGTCCTCCGCAAGCAGTATGTCATAGACAACATCGGTCGGGGCGACGGCGGGTGCTACAGTTGTCGATTCCATCGCTGAGATGACAGCGGAAGAAAGATCTTGTACAGTCGCCGGCGTTGTGACAATTGCCGATATAGAGTTGTCAAGACACCATTTCACTACGCTTGTCGTCAGTTCATGGGATCGGTCTGAGGCCGTATCGACGCACAGTGCAGGTTAGAACGATTGGACATCGACAAGACGACAGGCAAATAGCGTAAGTGCTCAAACTCGCGCAATTGTTCAATCTTGTACAGCGTCAGAATGTGTGAATAGTGAGCCATGGACAAAGCTCACCGCTCTCAGCGAATCGGCGACTATAGCATCGACGTGTGGTAAGTTTTCCTTTGCGGAAGCTTCGTCGATGGACTTGACAACATAAACCGAAAGACCAAGATCGACGATCAACTGCGTTAGGCTTGCGGTTATGCCGTTGCTGTTAAACAACAGTATTGTTCGGCCAGTGAATGGCGTTGCTTTGGCAAGGACAATGTCTAGAGGCGGCTCGGAGAGTCTCGACGTGACGGTGAAGTAGAACTTGCTGCCCTTAGAGACTTCACTCTCAACCCACATGTTGCCCTGCATGAGCCCAACGAGACGTTTGGAGATCGATAAACCAAGGCCAGTGCCACCATATTCTCTTGTCGTCGACCTATGACCCCTGTTAAAATCATCTCTACCCTGCATGGAACATGGACTAACCCATCAGCCTGGGCGAAGGTGTCAAAGATCAGGTTTAGTTTATCCTTGGCGATACCGATGCCCGTGTCGGCAACGCAGAACTCAAGGGTGACGTTCTGCTCGTCCATCGCAAGTAGTCGGCACTTGAGTGCTACAGAGCCCTTCACTCGTGCAGTCGGTTTGGATGGTGTGAACTTGATGGCGTTGCCAACGAGATTGGTGATGACCTGCCGCAAGCGCAGGGAGTCGCCGATGAGTTGGTCGGGGATGTCAGGATTCACGTCGTACGTGAGGTCGATGTGGTTCTGGTTCGCGCGCACGACCAAGGTCTTCAAGACACCAAAGACTGTTTGTCTTACGGAGTACGTGACCTGCTCCATGGTCATGCGACCTGCTTCGACTACAACGGAATTAGCGGCCATCGGGCTAACGCAGGCAATACGCTTACTCTTAGAGATGTCGAGAATATCGTCGATAATCAATAATAGCGACCGCGCCAAACTGTGGACCAAAACAAGACTCTCGCGTTGATTGCGGTTCAGGTCGCCATCCAACGTCAACTCGGTCATGCCGATAATGCCGTTCATCGGGGTCCTGAAGGCTGACTGAGTACCCGTGCTGGTCTAGTGCAGCCGGACACACCTGATCTCATGGGACATGTTTGCCAAGAACTCAGACTTTGACCTGTTCGCCAGCTCAGCCGCTTCTCGCGCTGCGCTATTCTTCTGAATGCTCTCGCGAAGGTTGACGACCATTTGGTTGATCTGCGTCTTCAGAGAGTCCATCTCACCGCTGGCTTCGACAGTGATGAAGCGAGTGAAGTCGCCGTCCATGGCCGCTGCGGAGATTTGAGCGAAGCCGCGCACTTGTGTTGTCAAGTTGTTGGCCATGGTGTTGACAGACATTCTATAGTATATGGCTCAGTGTGACTCGGAGCAGCCTGGACATGAACATACGCGATCTCCTGCCAGTCGCCTTGAACATCGCCAACTTGGGCCTGGACACCGAGCTTGCCTTCGGTACCGACTTCGCGGGCGACCTTCTTGACTTCAGCCGTGAAGACGGCAAGTCGGTCGATCATGTTGTTGATTGTGATAACGAGCGCGAGAAGCTCTCCGGAGACCTCAACACCTTCGACTTTTTGAGTGAGATCTCCGCTAGCGACAGCCGTCGTTGCCTTTGCGATGGCGCGCACTTGGCTCGTCAACTGGATTCGATCGTGAGAAAAGGAAGATAAGCAGCCATGGGAGACACACGTTAGTGGCCATGGTGTTGACATTATCCGTGAGCGACTTCCAAGTACCGCCGACGTTCGGGACATTGGCAACACCGCCAAGAATACCGTCTGTTCCGACTTCGCGAGCCACCCTGCAAACCACAAGTCAGAGGGCGTCAAGTCACCGTCCTAACCGAACTTGCCTTGTGACCTCATCAGCGAAAAGACTGAGACTGTCAGTCATGCCGTTGACGGTGTCCTGATGCCGCATGAGCCTATAGCACGCGGATTATCGAGAAAACGTACCTTTAGCTCCAGAATCTCGCCTCTAACGTTGACATCAATCTTCTTCGACAAGTCGCCGCCTGCCACAGCTTTGGTGACCTTGATGATACTCCGAACTTGGGTCGTGAGGTTCTCCGCCATGAGATTGACCTAAGATAAATGGTCAGAATCGCGAGTAAACTCCTCAACCATACTTGCATTGTCCGCCAAAACCTTCCACATGCCCTGGACGCCTTCGACTCGCGCCTGACCGCCAAGCATACCTTCCGTGCCGACCTCGAGAGACACACGAGTGACCTCGTTTGCAAGCGTGAAGAGCTGCTTAACCTGGACAAACCATTGAGGGCAAATTACAAATACCAACAGCAGACCATACCATCGAGTTGATATTGATCTTCAAGTCCAGCATCTCGCCTTGCACGTCGACTTCCACGGTTCTGCTAAGGTCACCACGAGCGATGGCGCTAGTGACCGTCGCGATAGAGCGGACTTGAATCGTCAAGTTGTTGGCCATGTTCTAAGGTACGGTTGAGCATACGAGCCGATGGCGTGAAAGAAGAAGACACCTACGTTCACGTTGTAAGTCAAGTCGGCCCACGCGCCTTGGACACCAGCAACGTGCGCCTGACCACCGAGTACACCCATGGACCCGACCTCTAGCGCGACACGCGTGACCTCGCTGGCGAAGGTGCTCAACTGGGCCACCATGTTGTTGATTGTATCCTTCAACGCCGCGATTTCACCTTCGGCGTCGATTTGGACCGTCTGGTCCAGGTTGCCTTGTGCTACGGCTGTCGTGACAGCCGCAATGGAGCGCACTTGGTTGGTGAGGTTGTCGCACATGCGGTTGACCTGGTATCCGTGGGTGAGCAGGGGATGCGAGCGCGAGCATCATACGGCAGACTCACATTGTCGGTCAAACGCTTCCATTCACCACTGACACCATCTACTTGGACCTGTCCACCGAGCAGACCTTTGGAGCCGACTTCGAGCGTGACGCGGGTGACTTCGCTGGCGAACCGGCTGAGCTGCCCGACCATGGAGTTGATAGTCTCCTTGAGCGCTGCGATCTCGCCTTCCGCTTCGATTTCGACCTTCTGCGTGAGATCACCAGTAGCGACAGCAGTGGTAACCCTGGCAATGGAGCGGACTTGGTTCGTCAGACTGTCGCACATACGGTTCACCTACAATGCAAAGATGATATGAGCCACAAGAGTAGTCTGGGAGGTGCAGCCTTACGTTGTCGGTCAGTCGCTTCCATTCGCCGCTGACACCCTCGACCTGAACTTGACCGCCGAGCAGGCCTTGAACACCGACCTCTAGGGTCACGCGCGTCACCTCGCTAGCGAAAATGCTGAGCTGGTCCACCATCGAGTTGATGGTGTCCTTCAACTGCGCAATCTCGCCCTCGGCGTCGATCTCGACCTTCTGCGTCAGGTTGCCGTCCGCGACTGCTGTCGTGACGCGAGCGATGGACCGAACTTGGTTCGTCAAACTGTCGCACATGCGGTTGACCTGACGCTCTTTGGTGAGCTCACGAACCTGCCTGGCGCAAATGAATAAATGGCTCACATTGTCTGTGAGACGCTTCCATTCGCCGCTGACACCTTCAACCTGCACGTTACCGCCGAGCTTGCCCTGAGACCCGACCTCGAGCGTGACACGCGTCACCTCGCTGACGAATATGCTCAGTTGATCGACCATGGAGTTGATAGTATCCTTCAACTGTGCGATTTCGCCTTCGGCCACAATCTCGACTTTCTGCGTCAAGTTGCCGTTGGCCACAGCAGTCGTTACGCGCGCAATGGACCGGACTTGGTTCGTCAGGTTGTCACACATGCGGTTGACCTACAGTCGCCTTGACATCAGCAATAGTACTTCGGACCCGCCAGGCAATACGCACGTTATCGGTCAGTCGCCTCCACTCGCCACTCACGCCCTCGACACGGACCTGGCCGCCGAGCTTACCCTGCGAGCCGACTTCGAGGGTCACACGCGTGACTTCGCTGGCGAACAGGCTCAGTTGCGTGACCATCGAGTTGATCGTGTCCTTGAGCTGGGCGATTTCGCCCTCGGCCGTAATCTCGACCTTCTGCGTCAAGTTGCCCTGCGCGACGGCGGTCGTGACAGCCGCGATCGAACGCACTTGGTTTGTCAAGTTGTCGCACATGCGGTTGACCTATAAATTATAAGAACGTGAGCATAACATTCTTGGGCTTGCTCAAGAAAGCCTACGTTGTCTGTGAGATGCTTCCACTCGCCGCTGACACCCTCGACCTGGACTTGGCCACCAAGCTTGCCTTGAGAGCCGACTTCCAGAGTGACACGCGTAACTTCGCTCGCAAAGGTGCTGAGCTGGTCCACCATGGAGTTGATCGTCCGCTTGAGCTGCGCGATTTCGCCTTCCGCGACAATGTCAACCTTTTGCGTCAGGTTGCCGTTCGCGACGGCAGTGGTCACTGCTGCAATGGACCGCACTTGGTTCGTCAAGTTCATACACATGCGATTGACCTGCATTCGCGTCGTCAGTGAAGGCACGGCTTAGAGAGAGAGGCTCAGAGCTTACATTGTCCGTCAAGTGCCTCCACTCGCCGCTGACACCTTCCACGCGGACCTGGCCACCGAGCTTGCCTTGTGACCCGACTTCCAGCGTGACACGCGTTACCTCGCTTGCGAACATGCTGAGCTGGTCCACCATGGAGTTGATCGTGTCCTTCAGAGCTGCAATTTCGCCTTCTGCGTTGATCTCGACCTTCTGAGTCAAGTTGCCCTTCGCCACGGCCGTCGTGACGCGCGCAATGGACCGCACTTGGTTTGTCAGGTTGTCGCACATTCGGTTGACCTATGGATGGACATCAGCTATGGTAGGCGTCGGCGAGGGAGGAGAGTACGCACATTGTCTGTCAAGTGCTTCCACTCGCCACTCAGGCCATCGACCTGCACCTGTCCTCCAAGCTTGCCTTGGAGCCCACTTCCAAAGTAACACGCGTGACCTCGCTCGCAAACGTATTCAGCTGGTGCACCATCGAGTTGATAGTATCCTTGAGGGTCGCAATCTCGCCCTCTGCATCGATGTCGACCTTTTGCGTGAGGTTGCCATTCGCCACTGCCGTCGTGACCTCCGCAATCGAGCGGACCTGGTTGGTGAGATTCATGCACATGCGGTTCACGTTGTCCGTCAGCCGCTTCCACTCGCCACTCACGCCCTGCACCTGCGCCTGCCCGCCGAGCTTGCCCTGCGAGCCCACCTCGTGCGTCACGCGCGTCACCTCGCTCGCAAACACGCTCAGCTGCGCCACCATGTTGTTGATCGTGTCCTTGAGCTGCGCAATCTCGCCCTCGGCCGTGATCTCGACCTTTTGCGTCAGGTTCCCGTTCGCCACCGCCGTCGTCACCGCCGCGATCGACCGCACCTGGTTCGTCAGGTTGTCGCACATCCGGTTCACGTTGTCGGTCAGGTGCTTCCATTCGCCGCTCACGCCCTCGACGCGGACCTGTCCGCCCAGCTTCCCTTGCGAGCCGACCTCGAGCGTCACGCGCGTAACCTCGCTCGCAAAGGTGCTCAATTGCGAGACCATGTTGTTGATGGTGTCCTTGAGGGCGGCGATTTCGCCTTCGGCCTCGATTTCGACTTGTCGCGTCAAGTCTCCGCGGGCGACGGCGGTGGTGACGACAGCGATGGACCGTACCTGATTCGTCAGGTTCATACACATGCGGTTGACCTTTGATGCGAAAACAACAACGAGTCAGTGATGGGATCCCTCCCCGCGGCTTCAACTTTCAACTTTTTTGACGTACGTTGACAGCGAGCTTTTCCCATTCTCCTGAGAGACCGACGACTTGGACCTGACCACCGAGTTCTCCTTGCGAGCCGACTTCGAGCGTGACACGCGTCACTTCTGCTGCCAGAGCGCGAAGTTTGACAACCATGTCGTTGACGTAGTTTTTGAGGTCGAGCATCTCGCCCTGAACGTCGACCTCGATCTGCTGTGAGAGATCTCCCTGCGCGACGGCCTTTGTGACGGTGGCGATGGATCGGACCTGGAGCGTTAGATTGTTGGCGAGTACGTTGACGACATTGGTGAGATGCAGCCATGTGCCTTCGACGCCAATGACCACAGCTTGGCCTCCGAGTTTGCTAAAAGCGCAGCCAGTGAGCGGGAGTTGTTTTTCATCAGTCAATGGAATAAGCGCATACCCTTCGGTGCCGACCTGATTGGGGGGGGGCAGATCAATACAAAGTGGAGCACTCTGGTGCGAGCGGAGCGAACCTCGTGCGATACGCGTGTCACCTCTTCTGCGAATTTGCCTAGTTTGTCGACCTGGGCAGGGATGGCTGTGAGCGCGAGGCGGGCGGGTGTAGAGTGAGACACTTGCCATGGAATTAATAGCGTCCTTGAGGCCGCGCATGATCTCGCTCTCGACGGGGATCGTGATCTTTTGCGAGAGGTCTCCAATGGCGACGGCCTACAAGACAACATGAGAGACTGGTGGTGCGGTGCACACTCGCAAGGGACGTACGCGGCAGACGCGCGCAACGTCCTGGACCTGGTCCTTGAGCATCTTGAGTTCTTCGACTGCGCTGAGACCGCCCTCGAAGGCAGCGTCCATGAGGGGGCCTGGCGGGACGATTTGTGGAGAAGAGTTGTTTTCGATCGATGTGGTGCTGCGCGGGCGGGAGGGTGGATGGCCACATACACTGCAGCGGGAGGCTGGTGTCGGGTGCTGTGGGACAGGCGAGTGGACCTGGCCGTCGAGAGGCTTGCGCGGTACGGGGTCTGCTGCTCTGCTTCTGCGCTTGGAGTTGTGAACGCAGGTGTAGGTGGCGGGAGGCCGCGGAGGTCGATGCTCATGTTGGCGGCGGGGGTACCATTGCTTGTGCTAGCCGTTACAACGGACGCACTTCGGCGGACGCCTGATGCAGCTACGGCACTAGATCCCAGTGAATATCCGTTGCTGGCGATGGGTTTAACGGTCTTGTTGGCGACTTGAGCCTCAGCCGTGTGCATGCGTCGGGCCATCTCGTCGAGCCCGCGCAATATACTGTCAATTTGTGGGTCGCGCGGGCCATCGTATTTGGCGCAGGCGTTGCATTGGGTGCCCGAGTTTCGTAGATGGACATTAGTGCATTCAGATGTGTTAGGAACGGGTGTGACGATGGCACACCAGCCATCTTGGACATGGCGGGCGAAGCCTAAGTCGCTTCAGCTGAGTCCCATTCCCTTCACCAGCCCCACCGCCGCTGCTCTTGCACTATGCTCACCTTTTCGCGGCTGCGACCAGAAAATAGAGAGGATAAGGCGCGGGACATCAATCGGCCCGCCAGCCCTGCTTCGTTTGGAACGCGATATGCTTTTGGCTTGCTCCCACGAGGCAAGTCGGAGTCGTACTTGGCATGCGCGTCTCCTCGCACAAACTCAGACTGCCAACATTAGCCTCACATGACCGCTTTTGCCTCCGCTCAATCCCAGCATGTGCCATCGCAGAGTGCCAATGTTCAGCCCGCGGCCATGGGAGGGCCGCCACGCTTGAGTCACAAGAGAGGTGTCGATGCCCAGCCAGATCCCGCCGCTACCAATGCCGCACCGGCATCTCGCAGCGCTCTTGCAAGTTCTTCTTGACACAAGCACCGCTGCCGGTTGCCATGCGTCTTGGAGCCGCTCCCAGGCGCTCCAGGCCCCCCAGCCGCCAAATGCCACGCACTCGCGCCACCACACAGATCGTGGTTCGATCCATCAAACGTTGCGACTCGCGCGCCTGGCGTGGCGACCGGCGCCTTTTTTCGCGGAAGCAGAAAAGGTCGCCGAGTCCCGGTTATCACAATTAACACTTTTGAGAAGCCTGCCGCCTCTTGCATTCCCATCGATCTAAGATTCCAACAAGCTCGGCAAAGTTGGCCAGCCGCTTCGACTCCGACGGTTTGGACAACTGAGATCAGTCCGGCCGCTGCTCCACTCTGCCGTGATGCAGGCTGATGTCCGTGTCGTCCGTGGGAGGTCGCCCTGGACAACGTAAGTTTGACGTAACTTGGCCGACAGGAGGCGCCGATGTTGCAGGCAACGATCCACGCCACAGCGGCGCAACCACAAGCTCGCTTGCAGTATATATCCCTGTAATGCACCGGGGACACGGACCGAGCTTGCTTGTGATCATGCATAGGTTGTGCGTCAGAGCGGCCCGCATGCACGCGACGATTCACATGCTGCGACGATCTTCCACGAGCTCAGGAAACACAACTTTCGTAGTCCGCAATTTGCTTTTCTGGCATTTGTCGGCCCAAGAATGGGCTCTGAGCTGTAGAATCGTCGTTGTCGTGTTGTTTTATGTACCTGCAGACTTGCATATTTGCTGGTCCTATGCACCGCAGAACCGACGAGATAGTAGCAATGGCGGCTTTTGAATGACCAGGGACAAACAGCCTCGTCCTTGGATAAAGATCCATTTTATCCCTGGAAAATGCATTGATTAACGCATCATTGCATTGTACGGTCCATGCTAGCACCGTGTTCGACCTGAGGAGCATGATGTGACGCGTCGGTACACGCTTTGGTAGTCCGACCTCTCGCGCTTCTCTCCTCCCTAAAAATGTCCAACGCGACCGCAGCCGATGCCGCCGCGACGCTCGGGTCCGAGCTAATCAATACCATCCTCAGCGGCGCGCCAGTGGAACGCATCAAGGAGCTCCTCGATGCCGATGCGCCGACGTGGTACCAGTATCCCGAGACTGGCTGGTCCGCGCTGCACGCTGCGGCGTTTCAGCGCGATCCACCGCTGATAAAGCTGCTATTAAAGCATGGCGCGGTCTGGAATGCCGGTGCGCCTGTTTAGATAAGGCGTTCCGTTTGTTGAACTGAGCACGTGAGGCCAGTGGACAGCCTGGGCAACACCGCGGCAGATATCGCGCTCTCGTTGAACGACTCCGAGTCCTACGAGCTTGTTCGAGATGCGGGTGTAAGAACAGGTGCGCAGTTTTGCACCCACAGACCGCGTTCGTCTCATTCACATGATGCACCTCGCGCTCTGCAGAGGTTCTTCTACGCATCCTCGCCAACAAAGCAGAGGCCGAAGGCCGAAGTCACGACAATGAAGGGGCGGATCCAGACACTCCCGTTGTTCTGAAATCCAAGGACGACACTGCAGCGGGCTCGAATGCCGAGTTTCTGCAATCAAAGCTCATCTTCCAAACTGACGACCGCGGACAAGAGATCTGCCTCGTCAAAGCCGGCGACGACGAGGTCGGCGTCATGATGGGATGGGAAGCCGAGATAAGTGCGTTTAATTCCGCTCGAACTCACGGGCCTGCCATTGACCATGTGTTCAGTGCGAGAGAGCGTACGCGCACTGTGTGACGATCACCCAGAACTTGAAACTGGGCTCCGCGTACTAAACATCGGACACGGGCTTGGCATTGTGCGCTCTTTCCTCTTTCTTGCGATTGCTAACCGAGGCCATCCCTTGAAAGATTGACGAGTTCCTTCAATCTATATCTCCCAAACCAATTCAACATGTCATCGTTGAGCCTCACCCGGACGTCCTCGCACATATGCGATCAAAAGGCTGGTATGAACGGAAAGGCGTTCAAGTTCTAGAGGGCAGGTGGCAAGACTTTGTCGAGGACAAGCTGCTAGAGGGAGGTGGCTTCGATGTCGTTTACACCGACACTTTCTCTGAAGACTACGAACGTCCGTATAACATTTGAGCAGGATGGAATTTCTCACGCTAACGCGAGCTTCGTTTTGAATCGTAGAGCTATACAAGTTTTTCGAACAAGTACCTAATCTCATGCGCTCGTCCTCGTCTCGCTTTGGTTTCTTCCACGGCCTCGGCGCAACAAGTCTGTTCAGCCATGCTCTGCTCTTGACCTCACACTCACTTTGACTCTCTCTCTCTAGATGCAGCATTTTACGATGTATACACACGGGTGTCCGAGATTCATCTCGAAGACATCGGGTTACAAGTCCATTGGTCGGACATTCCAGTGAAGCTCGATTCCAGGGTTTGGGGTGAGACACGAAAATATTTCAGCCTGCCACTGTACCGGATGCCAGTTATGACATGGCCGCAATAGTAGCCGACTGTGACTTGCGACATTGACTAGGAGTAGCAAGACAACCACTCACTGGCAGGATGAAGGTAAAAGAGGGGTAGTGGTGTGTGGTAGGTAGGCGAATGAACCTGCAAAGTTGGAACCGTAAAGAGAATGCAGAAGCATCAGGAGTACGTATGAGCTTTGATAGCAATCCAGCGGATTCAGCCCACAGCCAAAGATCGACGCCTGTTAATATTGCGGGAAGAGAGGTGCCATCGGCTGAATCCGGCCTGGTACCACACTGATCTCTCGACTTATTCTGGTCAGAGCTCAATAAACTACCAAAACCACACTAATCAGATAACACACTCCGCAGAAGCCGATGCCGTGTTCTTGCGATGCGGCCGACGAGGCGGCCTTGGAGCAGTTCTGTGTCGCTCCGCACCAGGCGTGGTATGTTTATCTGGACCTCCGTTCGAACTACCAAGTGGCCGGACGACGAGTTGTCTCGCTCATTGGTTTTCAGGCCTTGTCGTCAACTCCAAGTTAATTTTCGTCCACGTGCTCATACACATTACTTTTATGCACTTTACCCGTCTCAAGCGATAGCCACAGCGCCGGCATCGCTCATAACAAATATAGCTCGATTCGGTCACCATATGATACGCTAGATTCGACGCGCAAAGACGCTGGATGATGTTTAATATGACACGCGAGCATCGCAGCGCGCCGTTACATTCAGTTTCGCAACGACATGGCGGTGATGAGATGTCGTTGAAGCCCGAGCCGTCGAATTGCATGAAGTTGGTTCATGTAGTGATTCGGTCCTTAGCTTCGCGGCGGATGCGTGAGACCAAATGCCAGGTAGCCTGTCGAGCGACACAAGTCAGCAAAGCTCGAGCCAGTGAAGCCAAAAACGCACGCAGACAGCTACAATGGCTAGGTTGGGAATGATACCCACAAAGTCGATAAAGCATCCTGTCGAATTGCATCAGCCTTGAGTACATGCTACCCCGCCCTACGTACCAAAGGGTGGGTCACCAGGCATGACACTTCGGACTGATGGCAGCGCAAACAGAGCCGCAAACGGTAGTGCGACACTATCTAGGCCATCTGGGAGTTGCCATCGCGATAAACCATACGTGAGGGTCATCCAGAAGATTCCCAACGTCACAATCCCTGTTGGAGCAGAATGAAATCAGTGTATATGCTTCAAGTTGCCCTGGATAGACTAACAGTTGAGCACTATCATCAGCACGGCCGAGGCCACGGTAACAGGCGTGCGCTCCATGTAAATCCAGATATTCATCTTCTTTGCCTGGCCGTTGAATCCGTCGATGAAAGAGTAGCGAGTGCGGAACCGCCAGTGAGCTTGGACGCCATTCAGGATGACAGCCCCGAGGACAGGGACGGTGCTGGTCAAATCGCCGTTGGTTGCACCAATGATAGTGTGGATCTTGTACCTGTGTGGAGTCAACTACAACGCGAGATGAATCTGGAATGGACGCACCAGTCGAAGGGGTAGGATGCGTCTGATTCTTTGTCGCTCTCCTCTCCCGCCCGTGCGTACTCCGGGACATCGACTTCAATGAATTGGTCAATGCCTTGACCATTGAAAGCTTTCTTGTAATCCAACGCAGAAGCAGACTCGTTGAAGCCGCCATCGCCGAACGCATCGCTGAAGGGTAAAGGAGAGTCGACACCAAAGATTCTAAGGGCGAGCGTTGAAGCCTACCTATCCAGGAAAAAGATACATCTTCTGGCAAGTCCAGGTTGCAGTTGGCTGCATCCGCATTCTTTTCGCACCACTTGGGAGTGATCCTCAGTGCTATTGGACGCGGTCAGATGAGCCTACTCATCAAAATGGAGCTACGAACAAAGCGTCTTTGAGCCCATATCCCACGCCCGTATCCCTGCGAAAAGCACAATCTAACGAAGAGTCAGATATTTTCATGGTTGAGTGTCCTGAGACGGACACCATCATCAGGCTGAGCCGGATTGCCCATTCGTCCTATAGGCACTACTCCTTTGTAGTCCTGAGCCCAGTCTCAGCGGCTGTTCTAGGTCAACAAGAGTGACGTACAAGCAGACTCTTGCCGAAGACAAAGGTGAATCCCAGCAACGCCAGCGTCACCAGGACAAGCACAACGCCCCTCGCGAATATTCCGCGAATACCGCAGCAACACCACCCACAATACTCGGTAAAGCAATCGTCCACAGGGCCAGGGTACCCGTTGGCATTGTGCTGTTGTTGTCCCCAGTTCGGCGCGGCGTGCGCTTGAGAGCCAGAATACTGCTGTGGTGAAGTTGCCGCAGGATGTCCGCCTGACTGACTGGAACTCGAAACATGCCCAACGGGCTGGTACGCGCCTAACTGCAAAGCTGCGACATTCCCGTGCGAGTCCGCGCGTTGTTGCAGCTGGTACGAGTCGCTGCGCGCGTGCTTATGTTGGCGATACATGACGCACTGCACGACCGTGACCAGACGAATCAAGTGTCCTGCGAGTCTCAGTCTGGTCCTACACGCCAACGTTGCTTTATATGCCGGGATGATGGCATCCGAGCCATGAGCCACAGCAAGGCAGCATCACAGGTCGCGGACACGAACACCGGTACCAACGTTGTGATACCCGCGACGCGACCGCACCATGCATATGGCGCGTCGCACGGCGGCCGCTGCCACGTTCTCGTCCACTCTTATTTACGTGTGGCGGGATCAAGAGTCGCGTGGGGTGGGTTGTGCAGGCCAATCAAGCCAGCAGGAATAAGGATGATCAGGGGGTTGAGCGAGCTGCAAAATCGCGCGTTTAGTCCATAAGCGCAATTGCGAACACCTCAATGGTCCGGTAGAAGGACATAAGCATGGCTACGCGCCCATGTCACTGGCAAACGGGACATGCGGAGGCATGCATCCGATGTTCCGCGCAGAACCATAAACAACAGCTCGCAGCCATCGCCTTATCAGTCTGATTATTCCGTTGTATATTGCAACTTTTGGAAGGAGGGCATGGCGATCTTAGAGCCAGCTCGAAAACAACAAGAATGATTCCGTCCAGAGCGCGAGAGCTATGTACGAGAGTGAATACAAGAGGCGTGAAATCAAATCATGACTTCGCCGAGCCCTTGGAACGGCACACTGAACGAGAACGCGGTCGCCGGTGCGTGCCTAGCCGTAACCGACGCATCATCGTCCACGACCATCGCGCCGTCGCCGCGCTTGGCCGCTTTCTTGCGCGCCTGGCGCTGCGCCTTGCGGCCGACCGGGACGACCGCCTCAGCCTCGCGCACCGCGGCCGCGCTCGCAAGTGCCAGGCTCGGCGGCGGCGCCTGCGTGCGCGGCTTTTTGAACTTCTCCAGTCGTTGGCGCTTGGCCGGGCGTCCCGCGGCCGCGGCGGCTGGCGCAGGGTGCTCCGACATGAAGCTGTCGTCGTCCATGCGCGCGAACGGCAGCTCGTTGCGCTCATCGTCCGAGTCAAGGTCGTCGCGCTTGCGTTTGCGCGATGATGCTGATGGAGCCGGCGCTGCCTGGCCAAGCGAGTCGTCGTGCATCTCGTCCGGGTCTGCGTCAGGCACGAACCCGCCGCCGTCCTCCTCCATCGCGTCGCCGTCACCGTCCTGCTCGACTTCCATGAACGCCTGGGCGTCGTTGCTCGCATACAGTGCGCCAAGGTCGAATGCTGGCGCGAACTGGGCCACGATCTGCGCGCCGGCTGCGACGTCGCTGGCGTGCGCGCGCGGTACGTCGGTGAAGAACGGGATCTTGCTCTTGTTCCAGTCGCGCAAGATCACGCGTGCGGCTCCCGCGGTGTCGGGCGCGCCACCACGACCGAGACGGCCCGTCGTCAGCGCGAGCATGGTGAGAAACTCGAGCGGCGTCGCGAAAGGCGGGAGCTTGTACAGCTTCTGCAGCGTCTCGGCGTCGGAACGCGCGACGATGACCTCGACGACGGCAACGGGGTCCGCAATCTCGTCAACGCGGAGCACGTTGCGCAGGAGCGCAGAATTGTCGCTCTGGGTGTCATCAAAAACCACACCGGGCGAGTCGACAATCTTGAGACCACGCTCGAGCGCAACGGTCTGTACATCAGTCGTGCAGCCTGGCTCGGCAGCGGTGGCACAGACGCGGGCACGCTTAAGCGAGTTGATGAGCGATGACTTGCCGACGTTAGGCGCGCCGACGACGCCCACGGTGATGCTGCCTGCAGGGCCTTTGCGGAAGGACTTGAGCAGATGCATCACTGCTGGAGTGGTGCGTGAGCTGAGATGGGTACGCTGGGACTGGGTGCTGGCACGAAAGGGCAGAGTGGGTGCTTCGTGACGAAGGTATGCGAGCCAGGCCTCAGCGTTGGGACGCGGGACCAGGTCTGGTAAACGTGAGTGAGCATTCGAGATATGAAAGACAAGACACGGACCGATTTTATTGAGAATGAAAACGAGCTTCTTGTCGCGACGGCGAACCTCCTCTTCGACGAGACGGGATCGAGAGCCGGGCGGGTCACGAGCGTCGAGAACGAGTAGGACGACGTCGGACGATTCGACGACACGGTGCAGCGTCCGCACATACTGCCGCCGCCGCACCGCGCTGATGTCGTCATCGATCCCACCTGCGTGCTGTGCGTCCTGCTCCTGAGCTTCAAGAGCGAGCGATGCAAGTGTCGGCTCGGCAGCCATCGCCGTGTCGTCTTGCTTGCTCGGGCCCTACAACATGGTGTGTCAGTAAAGTCGCACGCAGCGCGCAGGTGCAGATCAACACACGCCAGCAGTAGATGGTCTGCGGGTGAGCGACTGCTTCATTTTAAGCGAGGGCAGCTTGGGCACGCCGGGGTCCTTTTTGAGCTCTGCGCGCGCGACTGTCAACAAATTTCTAACTTGGTGTTGTGCGATGACGGACTGGAGGGGCCATTGCGCGCGAGGGCTTGCTGCTTCTGGCTCTCTGACACGGGGTGAGCGAGTGCAGTGTGCGCGCGGGCTCGGACGGCGGGAACGCACTCGCGCGGGACATTGTGGCGCCTAGGGAGAAGTGCAAGCGTGAGATCGGCCAAGTCCGCATCTTGCCCGCCTACCACCCGACGAACGTACCAAGACTGCACCATGGTGCGTATCTACTACCCACTTGCGACGCATTAGAGTGCTGAGCGAATGCGGGAAGCAGTCGTGGGAAGTGCGCATGTCGCAGAGCAAGGGGATGCCCTACTTTTTCAACAAGGACACAAAGCAGTCCAGCTGGGACACCCCGCCCGACGTCGATGCAGATACTGTGCCCGGCAAAGAGCTTCTCAAACAGAAGAACGATCAGGTCCGTGCCAGTCATCTGCTCGTCAAGCATCGCGACAGCCGTCGTCCGTCGTCCTGGAAGGAGGTGCGCGCTCGCTACACCCCTGTCGTCACCGCGTAGCTCACGCCCTGCACGCAGGATAACATCACACGCACCAAGGAAGAGGCCATCAATATCTTGCTTGGCTACCAAACGGAAATCAAGGGCGATCCCGAGACGTTCGCCAAGCTGGCACAGGCGCACTCGGACTGCTCCAGCCACGCACGCGGCGGCGACCTTGGCCCGTTCGGCCGCGGCCAGATGCAGCGACCATTCGAAGAAGCGACATACGCACTCGATGTCGGCCAAATGAGTGATATCATCAGCACCGACTCGGGCGTGCACATCATCCTCCGCACCGAGTAAACGAGACAAGTTCCTGCTTGGATTGTTGTACAACTATCGTTACAAATGGATATATCAGCAGCGTGCGTTCATGCAGATGCGGATGCGGACGGTGCTGCTGCTGCTGGCTGCTGTAGCGGCGGCTGCGGAGTGGGTTGCGTGCTCGAATATGCTGCGGGTTCTACTGCGCCAGTATCTTTCTTGAGCATAGGGCGGCGCTCACCCTGCTCGTCTGTGTCCTCCTGCTGCTCGCCGTCGCCGTCGTGCTCACCCCACTTGTCGTTAAAAGCGGTGCACCAGCCGTGGCAGAAGCTGTGTGCTGTGGTGGAGTTACGGGGTCAGCTGAGGAGCGGGGTACACCAAGACGATCGAAACTGCGCACTGTACGTGGAAAAGTCCTGAATTCCAGCCACGCAGACGATGCAGCACGCATTGAGCATGGTCCCTAATACCTCTGCGACAACTGTCGACATCTCGAAAGCCAGACCCGAGCCGGCTACATCCGTGCATCGGCTGGGTGACTTGACCTCTCGCCCACACAGTCGCCATTCCTGCTGCCATGCAGTTTACACTCCCACAAGTATCAGAGGACGAGTCGCCGCTGCTGGTGACGCGCGGGCCGAGGTACTCAGGTAAGTGGTGATCAGCTGACGCAACAAGAGGTCCGCTGCTTGGCTAATCGTACACATCACACACATCGCGCGACACCAATTAAGCCGTGACCCTCGCCACCGTGCATGGCGACGCGCTCACGCCAGCTACCCGCACCTATGGCGGCCCACGTGCGGTCAGGATCACGCGCGTCACGCCCGAGAACGCAGCCCGCTACAATGACAGCCCAAACCAGAGTGCATTCATCTCGCCCGTTATGAGTCGCCAACACGCCCGCATCAGTTTCGGCGACTGCGGCCAGGTAAGAGTCCTTCTTAGAATACATACCTATGTACAGATTGACCTATAACCTCTAGGTGTATCTCATGGATCTGCACTCGCACCATGGCACGACTGTTGAGCGGGCCGGGGTGCTCACGAGCCTTACGCCGAACGCGCGTCACCGCCTCGAGACCGACGACATTGTCACCTTTGGCAAGACGGTCGTCAAAGACACCATCGTACGTGCAATTTATAATCCTCGCGCCCGCCGTCGAACATGTGCCGCCACACCCATCTGTGCCACACGGCGGGTCAGCGCGGGCGCTTATCTCTCGTCAATCCCAATCCGCTGACCTTGATCGCTCACCCGCTCGCCAACCTTAGCCGCATGACCCTGTCGTCCTCCGTGTCGCCATCCGACCCGTCATACCGCAACCGCAAGTCGCCCCCGAGGCTACCAAGATATCGTGCGTACCTCTTTCCCTTTCGAGGACCGTCGGCTCCAGTGCTAACACGGGACGTTTTCGTTTGCAGCCCGGGTCGGTACGGCCTGTTCGACTCGGAGGACTCGTCGTCGTCGTCTGAGAGCGAGAGCGACGACCACAAGCAAGACTCTTCATCCCGCTCAACGCCTGCCGGGCTTGCCAAGGACCGCAATGCGAGCTCAGATTCCGAGAACGACCGTGTCACCACTAAACTTCCTAATGTCTTCTCCGTCAATGTTGCCCCTCCCAGTCTGCCGCGCTTTGCGGACTACTTTGGCAAGTCCGGTTCAGGCCAGCAGTCGGTCAAGCTGCAGGACGAGATCGAAGATGAGGACGAAGAAGAGGAGGAAGACGAAGACGACATGATGCTGGAATCGGAGGACGACAGCCCGCTAGTGGCGAATATCGGCTACGGCCAGGACACCGCCGAGGAGCGCATATACGGTGGTGCCACGCTGCATGAGGTCGGCGACGTCGACTGGGCACCCACATCGCCCATCCCGCCCGTGATCTCGTACTCGCCACCTGGCGACATGCTCCAGGTGTTCGATTTTGACATCGACGGCGAGTTCGAGTGGAACGCGCTGCGGGACCGCGTGCGCAGCTCGCTTGGCGACGGCAAGTCGGAGACGGACGTCGTGGAGCGCGAGCCCAGTGTGGCGTTGACGTCGGAGGTCGAGCACGATCAACCGGCAGCCATGGACGCGCCTGCGCCTGAGCCTGAGCCTGTCGTCGATGTGAGCGCGGTACAGGAAGACGAAGACGTCGACGCGGACACGCGCATTCGCGTCGCGACGCTCGAGGAGTGCATGCGGCGGCGTGTGGACGAGATTGAGGACTTGCGCCGCGACGTCGACGAGGTCCGCCGGGTCGCAGACGGTGCTCTGCAGCTGGGCATGGCGCGCGACAATGACGTCGATATGCTGCGCGGCGAGCTCGAGGCTGCACGCGCCGAGTTAAAGGCGCTGAAGGATGGTACGTGTGCTTGTGCTTTTAAATCTCACCATGAGTATGTCTAACGTCGGGTGCAGACCTTTCGATGGTCTCGCATCGCGTCACCACTCTGGCAGCTACCACAACTGGCCGGAAGCGCAAGTTCGCCGAGCTCGACGAGGATATCGAGGATATTGGTAACGAGGAGGAGGAGGAGCGGATGCCTGAAGTCTCGCGCGTGGTCGAGCCCGCACCAAAGCGTCGTTTCATCCGCCGTGCAATCGGTCGTGGCGCAGGCCTCGTCGCCGCCAGCGCAGTCGGTGTCGTCGCGACCTACGTTGGCCTGGCGTTCCTGTGAATCGGTAACTCAACAGGCCCGGCGCCAGTGTACTATTACTACATGTACCATCCCCTTTCGACCTTCCCGCTTGCCTATCGTCTCTCTGGTTGAGCTCGTTCTCATTGCCAACACTCGTCTGCTGTCCTCGCTCGCATTCCTGCCCTGCATCGATACATCCCTCGCCACTCTCGCATCGTCCCGCCCGGCCCCGTACTGATCCCTCAGCACGTCAGCACCGTATTGTACCCATTTTACCTCGCCCCTTTCGTCTTGCCTAGCTGCACAGGTTGAATCCAGGTGTTTTTATTCATAAACTGTTGGGACTTTTGCATGGTCGATGGATGAAATTATTCGTGTTGTTATCGGACCAGTTGTCTTGGACAGCCCGCTTCCAAAGGTTGCAATATACAACGACACAATGTGAACTAAAACATTGCCAAAGTCTGCGGAAGGTTAAGGTCAATTACAAGAAATGAGCAAGAGGTGTCAGGGGAAGGAGTCTAATAAACAAGCAAGAAGTCAGAGGACGACGCTCACGACGCCGCAGCAACCACTTCTGCAACTGTCATCGTCGCGCAGGACACCAATGGGGACGCAGGCGTAGGCACAGGCCCGCCCTCGTCGTCCGATCCCTTCGCGTCGTTGTCGCTCGACAGGTCCGGGTCAGGCGGAGGCGCCGTACTGTGCGAGTACGTCGCGTACCCGCCGTTCCACGCTGTCGCCGCGGCAGGCATCGGCGGCGGGATCATCATCGGCATCATCGACATGCCGTGCCCATGCTGCGGGTACGCCGGCACGAGTGTCGGCACCCCCATCGAGTACGGCATGTGTGGCGGCGGCGGGGGCGGTGGTTGCGCGTAGCGGTGGGCGAAGGACGACGAGAGCCCTTGTGAGACGGATGGCGCGGATAGACGCGTAGCGGCCAGCTTGGATGGCGATGTGCTCTTCGCGAGCTCGTCCCCGGCCAGGAGCTCGAGCTCTTCTTCTTCGGGATCGGGATCGGAGTCCGGCGGCGGTGGCATGTGCGGGATGTAGGAGCTGTATAGCGGCGGCATGTAGTACGGCTGCGGCCAGTCCGTCTTCACAGGTGTCAGCGGTGGCGGCTTCGACCCTGTCGACGGTCCATTCGTAGGGGTCTTTCGCGTTGTTGATACTGGGTTGAACCTGGGGGCTGATTTGTTCGTTGCTGCCCTCGACGGCCCAGCTCCACCGCTTGTGCTCGCAGAATTGGTCCGAGAAGTCGAAGGAGCGTTGACCTTCTGCTCGAGCAACTCCTCGGCCTCGCCTAGATAGTGCGGAACACCGGCTTTGTCGATTGTTACCCTCGGCGCAACGCGGAAGTGCAGAGGATCAAGGTACTGGGCACTAATATCCAGCTTGGAGAGAACTGTGTCCTCTGATGGCGTCTTGAGGAGGCCATTGAGCACGTCCTCCGGCTTATAGTACGAAATGAGATGCTGAGATACGCCGTTGATGACGAGGGAGAGGGTCTGCGATGGAATGTGTCAGCGCAAAGGATGCCATGCTAGCTGGAGGCTGTAACCTTCTTCATCAGCCCTCCAACTTTGTATTTGGTGTCGTCGGTCAGGCTCCCGAGAAGATTGCGACCAACCTTGGCCTCCAGTTCTTCTGATGAAAGGCTGGCGACTGGAGGAAGCACTGGCATTGACACCACTGGACGCGGTCTTTGCCCTCGAATCAGAGCTTTCTTGTCTGTTTCGCGGTACAGCTGAGAGCTAGATGAGATCAAGGCGTCACGATCAGGTAGAGTCATACTAGAAAGTTTCCAAGTATCCTGGACGGTGACCAGAAACAACCATCCGTCCATCGCTTGATCCCGCTTTCCTCCTCGTCAAATACGAAAACAGAGCCGGATCCAATCATTTTGCGTTCTGATTCGACCAAGCGGCGAGTGACACGAGGGATGATACCCTGCCGCGCCGCTTCAAGTATAAGTAAGGCGTCTCCCGTGGTTTCGATCCACCCTGACCACGGCGGCTCGGGCACGCCGACGGAAGTACCGACAAAATGTGCCATTAGTGCTATAGTTGTCTTTCAGCGAGGCTCCAGTGATGTTCGTTTCGCTGCGTTAATTTTTGAGCTGCTGGAGATCAGCACCTAGCTAACAGCACAACAACAACATGGTAGCGGCACCTGCACGATGCGCAGCACAAGGCCAATTCAGGATCTTGCTTTCTCTACTCATTGTGTCAGTCAATCAGCAGACGTAGGAGCGAGAGCGCAATAACGCGAAATAGAGTTTAGGCACTCCACCACAGGCGCGTGACTACTCACAGATTTTCTGCGAATAACGCGCTGCTTAGTGACGCGCTCTTATGAGCTTTACGAGACGAGGCACGGATAGAGGCGTATATCTTGGCTGGTGCGTACGTCTTAAGGTCAAGGTTTGTCTCGGGCAGCACGGATGTAAACCCACATTTGCCCATTTAGGTTTCGGACTTGGAACCTGCATTCCTCCTCAAAATTCCACTAGAGGTCTTTCAGCTCATGATAAAGCTCCAAATTTTAGGAGATTTATAGGGAAAACAGGTGATACAGCTATTTAGAGCGTTTTCTTGGACACTGAGGCATCTTTTTCATGTTCAAGAACAAGTTCGCGAGCGAAGCGCAGTAATCTGCTTGGAAGCATCGGACTTGGTGAGATCGGACATGTCCTGAACATCCATTCCCGCGCGCTTCTCCATAACTGCGATGAAGGCTTTCTGCTTCGACGTCGCAGGCTCGTTGCCGGTGGTCCAAGTCGCAGGTTCCGTGACGGTCGCCTCAGTCTGCGAGTCGACTCAGAGGTCAAATCTAACTCAGCGCAGCATATATGAGCTTACCTGCGTGTAGTCGGCATGAGTAGCGCCCTGGTTCTCCGAAGAGCTAGTGATTCTGCCACTCTTGAGCGCGTCGATGAGATTGCTCGCTTGCGCCTTGCTGATGCCCTCCGTATCAACGTGAACATGCTGAGCCTGACCCAGTTTGTTGACAAAGGCAACTTGTTTTTCCGTCATAGGATCTATTTATATACTGAGTTACCGGCCTCAGCACACTCGCATGGTACGAACCCTGCCCCGTGGACCAATCAGTCGCTGGTTGAATCGTCGACTGTTCGAGATCATGTAAGATGATAATTCTATAATGAGGCAATAGCACACTCGCGTGCAAATCACTTACCATCAGCAGCAGTTATGAAGGGGTGATTGAATTTGGAAGGTTCAGTGTCGGAGTAACGCGTGACGTCAACGCGCGGTCATGCTTGCTCTTTATCTCATCCCAGCATATGGTGAACCAGAACTGCATGGAGGCATTGATGTAAAATACAGATTGTGAAGCGCAAATCGAATGACGAAAAACCAAAAGTTTTGGCGCAACGACCAGGGGCATCATTCGAGGTTGGGTATGTGGGTTACAGCGAGCGGGTTGAGACGACATGTGATGCTAAATGATACAGCGACAAGTGTGCGGATGGGGTGATGAGAGCGGGATCAGATGCGGTGGACGGAGAAAGGTCGTGGGTCGGATTCAATGCGCAGGGACGGGGAAATGCTGGCGCTTTACAGCGCGATGAGGCAATCGCAGGAAAGATTTCGGGCACAAGGCGAGCGTGGACCAAAGTAGATATCGCACCGTTGAAGTAGTGCTGAGAACGTGGGGAAGTGCGTGCAACTGGACGTGAGAAGAGATGGAGGGCAGCGATGCTGGCAGGAGTTGAAGGCGAGGAAGCTCGAAAGCAGAGATCTGGCGATGGATATGGTGCTTGAGAAGAGACGCGCGTTTATCTTTGACAGACGACGCGCAAAATGGCAGGTGGGCATGCAGCAGAACCACAGAGAAGGACTGGTCATGGGACGGCGAGAGGGTTGCGTTATGCAATTCGAGGGCAGCAGGGACACATGATGTGGTTCGTGGATCAATATGAAACGACGGATCCGGACTGTGGGCGAGCAAACGGCAGGCAAGGCAACACGGCGTGAGACCTATGCAAGTCCTAGACCTTTGTGAATACGCTTCTTCGCACGGAAGAGAGCAAATTCGACGCGAAGAGCGACGCTGGCCATATGATAGCGGAGCTGGTCAGCTGTTGGAGACGTCGACCGACTTCTACGATGCTAGGATCAGCACAATGAGTATGAAAAGCATGAGCAGACATACCCATCATACTCGTCGTCATCGTCATCCCGTTCACTTGCACCATCAAGCAACAGCTCCGGCAGCGGAGGAGGGGAGTATGCGGCAATCGTGACGTCCTCGTCAGGAAGTTGCATCTGACTGCCCTGCTCATGGCTATTCGAACCAGTACGACCTCGTTTCAGCCAGCTTAATCGCCTCTCGCAGCGCTCTTTGGCAAGTTCACGTTCATGAAGCTGAATGGCTGCATGTAATGTTGGGTGTAGCAAGCTTCGGGCAGCGTCCCGTTCGGCTTTGCTCGGAGTCGGTGGTGTGGCGGGAAGATCGAACGACTGGCGTGGCGGGGATGGAAAGCTGTTCATGCTGGAAAGGGAGCTCTGGCTGGCGAATGAGCCACATTCTGTAGTGTGGG
Organism: Auriculariales sp. MPI-PUGE-AT-0066; assembly: GCA_020744175.1. Classification (NCBI taxonomy): domain Eukaryota; kingdom Fungi; phylum Basidiomycota; class Agaricomycetes; order Auriculariales; species Auriculariales sp. MPI-PUGE-AT-0066. The sequence goes on from JAGTJP010000033.1 coordinate 61,055, forward strand.
ACCGCCCCGAGGAAGTTCGACGATGACCAGACGGAATGAGTGATGGAGTAGATCGAATGGGTTTGGTCGGATCTGACCATGTCAACCCAAGAGTGTCTCCATAAGTGGCACAGTCGCCAGCATCGCGGGTTGTATGATCGAAGCTCATTCGTCGAGGAGGTGGCGTGGCAGCGTCACGCATGGAAGCCCGACGGGCCGGCGGACGATAGCCGTAGCTACTCGGCGCAGACGATGGCAGCGACGCCGAGGTCAAGTAGGCGGGGTGCATCGGGGGGGGGGGGATCAGGTCAAAGGACAAGGGCAACCGCACAACAAAGACACATGCTCCTATATTGCTCTCGCGGCACAATGTACCGGAGAAGGCGCCTCAGCTGCCCTTGCGCGCCTCGTGCCCGATACGTGGCCCAGAGTCGCGTCACTCGCCAGCATGTGGTCAGAGACGCAGCTGTCGCGGGCTCATCGATCCGATGGCATTCACGCCATCTGCTGGTCGACAAACCGGAGTCGCCGTCGGCGCGTCGGTCTGCCTGAATGGCTAGCAAATCGCCCGATGAACGCCCGGTAAGTGTAGCTCTGACGCGAAAGGCCCTGAACCGCGTCCCGGCCCGCGACACCCTGTTTTGACGCGCGTGCGGGCTTCGGGAAGATGAACAAGGAAGGCAACCCTGTGAGACCCTGCATCGACAATGGAAGCGTGATATCGCCAGATTAGATCGAAAGCAATAATGATCGACTACGGGGCTTGGAGGCATGGATTCATTCGCAGAGAGGCAACTGGATCGCGTTCTCAAGTTGCACTGGACCAGATGACCCGTGATTCCAGTTGCTGGATGAAGTTCGGGAGCACGTTCCAGCTCAGGATCCTCACATCCAGCACAAGCATTTCCGTCCCGTTTGCTGGCTTGAGCTTCAAGAGAGCGTCGATTAATTCATTGCAGAGTTCCACGTCGGTTGCGTCAATGAACACAATACCACGCTCGGCTGGTCGGGCGTCGATGTATGCCGCCGGCCCGATTTGGCTGATCCAGTCAATCGCAACAAGAAGAGCTTGCACTGAATGCAACAAGCGGCCCTGGGCAAAAAGCAAGTGGGAACGCGGACGACTTGTGCGCGCGCGCTTTGCCAGTTCGGATCCTGGCGGCTCAATGATTGTCGCGAAACAGGGAGCAAGGAATGCGCGTGCTGTCTCGAAATCCGCAATGGAACGTGGTAAGATCGCAGGACCCATCACCTGAGTCGGCAATTGCACGATTGGCTGACTCGATAATGGTGGTGTCGGTAACAGATGAGATGGTGAATGCCTCTCATCGGCTTTGGCACCTGGTTCCATCGCCTGAGCGCTAGCTGGAGCATCTGGAGAGCCTGCTGGACATGCTGACTGAGGAGTGGCAGCTTGAAGCGCCTCAAACAACTGGTTGAAGTCTGTAATGGAACTGGTCATTGTGTTCCGACGCTTCGTTGCGCTAGATGACTGCAAACGCTCGCTTAGATCCTCTTCGCGCGTTCGCCGCTTGAGGTCCGTCCGTACAGTTGGCGACGAATCAATGCCCCACATACAATTGACGTCGTCATTGATCTGCTTGTTTTTACCATCCTTACCCACGCACGTCCTTGCAATGTCGTTGTATTCGTCTAGGTAAGTCGCTGGTAAGATAAAATATGAGTAAAGAGGTTGAGAAAGTGTACTGAAGAACATAATACCTGCAGTCCAAGGCCGTTCTGACTGACGATGAAACTTGGTGATTCGAGGGAAGCGTAGTTCGTAATACTTGGATCCTCGGGCTTTGGTGAATCCGGCACCGACAACTTCGGCCAAAATTGGTGTGCCGAGGAGCACATCTGGACGCGGTGCGCCGCATGCAAACTCGATTGAGTACTTGACCAGCGAGATAGATGCCTCCGGTTTCTAAAATATTGATTAGCTTCGGTGTATTCGAGAGGCACAAATGTTACCGCTTTGTTCCATTCGACGGGTTCTTGAGCACCGATGATGAAGTTGAGCATTTCCAAATTCTTTCTGTCGAGCCCATACGATGAAGTAAAGAGGACTGTGACTCCAGTTTCTGTTTCTGAATTATTCAGGCAAGCCAGCCACAACGTAGTGTACGTTCGTGGCCCAACTGTAACCTGCATCAGCATGTTGCAACCGAGGGAAAGACCGCGCGCCGACCACCAAGAATCCGACCACGATCCTTGTCCCAGGACGCACCAACAATAACAAGGTCGATGCAGTCGCCCAAACCTGGAATGTAATCTGTATGGTGTACGTTAACAAACAAAAAAAAACTAATAAGTATGGACAAACCTTTCTTGAGCTTGACCCATGGCGACGATGGGTCATTGTACATCCCATCGCTTGCTTTGAATATCAGACCCTCTGGGAAATGCATGAAGCCCTTCGTCACACCGCTGAATATCTCGCGTACCTTCATACTCGGAGCATCGTCGAATGAAGACTGCCTGCACCTGGTCCGCGGCATTAGAACTCTCCATGTCGAGTTGGATCCTCTCTGCGAGCATTGAATAACCAGATCGTAGCGTAAGGACAGACTCCATACGGCGGCGCCGTTCATTGTAAGGGTCGTCGAGAGCACTTATACCGTCAACCATCAGGAGGTCGAAGAAAACAACTCCGAGCCAACGCGTGCCGTTGCCGGACGCATCAGAAATCATCGAATTCTGAGTATCTCTGGATTATCCTATTATAAAACGACAGTTTATGGGGCAGTGAACTTGCTCACTTGCTGGGACTTGAAGGTTTAACCCACGAGCGAACACCTTTCGCCGTTTTTTCGATCAGCGACCTGATACGCCAAAACTCGTCGATCCTGCGTAACTCGCCAGAGTATGCGACCATCTCCGCCTCGAGAATTGCTGACTTGAATCCCGAGTATTGCAGTGCGTCCCGAATGATGCTATTGGAGCACCTTTAGTCTATAACATGCGCAGTCTTGCGAGCTGCTCACAAAAGAGTTGCATGTCGGTCATTGGTTGAAACGCGCTTAGACTTGCTGAAGATGATGATCTGCTCATCACTAGGGCGAGTGAAGTCAACGTGAATCTGCATGCGCTCGCCATCGTACTTGGTTTCTGCATAAACATGTTGGGAACCATGGAAAAGCTTTACGACGTGTTCCGGCGAGGTGGCTTTCACACTCTTTGGAATCTTGAACAGCCCACAATCCGGTTAATCCACCATCAATCAACGAATACCACTCACCTCAATGTTAATCCCTAGTGACGGGCTGCATGCTTCAGGCAGTGTGCGTGAGTCCCATGCGGCGCAAGCTTCCTCGAAAGCTCCTCGAGCACGGTATGCGGCAGGCAGCAGGCAATCCCACAGCCTCATCACCTGCCATTTGGTAAAGACATTGTAAGACCGTGAGTTGAAGCCCGTGAGCGCCGTGACAGAATGTAGCTGGAACGTTGCAGGGTACAGAACGGGTCGCAGATCGCGCAGAATGACTTGAGTGACCACTGCTGCCTCCGATGGAGATAGGTTCCTGTCTTCTTATTAGACAATTGCTTCAGAGCATTGGTCAAGCGCACCTATATAAATGCCTGACAATTTCCTTACGCGTTCGTGTAGGTTTGCTCGGAACTAGAATGTCCAGCTGCGAGAAAGGAGAAAGCATTGCAAGCTCAGAAAGCAAGTTGTCAACATCTTTTAGGCTAAGTTGCTCCTGACTATTGGTTTTCTATAGATTCATCAGCAAACTGCCCGACGACGCGCAGTATAATGATCTGACAGTTCGCATTGGCTGGAGAAGCTTTTGGAGCCCATGACCAAGACATCCAGTCTTTCCGAAGTCTCTATGTGCCCAGTTGCGCAGACTCGCACCTCTGCCAAGGGGAGACACGGATAAAGTGTCTGCTAGAAGTTCGGCCAAAGTGCTTTCCTGTATGCCATATCGGCGCCTGTCATCCTCTGGAAATAGTAGTCGGAAGAAGCTCAGTGCGTTCCCTGGACCAAGCTTTTGAAGGCCGGTGACGTCTTGGTGCTGCTGAACTGAACGAATCCATCGCTCGAGTAGAGTGTGAGCTTTGTTGGGGCCATGATGTGCCTTTGCCATGTCCTTGGCCGGGATAGGGGATATTCGCGAGAGCGCGTTAATTAGGTCCACGAAACTGCGTCAAATGAGTCTCCGCGTTTAACAAGACAGGTGATACACGCACTGAGAGAATGGGATGTCCATCTCACGAGCGGCGCGTCCGGGTCGTATGTGTGGCGTGGCGACGGTGTGAGGAGTCTCCGGACACTCGAAGCCGGAGGAAGAAAGCGCCGCCGGATTCAAAGCGGCGGGTCACGCTTCTCCCTCCCACCGAACTCCCACCGAGACACTCAGCGTCGCTACTTCCGCAGCACCCGCCCACTTTCAAGCAGCTTGATCCTGCGCCTAGCTCGGTCTACAAGCAGGACGACTGATCAGTGTGCACAGCAGGAACACAGAGCCACTGCGCGCACTCGACGATGCCGTCCCCGCTGCATGGGCTGAACCTGATCGACCCGTACGCGAATAACCAGAAATCGGAACCGCTACCCGCCGACTTTGCAGCCCAGCTCGAGCTGTGGTCGACCATGAATTTCAGCAGCATCGATGATTCAATGCCCGTAACCAGCTTTGGGGCCGACCCGTTCGCTATCGCACCGCCCACTCCCCAGACACTAGACGACCTCGTGCGCTTGGGCCAGCCGGATCCTTTTCATATGACGCCGCGGCCGGCAAGCCCGCCGGCATCCAAGAGGCAGCGTACATCAGCGGCCGCTCTAGACCACTCTGACGACGAAGAAGAGCCTGCGACACCACATCCTGGGTCTAGCGGGACCTCCAAAGACGAGAAGGAGACCCTCACTCCCCAGACCATCACCGAAGACAAGCGTAGACGCAATACAGCTGCCAGCGCGCGCTTCCGGGCAAAGAAGAAAGAGCGGGAGCAAGCCCTCGAGAAGAAAGCAAAGGAACTGGAGGGCAAGGTTGGTGAACTTGAACGCGACTGCGAGGCCTTGCGTCGGGAAAATGGCTGGCTCAAAGGGCTGGTGGTTGGCTCCGTCGGGTCACTTCCTGGGGTGCCGGCTCTCCCTACGTCGCTCAGTTTATCATCAATGGCCCAGCAAACTGCTCCAGCCACGGGCTCCAAGCGGAAGCGTGATTGACATCGGTCGTTTTGAAGGCATACCTCAGCTGTGCTTTCACGTGTTTATCATCCAATGGATTACGCTATGTAGGAAACGGGTAATCACGTTGAGAACGTTGTAGGAGTGCGGTCGTTGTACACCATCTATGCTCTTCGCATCTGTGCCCATCTTTTCTCTTATGTTTTCCCACGTCAGGTATCCTTTGATTGATAACCATGCATCTTGTTCATGTCTTCTGCAGCGTGCGCGATGTATAACGAGAAATCAATTCAGTCAAGTCTGTTTCATCATAGTTCGTGTCCATTCCGGTGCATTGCAGTGAAACAATCCCGTGTTCATGCAAACTTCATACGAATGAGATAGCGCAAGCGAACTTGGCTCACGTCGTACGCGACAAACCTACCAGATGGTTCAACGGTCAGTACCATCTCCACATAACAATATCGCACGTACATGTTGTCGCCCCACCAGGTTTGCGACTTGGCATGACGGTCCCGTAGCTTGCTGACGTCCGGCATTAGCACTCCGTCTAGCCTGGCATTGTTCGTCGCTTTTCCAGCGTCTACCCAAGCTTCGTGATCCGTCGCCTGCGTCTTGAACAATCTGTTGAGGCATTAGGGAAGAGTCAAAACTATATCGAAGACACGACGAACGTCTTTTCGGCTTTCTTGCACTCCTCCGCCGCATGCACCGTGCTGTGAATCCTGTGAAGATAGGGTTTGGCTGCGACCTCGCAGAGAAGGACAAGACCAGTATTGTCGCTGAGGCTGTTATCTCCGGTCAAACTTTGAACGTAATTGTTGACATAGAGTACATACTAGCTGTAGGTGTAGCCAGCTGATAGTTTGAGCTATGGCGCATAATTAGATGATGCGGTGTTGTGAACTTGATAGCGTACCATATCCGCGAAATACAGGCCTTTGCCATAGGCATAACCGTTGTGAGGGGCCTCTGGAGGAGCGATCTTCAGACCGTTCTTCAAGATACCGCCAAAGTTGGTAGAGCGAGAGCCGTGGAACAAGAGGAGTCGACTGCCACCATCGATGTCGGGAAGGTCGTCCCACTTGTTTTCAACCCATCGGTCGCGCTCGCCATTCCTGATGCGGATAAGTGAATGTTGTTGGTTGGAACGTGTCTTGCTTACCGTTCAACGCGGAATATCTCCTGGATATGCATCTTCTGACCATAGTTACCGTAGAGGTACGTCTCCAAACAATAAGATTCGAGGTTCTTGAACTCGTCCGAGCTGTGGTCAAGATGCGCGATCTCGTCAAGCCCGAGAGAGTTGAGTTGTGCGTCGGTAGGATTCTCCTTCTTGACTTCCATCTTCCCTCCAACGAGGTCCTTGGTCTCTTCCAGCTCAACGAGGGTGTCAATCAGGTCAGACTCCCGCTTGACCATCTCCTTCGTGTTGATGATCGGCGGCCTGTTGCGGCCGTGGTCGTGAGGAATGAGCGTATAGAAGCGACTCGAAAGCTCTGCAAGGTCATTCTTGGTCGGTTTTTTGGAAGTTCCGGTACGCTTGCGGCCACGGCCTTTGGCGGGAGCTTCATCCTCGTCGTCTTCATCTTTCGTATCATCCTTGCTGGGCGCTTCGATGGCATCTGCAATATCTTTGAGGGCAGCATAACCACGACGAACGGTGTCCTTAGAGAGCTTGCCAAGTGGTAGTTTGTGGGCATCGTAGTTGAAGTGTCCAAGATGATTTTGGATGTACGCGGGGTTAAAGATGAACTCGACCAATTCCTTGACGGGTTTCTCGAGCTGCGAATTCGGAGTAGCCTCGCGAACTTTTGGCTTGGTGTCTCCATTTCCAATTGCAGCAGCAACCTCCTCTTCCTCTTCTCCTTCGTACTGGAGGTCAATCCACGTGTACTTCGAAGCTTTGGGAGCAGCAGTTCGGCGTTGCTCGAATTGTATCCCGGACTGCAAGGGTATGGGCATCTTTTTGTTCAGTCGAAGCATGCTTCGGGCATACCTTGCTCTTGAATTGATCTTTAAAGAACTGCTCGGCTTCAGCAGCTGGCCAAGGCCCTTTGATTTGGGTTGCACCGTTCTCGCCAACACGACCCCAGCGCGTAAATAAAATGCAGGTAGCATTACTGTTCTTAGGCGCGAGCAGTTGCACAATGTAGAATCTTAACTTATGTCAGTGTCTGAAGCATGACTGTGGGTTTGGGAGGCTTACTTATTATTGTTGTTCGAGATGTTGGTCTATACCCGCAGAATTAGCAACAACCCGCCACCGTTTGCCACAAAACAATGCAAACCTGGTTCAGTGTGGCGTCGTAGATCTCGCCAGACTTGTCTACATAGACGACGTGGGTTGCTACGAAATGTCAGCGATACAAGCCAGCGGATAGCCGCCCTGACTGGCTGCCAGACACGTTGAACACGCACCCTGTTTGCCGGAAAATTCGTCGACCTTGGCCGTACCGCGCTTCTGTTTCTTTGGCTCAGGTGCGTCGCCGCCATCATCCTCCTCGGGTGCCTCCTCTGCATCGCTCAACTCTTCCTTCTTGCGCTTCGAACCTGCAGCTTTCGCCTTCGCGCTGCTTGCCGGCTTTGCCTTGGCCGCTGGCTTAGAGGCTGCTGCTGCCTTGACTGCTGCTGCGCGCCTAGGAGGCATGTGAACGAACGATGGGGAGTGTGGACAGGTTAAGGAGCAGAAAGCGGAAGTTGGAATTTCGTGGCGTGTTGCCAACAAGGTTGTCTATCCGCAAGTGGCAATGCGCCGATACGCACCGCCCAAACCTGAACTTGATCGGCTGAGAATCCGGGCCAAATGTGGCGGCGGATTTGTCTGAGGAGATCCTTTCATGTTCGACAGCACTTGAGAAAAGGTAGAACTTAATAATGACTCAAGCTAGTACTCTACATCGATCCACATATATTTTTCCTTCAATGGAGATGTTGACCTTCGATTTTCGAAATTGATCCCAGTCTGGAGTAACATCCGCTTCAGCTTCATACAAAGACAAGTTCAAATTTAGGCAATATTCGCACCTTTGATTTGAAAAACGTTTTGAATTCAAGTATTGCATCGTTCAATGGCATCGGTCCCGCCGTTTGCGACGCTCCAAATTCTCCGACTCGGCCCCAGCGAGTAAACACGAAAAGCAACTGTCAATTGATGAGTTGTTGAAGTTTCGCGTAGCTAAAATATGGCGTGCGTCTGGTTCGGTTGACTCCTTCCGTTGCAGGACCTGGATCACCGCGAATCTTACAAGATTTATCAATAAAGTACGACTGCGCGGAACTGAGACTTACTTGTTGTTGTTTGTGGAAATGCTAGTCTAGATATCATGAATTGAGTGAGCAGGTATTATTGCGCACATATTCAACAGACAAACCAAGCACATGATGCTGTCGTAGATTTCAGCGCTCCCATCAACATAAACGCGATGCGTGTCTTCAAAACATAGGTTCAAAATACAGACTTCCCCCTGAGATTGCTACAAACCTTGCATGCCCGAAAGCTGGTCCACTTGAGCCACTGGCTGGCTCTTAGCCTTGACAGGCGCTTTGCCATCTTGCAAAATGGCCGCAGGCGGCGCTACAGAGCTACGATTTGGATTCCGAGAAAGAGCATGCTAGGGGCTCACTTGTTGCGTTGTAAGCCACGGTCGCCGGTCTGAGTGCTTCCACGTCTTTGGACATGCGGTTGCCCAGGTCGAGGGGAAAGGGAGAGTTTGCTGAAACCGGCACGAAGGTGTCTCCGAGGTCTCCCAGATCAAGCATAGCTCCAGATCGTCAAGAGTGGCTGCGCATCAATCTCTAGTAGCTGCAGAGAAAGGTTCTCGCAGTAGTATATGCAGAGCGAGGTAAATAGGAAGGCGTGGATCATCAAAAGTCATAAGTTACAGCGTAGATCAAGTGAGCAGTACAATGCGCAATAACTCGCTCAGAAGCCAAAGACGGCTGCTATCAAGTCCCGCCAGCTTCTACGCACCACCACCTTTCTGCCCGCAGCCAGTTCAGTCTTCTCCGCAAGCCATTGCGCGAATCGGGCGTCGAGCTCGCTGAGAGGACCGAGCTCAAGTGCCATCAGGTCGCGCACGCTGAGGACGATACTGTCGCCTCCAGAATAAGCAATTCCCTGGCCAGTTGAAACAGGTTGAGCATCTAGTTGAAGAATCTCGCCAAGGCGATCGAGCAGAAACGCGGTGTGCGAATGGAAGACTTGGAGTAGCAACAGTGTCATGTGCACCTGGTGCTGGATCTTCGGCCTCCCATCATGGGCTACAAGAGACGAGCCCTCTGGCGGCGCAGGCGCGGGAGGAAGTGTCCCTGCCGCTGATGGCGCCGGATTAGGACTAGGCTGTCGTGCAGGGGACTTGGTGCTGGACGTCGAAACGGGCCGCTTGGACTTGTCACGCTTGCCTTCGATCCCTTGTCCAACTTTCCGGACATTGACACCGTAAATGAGCGCCTCGTCTTCGCCGTCTAGCTGCGGCCCGCCGGCGTCTACGCGAGCAGCGCCTGCCCAGGCGCCGCGAATGCCGTTCAGCCATACGGCGGCACAGACTATGCATGCTTCTTCATACACACGCCAAGGATCCATCCAGGACGTAGCCATGGAAGCTGCTGCTGTAGAATTTGTGCGGGAGAGACCCTGTGTAGAACCCATTGAAGGGGTTGAAGAAGGTGGTGCATGGATGTGTTCGACGATAGGGGGCTCATCAGCCGTCGCGTCTGGTGGGGCTTCTGTGTGCAAGACCTTGTCCAACGAGTTCCACTAGGAGATGCCAATGAGTCAGCGTTCCAGTTCAGCAGATTGGGCTTACCAGACGAACGTCGCTCCAAGTGAAGCGCACTGGAGACAGACGGTGCGTGGCCTTTTTCGTGCCAACGGCTGCGGGATTGTACCGGGACGAGTACAGTGTTGGCCTAGATTGCGTTGCCCAATTCGCAGTAGACATGTCGATCAAGAGGTCGTACAAGTTGGGCTTCTCCTTGAAGATGGCGTCTGTTGTGCCTACAAAATGTGTCAGCCAGGCGACCTGTTGCAGAGAAGGCACGCACAGGCAATCCATCCAGAGCCGACCCAGGTCTCAGACTGCAGTCTGTCGAGGTCGTTGAGGGTGATTAGTCCAAGGACGCTCGGCGGCTGGGCGAGGTATGCATGTCCCGTGCCGGCTTGCTGGCGCTCACGGTCGCCAAAGCACATATCCGCCGCAATATATGCGAGGATACAGGCGGGCTCAACGGGCGGCTGAGTATAAATCAACACCCTTCGCCGCGCGAGCACATGTTTGTAGAGTGTCAGAGATGATGGACCGAGAATGCGCAGCAAATGTGGAAGGTGTAGTGCTGGGTGGCTTGCCTGGGCGATCGAAGATGGTTTCAGCACAGGTCGATTCGCACTGTGCGAACGAGAGGAGGAAGAGGGCGCACCGGATATCGTGTCAGTTCGTCCTCCCAGGTGAGCTGCTCGTTGTTCAGGCCAACGTCAGGCCGCAATCTCCGCGTCTCCCACCAGCGCTGAAGTGGAGCCCAATCCCAACCTTCGCCGCGTTCGGACACTACACGCGCAATCTCCTTCAACGCAGGCAGGTGGCGCCATGGGAACGAGCGAGCGGCGTTGGCTACGAATATTCCTAGCGATTCAAGTCGAAAACCGCGTGCACCTTGCTGATGGTCGAGCACCGAGCATGAGTGACTGTTGCAGCTTGTACACCACTAGCTCACCTCATCAGAAGGACGACGAGTAAACACGCTCACGCCGCGGTAGCCGTCACGGGAAAAGTATCTGTACAGGGTCGATGACAGGTCTCGTGAAGAGAAGAAAGTATGCGCACATCACATCGTTGTCGAGCGCGTGCAGACCAGACGGGAGCGCAGTAAACTCAATACCGTCAAGACTCAGAGAGGCTATCGAAAGGTGCGTTAGCGCAAAGTCTACCTGTAACTGAAATGACGCACCGTCGGGCACCTTCTGTGACCAGGACACGATGTAACCCTGCGTTGGATGGAAGGACGCATGGAAGACGGAGACTGTAGACGAAGTTGCCAGTGGTTTAGAGTAGAGGGATAGCCATAGAGATAATGCTGACCAATATCGGAAGGGGTCCTCCACGCAGAGGATGTGGAGGCCATCCGCGCTCACTAATGGAGCAGTTGCCAAGTTGTGCCGGAAGGGCGGATGCAGATCACTCGCGTCTTCTGCTCTAGTTTCGAACTGAAGTTCAACTAAGTTCAAATGTTAGTAGTCGACAGAAAGCCATATTGCTTTATGATTCAGCTGATAGAGCTAGTGTCGATTATGTGTAACATCGGTGGCAGGGGCTGGTTAGACACCACGACTCGGAGACGTGTCCACATACACCGACAAAATTCCGTCACTTTATAGCCTTACTATGTACATAGCTGTGACGACGAGTAAGAAAAATAACACCTCAACGAGGCTGAAAGAAACAGCAAAAGTATGACAACCGTGAGATTCGAACTCACGCCCCAGAATCTGAGACCAGGACCTGAACCTGGCGCCTTAGACCACTCGGCCAGATTGCCTTGCTGAAAGATGCTAAAATTTGCCATACTCATTTTGTGCTGTAGCAGCGGTGGAATAAATTACTGCTATCCGTTGCCAGCTATTACCCTGGGCAACAGAGCTAGCTACACATTTGATACCGACAAAATTGTGATATGATTGTTGTAGCGAGCTTGTAACAGAGGCCAACCAACTGAGCAAGTTGGTCATGATCAGTTTCCAGAAGCAACAAATAATCTGACATTCGCACCTGAGGGTCATGTGGAACACCATCCAAGTTGAGGCCAGGACGTGTCAACAATTGAATCCGGAGTCACGCTGAGCCTGAAGTCTGTTCCCAACTCTGCCGGCCACGTTCAGGACACGATCTCCAAAACCCGTCTGCGATGGTGGGAGTCTCTGATGCTAATAACTACATATATAGGCTAACAACTGCACACGCAGCCGTCTGCGCAGCCCAAGTCGAGCGTTGCGCTCGAGACTCATCATGAGGACATGATCGTATGCACGCCGTCGAAAGTTGTTCCAGCGTATATTGTTTTGACCCCCACACCCTCCAGCATGACTCGCAGTTGGATTATCACGGAAAGCGTCTTGCCACGTGCTCAAGTGACCGCACTGTCAAGGTCTTTGATGTTGTTGACGGCGAGCCTAAGAGCACCGGACAAACTCTGAAGGGGTGCGTCGTAAGCGCTTCAAAAACCCGTCCCGATAATTAACGCGTCTCATGCAGGCACACCGGCCCAGTGTGGCAGGTTGCATGGGCGCACCCCAAGTTTGGCAACATTCTCGCCAGCTGCGCGTACGATGGCAAGGTGTTCATTTGGAAGGAGCAGAACGCCAACTGGACCATCATCCGCGAACATGGCATGCATTCTGCCAGCGTAAACTCGGTCTCATGGGCCCCTCATGAGCTTGGTGCAATTGTCGCATGCGCATCCAGCGACGGCCGACTTTCCGTCCTCACTTTCAAGGGTGCGTGTCCACTCGTCACCGCTAGCGCGACCTTCATCTGACGCACCTTGTAGACGATGGTCAATGGGACGTCGTAATGTTTACGGGACATGCGATCGGCTGCAACGCAGTCTCGTGGGCACCTGCAGTTCTGCCTGGTTCGCTCATCGTACCCCAGCCAGGTGCACCAAGTAAGCCTGACTACTTACACCAGTATCAAAGCTCAATGAACTTCGCAGCTGTCCCTGGAAACGCATCTGCATCCCTTCCTACCGTCAAGCGCTTTGCAAGCGCGGGCTGCGACAACCTCGTTAAGATATGGGGATTCCGCGAGGATACCGAAAAGTGGGTCGAGGAGGAGATTCTCGACGGCCACACTGACTGGGTGCGCGACGTTGCGTGGGCTCCCAATATCGGCCTCCCTCGCTCGTATATTGCAACAGCCTCGCAAGACAAGACCGTGCTTGTCTGGACAAAGGACTCGCAGAATTCACCGTGGCAGAAGACTGCGCTCGATGGAGGCAACGGCGGCAAGTTCGCCGATGTCGTCTGGCGCGTCTCGTGGAGTCTCGCGGGCAACATCTTGGCTGTCAGTTGCGGAGATGGCAAGGTCACCCTCTGGAAGGAGAACCTGCGCGGCGTGTGGGAGTGTGTCAGCGAGATGAACTCGTAGAGTGATCGAATGTGTTTCTGACTGGATGAATGAACATTCTCGATGACAGACGTGGCAAAGGTGGCCAGAGAAAAATTCCTTCAGGAATGAACGACAATGAACATAAATAGTACTTCCGGTTATATAATTGGCCAATTTTTAAATGTTGTTAGTATTTTGTTGAGGAAGCTTGAGCCATGGCGTCAAGGTGCTAGGAGGATTTAGCGGCAGATTGCCGACAAGTCTCAGCGCGTCTTGTCTCAAACCCGCCATGTCAACCTCGTCACGTCGCGGCCGTGGTGGCACAATCTCGCGCGTTGGCATTCCTGATGGCCCCTGGCGCGGTGGTGGACGTGGCGGCGCGGTATTTCGTCGAGTGCGGCCGATACAGGGCGACAATGGCGACGACCAAGCAGCAAACGACAGCACTGCGCCGACCGCGGAGCTGGGTGAAGACGAGGCGGAGCAGCGCGGGCTTTCGGGAAACATCTACCTGCAGGTGCGTGTCCTCGCTGACTCTGCTCGCAGTACGTATGTGGAGATCTCGACCCCGTGCAGTTGAAGAACCAGCGTCAGGCGGAGCAGGAGCGCTACATCGCCGAGAAGAAAATGAACGACCCGTACAAGCCGGTCAGGCTTGCGGACGCTATCACCATGGTCGGCGAATGTATGGACATGTGCCCCGTCTTCGAACGGCATGAGCGCGAGTTCCAGAATAACGTTGACCGCTGGGAAGCAGTTAGTCACACCCCAGGTCTTCCGACCACTCGCTCATACTCTGTTCAAGATCAACCCAGACGCTAAACCCAGACGAATCAATCACGAACTTGCTGTCAAGGCGTTTCAACGTGCCACTCAAGGGAGCGAGTCGATTCCGTCAGACCTCAGGCCATTGCCTGTTCTTCAGGTTCTCCCTATCGTCCTCCGCAAACGTTCATCCACCACTCACTGTCCAATTTTCGCAGAAAACACTTAACTACCTGTTTCACACGCTTCTGGGACACCATGGACTCGACGCGACCCGCAAGTTTATCTGGGACCGCACACGGGCCATTCGCAAGGAATTCACTATTCAACAGCTCACCGGTCCACCTATTGTTGAGATGTTGGAACGGATTGCGCGCTACCACTGCCTCTGCCTCTTTCGTTTTTCCCACCTGGATGAGGACAACTTTTCGATCAAGCACGAGCGAGAACAACTTGACAAATGTATGATCCACATTCCACACACACCGCCTTACTCACAGGTTTGCAGCTCTCCAGTCCTTAATGGAGCTGTACGATGATAATAAGAAACTTGGTCATGTGTTCCCAAATGAAGCCGAGTTTGTGGCATTTCGCGACGCTCGCCCTGCGTTTTACGGAGGTTGGTGAAGCTCTCTTTGAGAGCAGGCTTTCAGAACTCAACCTCATTCGTAACAGCTTTTCAAAAAATTCGCGCTTCCAAGACAGCACTGCTGCCAAATCCAGGCGACCCCAGTGAAGTGAACATCATCGACGGGTTCTATCAGCCGATTCCACAATCATCCCTGCCTCCATCTGCGCTGGCTGGGATTCCCATGCAAGCGAGTCTTGGAGCAGCGCCAGGGTCATACACTCCCACACGTGGGGATGATATGTTCACAACATCTGCTGGCCCAAGCGGACCACAAGCCCCAGTCAACATATTTGCCTCCGTTCCTACTTCCGTCCCTACCAAAGAACCAGCCGCAGCGACGTCAAGCATATTTGGCACCAGTTCTTTCTTTGGCGGCGGCACGTTTCCTCAATCTTATACAGCTGGGTCATCCTCGTCTGCGTTTCCAAGCAGCGCGCCAGCATCAACGGTCCAGTTTCCTTCGGTGACGTTTCAATCGTCAGCCGCTGCACCGGTTCCTGCATTTCCCTCCCTTTCATTCCCGGGTTCAGGCTTTCCGTCATCAGCACCAGTACCAGTACCATCAACTGAGGCCGCAACCGCATTCCCTTCATCGGCTCCTCGTTCAGAATTGTCGGCCTCTACAAGCACACCTTCACAAGTAGGATCTCTAGGCATTGTGAATGCTTTGGTGTCTTCTGCATACTTGAAGAACTAATTTCTGCGTTCTCTTTAGTATTCGTCACCCTTGAATATGAGCTTGTTTTCCAATGCTGGGGCGTCTACTTCAGCGCCGCTAAGGCCACCACCAATTACAGCCGAACCTGCGGCTCCTGCAGGGCCTCAGTATCATCAAGCACCACATGGCCGGGCTCGATGTTCTCTTCAGCCATCCCAACTTCAAGCGTACAGCCTGCGACCGAAATACCTGTAGAGGTGTTATCGCAGCGCTCTATCGAGGCGAAGCGACTTGCAGCTCTTGAGGCTAATGCCGAAGCAGCAGCGCGGGAAACTGCTCTACGTCAAGCTGCGATGGCAAAGGCCAAGGCAGAATACGAAGCAGCTGAGCAACGCCGCCGCGAAGAGCAAGCACGGTCTGCTGAACACGAACAGTCCCTGAAGCAGAAGCTTCGTGAACGCGCCGAAAACGAGAGGCGGAAGCGCTTGGCCGAGGAGGAATCCGAAGCAAACCGACTCGCACAGGCCGAACTGGAGGAGGCAGCTGAGTTCGCTAGGCGACAACACGCAGCCGACGAGATTGCGCGTGTCGAACAGGACGAGCGGATGCGCCTGGCGGAGATGCCGCTGAAAGCCGATTCATTCTATCGTGCGCGTGCGTTGAGGAGATGTTGGAGGCAATGGCTGCAGAGGGCGGTTGCCGTGGCGATGATCGCAGAGCAAGAGGAAAAGTTGAAGAGAAGGAGAGAGGAGTTCAGCCAAAGCATACGAAATTTGGTCGCGGGAGGAGGCTCACCAACTCGCCCAAGTAGTCATGGGCTTCGCGTTCGACCTCGGACAAGTATAGTCTCCGCTGCTGACCAGGCCACAGCACTGCAGAAGGTAAATTTTCGTAACTGTCGTTTTGCCGCCGCTGGTTGACCGTCCTCCAGGAATCCGAGCAACATGCCAAATTGTGGGCTCCTAACACGTTCGCGGCCTGTCTTCAGCAACACTTGGGCGGGATTCCGCTCTGGGAGGTCTGGGTTTCGCCTGCATCACTTGAAGGTGCCTCATCTGGTTGGCTGCGAACTAAGTTCGGCGTCTTCAATGAACCTGGACCTCTTCACCGCCTCTCACTCTTCACCGACATCTCAAAAGAGTTTTTCAGCTCGCCAAGCTCTCCTGGGCTTATCATCTTTGAGCCGAGCGACAATCCAGTGGCAGATCAGCACCGTCTTCGCACCATTGTGGGCCAGATACCTACTCACGCACACTTCTCCCCAAGTTTGCTCCTCGTCAAGTTCTCAGGACCAGAGTCGGCGGTCGGCGAAGCTCTGAAGAGCTCGGTAAGCGATTGGCACTGGATTGGGGAACCCAGACTAAGACCTGCGAACAGATTCAAGCATTAGGCAAGGCTGGAAACCTTCGCGATGCGCGCGTGCTTGTAGTCTCAACTACTGACGACATTGACAAACAATTTCTGCACGCGGTGTCCAGCCTCAATTTGGACACGACCGGATCTCTTGTACAGAAAGTGAATCTAACCAGTCAGTTACCTATCTTGTGTCATCATGGCTCGTTGTTCACATGCACGCAGCTTTTGTTAACACCATCTTGTCGGCTTGGGAAGTTCCGCTTCGTACGTGGATCGGCCTTTGCAACGACGCAGCCGGCTTCAATTGGCAACTCTATGGCGCTGTTGCCACCGCCATGCTGGGTATGCTGAACGATGTGTCCCATCATATCTCAGTACTGGCCAGCCGCACGAGCTCATCGCTTATCTTACCACCATTCCATTGGGATGATGCTGCAGATGCGAGCTCAGCGTTCGAAGCAGCGCGCGAGTATCTCAATATGGCACCGCTGTCGACCATGGGCGAGGCGCGCGTACTCGATGCACAGCTCGCCGAAGCCGCATTGTCGGGTTCAGGTGAATTCAATCATTTCACCGTACATGGAGTCCGCTCACCATCGGTTCGCACAGAGTTTCCCATTTATGCCCTTCCCGAACGCGTTGGCCAAATGGTTGCAAACTACTGGAGGGGCAATTCGAGACTACCTTCTCACGTATACTTGCCACAGTCTGCGAGTTTCGACTCCATCACGCAGGAACTTCGTGACAACATACACGCGCAATTGCTGCCGTTGAGTCGGCTCATTCGCTATAATGCGCCGTCGCCGCCACCTTCACCAACCGTCAGCTCGACGGTCAATGGCATGGCGCCTAAAAAGAGAACAGTTGAGGATATGCAATGGGACGAAGATGCGGATTTGTGCGTTCATGCTTCATTTGAACATGTTTCGTGACATCTGATTTCATTCCTAGCATTATGAACACTCGAACCTCGCCGGTCATGAAGCGACCCAAGGTGTCGAATGGTGATGTGAAGAGTACAACGAATGGTGGTGACCACTCACCTCCTTCTCCGGCAATGTCGACAATCTCCCTAATGTCGACTAGCAGCGTCGGCGGGTCCAAGCGCGGCGCTCGTTTGCGTGCGCTCATGGACAAAATGCGAGCATCTTTGACCGGCGACAACTCTCAGTCCTTCGGTTTCTAGTCTCATGAACAGTCATCTGGATCTAGGACAAGTCTGAAATGTATCCTTAGTTTTATCTTCTACCTGATTTCGCGCTCTATCGTGTTTTGTTGAATGCAACGTCGCTTGCTATTGTGTTCTTGAGTGATTGGTTCCGCTAACGGCGCGGGCGATGCCGGAAGGCAAGAAGACATCCCTGCCTTCGTCTCCCACGTCGCGGCCGACACTCAGGTGAGTCTGCGCTCCTAGCGCAACATCTCTCTAGCCTTGTATGACCTTGAATCCACCGTCCCTTACGATGCCCTCGTTGTGCCGCTCGCATTCCAGAACGTTTGCTGCTGCTGCTGCCGTGTGCTGTCCCGTGTCTCGCCATCGTCCTTAGGCTCGCCCAGTCCGAAACCCTGCGCCGCGCTCTTCCGTGGTAAGCAGCATCGTTTTTACTGTCTAACCCATGCCCAAATGCCCCCGCCCTTACACGTTTTGCTGCATGGCCCTCCCAGTGCGCACCTTCCCGAGGACGAGAACTACAATCAAGTCGGACTCGACCCAGACCAGAGAAAAACCTTTTTTAAACCACATAACTACTCACTCTCACCCACGCACACCTTGACACATCATGCCGGACGCAACAGCCGAGTCAAGGAAGCGCTCACGCTCACCCTCCGCAGAGGCCGATGTCACTGTTGCCGATAAGCACCATCACAAGAGGCTCAACGTCGGCACAGATGCAGACCACCCACGCGTTGAACCCGTCGCTGCCCCCTCTGTGGGCACAGAGGACACCCTGATGGAATCTGCGGATGGCACGGGGGTTGCTGTGACCGACGTCGCCATGCCTGATGCATCTGGCGACGCTGCGGGCAAGGACAGCAACTTCAAGCAGATGGTGCACATGCGCTGTCTGATCATGACCCAGGACGCCAGTGTCATCATTGGCAAGGGCGGCGCTCACATCGCCGAAATTCGCAAGAAGAGCGGGGCTCGTGTTCTCGTTTCAGAGGCCGTCCCAGGCAACCCAGAGCGCATTCTGAACATATCTGGTCAACTCGAAGCTGTCGCTAAGGTGCAGATGACGATTTAGCTCCGTTATCATATCTCATCATCTCTTCAGGCTTTTGGGCTCATCGCCAGACGCATGAATGACGAGCCTTTTGATACCACTTCTGGCCCGAACTCGCGAGCTGTTACCATCAGACTTGCCATCCCACATCAACGTATGGGGTCCGTCATCGGAAAGGGCGGCGTCAAGATCAAGGAAATTCAGGATCAGTCTGGTGCTCAGCTCAAGGCGAGCGAAGGTGTTCTTCCCAACTCCACCGAGGTGTGTAGAATTTTTTTCAATGTGCTTTTATTTATGACTCATCCTTGTCCCTTAGCGCATTCTGAACATCGTAGGAGTTGCAGACGCAATCCACATTGCGACGTACCACGTCGGCAATGTGCTCCTTGAAGCTCAAAAGATTCACGGCGCAACGAACAATGCGCTCTATCGTCCTGCGCCTCCCGGCGCCTTTGGCCCCGGACCAGGTGGCCCCCCTGGACAATTCGGTCGTCCTGGACCGCCTGGTAACTTCGGTGGACCAGGGTTTAACGGACCTCCCGGCCCCGCTGCATTTGGTGGCTACGCAGGGCCAATGGGACCCGGCCCAATGGGGCCGAACATGGGGCCTGGTCCCCAAATGCCTCGCCCCGGTCCAATGAACGGCCCAGCGCCAATGGCTGGTCCATACGGCAACGCTGCCTATCCGCAAGCCGGCTTTCCGCAGCAGCAGCAGCAGCGCCCGCCATATATGAATGGTCCTGTTGCACCTGTCGGCTACCCTATGGGCCAGCAGCAGCCCAACATGCAGTTTGGTGGCAATCCCATGGGAGCCATGGGCGTCGCTGGCGGCGCGGTTGCACCCGTCACTCAGGAAGTCAGCGTCCCCGCCGATCTCATTGGCACAATCATTGGTAAAGGTGGTGCGAAAATCAACGAGCTACGCCAAGTCAGCGCCAGCAACATCAAAGTGCTCGATCCTTCGCCAGGCGCAGCTGGCACGAACCAACCTCGGAGAGTGACGATATCCGGCGCACCTGCCAACGTACAGATGGCTGTCAGCTTGTTGAATCAGGTTCGATACCTTCATCAGAGTACGATAGTGTTGTGCTGACGCAACATTTTACAGCGGTTGCAATTCGAGCGTCAGAAGCAAATGCGCAACAACGTGGTCCATGCGTGAGGATGGTGTGTTCGTAATTGGACCCGTACACGACTCCTACCATTCGTTCCCTTGTAATTCTTCTTGATTTCGCAACTGTGATATGCTGTACGTTTCTGTGACATCGCAATGCCAAGCTTGATTCGCTTCGCTCTGCATTTTAATTTAGCCGGGGTAGAATGTAAAAGCTGCTTCTCCTATACTCGTACGAGAGGATGACGGAGTATATATGCATTCCGAGAATATCATAGCTCCTGTGGCTTGGGAAGATCTGGGCGACCAGCGTACCTAGCCATGTTGGCTGGCTCATGTTCCTGCAGCTCGCGAGCAACAGCCTCTGCGCCTTCCCACACTCGGATGAGATTCCCACCCGCAAGGCCTACGAGATCGCGTGCTGTCCAACCACGCCTGTACAGTTCGGCGAACTAAGTAGGGGACTAGTCAGACAGCTGGGTGCACGCAAATCTAGTAGCGCTCACAAGCATGGGATACTTAGATACGTCCTCCAGACCGAAGGGGGTTTTGTCAATACCATCGTAGTCAGAACCGATTCCAACGTGCTTGCGGCCTGCAATTTTGCCAATGTGGTGAACGTGGTCGGCCACGGCCTCGAGCGTCGCCTTGCCTTCAGGAGCGACAAAGTATGTCGCGAAGTTGACCTTGAGAGTATTCAGCCTACCGGACAGTACGTACTTCAGTGGCACACATACCATGACGACGCCATCCTTCTGATTCTTGCCAGTGCCAACCATCTTGAGAATGTCGTCTGGGACGTTGCGCGGCACGTTGTGAACGGCGCGGGCGCTCGAGTGCGACCAGATGACGGGCGCGCGGCTGACCTTGAGAGCTTGTCGCGCAGTATCGTCGCTTGTGTGGCTCAAGTCAACTTGACGCAGAGTCAGTAATGGTTGGCACGCTATGAGAGTAGAACCACTGGCAAGGACATACCAAGCATTCCAAGACGGTTCATCTCCTTTACAAGCTCGACGCCGAGAGGGCTGAGACCGCCATGCAATGGTGGAATACCAATGAGAATCCCGGCGCTGTCAGCGAACACGTTGTGGCAGCTGTGAGTGAGCGTCGCGTAACGAACGCCTAGCGCATATGCTGCGCGGACCGTGGAGAGCGAGTTTCCAAACTGATGACCACCTTCGATTCCTAGCATGCTGGCAATACGATTTCCAAAGATGGCAAGCTTGACATCTTGTGTTCCAAGGGCCAGAGCGAACGTCTAGAGTCGCTTGTAAACTCTCCAGTTTCAAATAAAATAAACTGATGCTCACGGTTGGATATTTATCAATGAGGAGCTTTGCAACGTCAATCTGTTCAAGCGTGTCACGAACCGAGTTTGTCGGCGCCGTGAAGTTGACACCTGTATCCTCACATGGCGTGAATACCGACCTGTTTGAAGGGTTGTCTAGGAACGGGAGGAGAACACCGTGACGAATGCATGCGCACCAGAAGAACCCTCCAACATGACCCTTGCGTAAACGGGGAATATCCAGGTGACCAGGAAAGCCTTCTGTAGCAAGATCAATTGCGGAGACATTGTTGCCCAGCAATTCACGCGTGAGCCAAGGCAGGTCTGCAGACAATCAGCATGGAGGCGCCGTGAACGCGGCTGCTTGCTGACCGATGTGACCATCCTAGTGCACGCCTCAGAGGCGCGGCAACGGCACAAATGAAAGGGTGCGCACAATAACGGGGGCCTTTGCCAGCAGCTTATTGGCCGCCTTGATGGGGTCCTGGGGCAATCCGTCTTCCCAACGCCAGAGCGCGAACACGAGACTTGCAATGAACACAAGCAGCACCAGCCCGGACGCAACCTTGCGTGTCCTCTTGTGCGCGGCTTCGCTCGCAGCGCGCTCCTCGGCGGACCGCGGCGGTAGCAACGGCTCGTGCTCGTGTCCCTGAGAGGTTGGTGAGCTCATGGTCAGTAGGAGATAAAGCCTCCCAACTCCGCCCGATCGCGCGTTACCTCCCTCCCTGCACAAATGCTCAAACCAGACAGCCCAGAAATCATCGCATTTGTCCAGCACGCATCAGCTGTGCTTGATACTGAGCTACCCGCTCCGAAGGACGTCCTCGCGTTTGGAAACACAGCTGCGATGAAGGATGAGCTGTTAGCACTTTTGGTCGCCGGTGTGAAGCGAGCCACAACATCCTGGCCCATTCCAGACCCTGTATTCTGGGAAGTAGGAGATATCTCAGTTGTTTTAGATGGTAGCGACGTGCCCATGGCAATATTTCGCACCACTGAACTCGAACGCGTGGTGTTCAAAGACGTTTCCGCGCAATTTGCATTCGACGAGGGGGAAGACGACAAATCACTCGAGACCTGGAGCGCTGGACATATCAGGTACTTCACGCGCGAGGATCCGAAATTTAGCGAAGATGAAATTGTCTTGTGTGAACGGTTCGAGCTTGTGTATCCTCCTAGTACAGGTGTATGAACAGTTTCCAACTCTGCTTACTGTTGAGAGAGTGAATCAGTATCCGATACCACATCCGAGTCTGTTGTTGGAAGCCCAGCCTCCTTCCACGCCCGAAGGCCGCCAGCAATGTCCGTCGCGTGCAGCAGTCCGATCTCCACTAACGATGCCGCGGCGAGGCTGCTGGTGTAGCCCTCCTGACAAAATATGATCACTCGTAGGTCGAATCGGTTCGCAATGTCCAATCTTGCCTCGCAGCGAGGGTCAAACCGCCATTCGAGAACGTTTCGTTCAACGACGAGAGCGCCAGGAATGCCACCATTCTCGCGCCGCTGCAGTTCTGGACGAATGTCGACGAGCAGCGCCGGCGCGCCATCCACCTTCACGGTGCACATTTCGTATGCCTCGCGTGGCTGAAGACGCTTCACGAGTTTAGCTCTGGCACTCGCAAGAAGCTCATCAATACCACGGGAGCCAGCTGGCGGCTTGTAGGGGTCGCCGAAGCCGTCATCCTGCGCCACACGCGTCAGGACGTACCACAGCGACTCCTCGTCGCGTCCCGCACTCCATGCACTCTCCACCCTGTTGGCATCTGGTGCGTTGAGGAGCGCCAACCATGTCTTCTCGTCTAGCTCCTGATCAGTAATGCGACCCATGAACTTGACAGACACGAATGCAGCTGCCTTCTCAAGAAGTTCGGGATCGGATGCGCAGAGCACAAAGTGGCCCTCACCGGTCCCTAGGTCGTCCATTGCAAGCAGGGCAAACACGAAAAGACTCGTGCGCATCCGATCGGCCACTGTGCGCGCGATGGCGAGCGAGATCTCGCGCTCGTCCGTGTCAGCTGCCTCGGCGTGGCGTGCATATACGCCGACCTTGATCGAGCCGACCTGTTCGAACGATTTGAGAGCGCGGAATGAGATCGTCTGCACGACCTGCTGCCGGGCACGCTCGAACGTGCTCTGTGGCGCAGGTTCGATGGGTGACGCTGGCGGAGGCGGCGAGCTCAGCGAACCTCGTGAGGTGCGTGAACTTCGGGTGCTAGTTGGTGGGGCAACAATCTCGAAGTCATCCACAGTCGATCGTGCGCTCGTCGGGGTCCGTGCGTGCGAGCTGCTCGCAACAGATCTCGGTGCGGCGCGCGGCGTGCTCCCACTGGCAAGGGACTTGGGCGGCGAGCGTGGTGTCGCCGTCATACTCATATCGGCAAGTGACTTGAGTGGTGAGCGCGGCGTTGCGGTCATGCTTTGCTCAGTTCGCCGCTTGCCATTGCCAAAGGTGCCCTCGGACTTCTCTGACCGTGGCGTCTTCACATCGACGGGAGGCGGCTCGTGAAGTCCAGCCCCGCCATACGCGGCGCTGCCTCCATAGTCAGTGGGCGAGTACGCGGGAGGGTCTTCGTCGGGTGTTGCATCTGGAGGTTGTGAGCGGCGCGATGTTTGAGCACTAGATGTCGTCCAGTCGTTAGCACGCGACATCGTAGATGAGAGTGTGAGGTCAAGCCGCGTGGCGTGACACCGTCTTTCTAAGCACAAAAGGTAGCTACTAATCATTTCACCGCAATAAGACAACATGTATGGAAGTAAGATAGACAATTCTTATGCATGAGTATACAGAGTGTGATGAGTATTGAATCAGAACGTGATGCGAACGGTATTGCACTGAGTGAGCAGACAATTCATACTGTGTGAATGAAGTCGTGACGGAAGGTAGCAAGTGGCACAGCGCGGACCAGTGAAAGCGTGATAGCGAGGAAGGTCGTGAGAGGGGTTGCAATTCAGGATGGGGGCATGTTACCATGTAATAGGAACGGCGAGTCGGGCCAGTAAGGACCAGGGAGAAAGAGACTGGTTGTTTACGGCGGTGGGTGGTTGAGGAGCCGCGACACAGCAACGGCAGACGCAGATGGGGCATAACGAGGTGACATGTCGCCTGGACGAAGTTGTGGTCCACCTCCTTCGGGGGTGAACGGTGTGCCGAGAAATGTACCGGTGGTGAGCCAGGTAAACAGCCCCCAACGATCCATGTTGTGGCCGAGCAGGTTGTGGCTGCTAAATCTATTTGTTGCGCTACGCTCGAGCCCGAGTTCCTGCTCAAATCCCTCGCGCGGCATACGCAGATTCGCCCCTGTCTCCCACTCCCACTCCCACCAATCTGGATTGCGTCCTGCTGCCTCAGCGGCAGCTGCATAAGCTGCGTCTGAACCTTCCAACCGCACATCACAGCCCCAAATCCAGCCTGCTGGGTTACAAGGCGGACCCCGCTTAACATCGCGGGGAACAGGGCCGTCGCGCCATCTAGGGCGACTGCGCCGGCCAATAATTCCGCGAACCGAGAGCGTTGCGCGGAAGTCGGGGTCCAAGGCTGCGTCGCCCTCTGGTCCGTGCGCGCACCAATCTGGATATCCGTGATTTCGACGAGTTTTCGCGTCTCGCGGGATCAAGTGGAGCGGGTCGGGCGGTATAAGTGGGTCGAGGAGAACAGGGTGACGGACTGGCGGTTTCTCGTAAGGTGGTGGAGCCATGTCCGGCGACTCGATGGCGGGGAAGTTGTATTCGAATATGGGCGGCGGCGTTCGAGTCTTCTTCAGAACGACATTCTGCTCATTAACAAGGCGGGCGTTGCTTGCAAGCTCAATTGCGCGCTTGTCTAAAGGCGCGAGCCTGAATTCGTCGGATTCAAACGGAAGCGGGGCGAGGGAGACGGCTCTAGCGATCGACTCTGAGGTCGGTAGCCCTGGGCAGCCGAGGCTGCATCGTGGTGAACGAACCGAACACTCGATCGTTTGACGGGAGTTGGGGGAGGAGGCATACGGGAGCGGTCTGCCGCGACGGCGGTGTCACTTGAGCGAAGATTAGGGCCTGGGCCGCCGTTCGGAGCACAGTACTGTGAGACGATTTCGATCGTTTGCGCGGTGACACGCTGAGTCGTACTCCCAATCCCTGCCGCACGCAGACCAGAGGCGATTTCCTCAATCAGTTTCAGAGTGTTGTTGACGGCAGCTTTGGATGGAACAGGGTGGCTGGTGGTTGGCCCGGGCGATGCGGTAGGCTGCGTCAAAAGATCATCCAGGGGGAAAGGACGGTGGTCGAGATCAATGTCCGGGAACATCTTCCGTGCTTTCTGGCGTTGATTCTGTGGGGGAGTCAGCTGCTGTGCCGGAGATATGGCCCAAAGTAGTAATGTGATGGATGAGCACTCACTTGAAACCAAACCTGTACAAGCGGCGCAGCCAATGATAAAGCGACGAGAACAACGGTCAAACGCTGCACCAGCCGATGAACGAGTATACGGACCTGCACTTGTCTTCCAGATAGTCCGATAGCTTTGCCAACCTGGTCCCTGAGTGCAGTTGAAGGGAAGCGAGTCTGAGTGGTTGTGCCACTGTCAGCGCAAGCGACTAAAGCCCGAATAAGGCACACACAATACTGATTATGGCACGGAGAACGTAGTTCTGGTACGGTGTAGTCAGGCTACGGCGCCGTGCCTGATGCTGGCCGTTCAAGTCATCTTGATCATAGACACTGTCGTCGTCTTCGAGGGCAACCGAGTGTGTGCGTTTCGCAGGCACAACTGCATCCGGCGAGACGCGGAGCGGAGAGCCGTTTGTGTGAACAGAGGGGTGGCTAGAGCTGGAGTCCCATGTGAGAACTGCCGGCTGGGTGGACGTGGGAGAAGACGAGGCCACGGGCGGTCGGATAGCGGCGGCGGCAGATTCCCTTGTTACCATCTTAAAGGTCGTAGTAGTAGTCGTGGCCGACGAGCTGGCGACGTACGAGTCGCGCATGTTGGACAAGTGCGTGCGAAGAGCCCGAGTGAATGAGAACAACAAGTCAAGTGAGGGGAGAGGAGAACGTCCAGAACTGAACTCCGGGTGATGGCTCGGGCGGACCGCACCGTCACGTCGTCAGATGTAAACAAGATGTCAAAAGAAGTCCAGCAAAGTAATTTTCATTTGTTGAATGTTGATCGATTTCCTTTTTCGTCAGCTCGAAATTAAAGGTGATAACACTGGCAAGTCTCTAACGCCGCTAAGGGGCTGTGTGACCTCGGCCCCCGCACGTCCATTCACCGGTAGGGGTGCTGTGGTAGTGCCTGTAGAACGATGCAGAAGGTCCTCGCTAATCTCCGCGATGTGCTCGATTGAGCCCTTTAGGTGCTTTCGGGTAAAGGCGGACGCGACCCCAACTCAATTACCTTGAACGCGTCTACTGCGGCACGCGAAATCGGTAAACAAGACTCAATCCTGCGGTCGGTGCCTGTCCGTTACATGCCTCGTTCTTCTCACGCCGTGAACGGCTGATACGCGCCCCCCAAGTTGCCGCTGCTGCAGGGTCGACGTGATGATCGCATTTCAATTACTCGATTGCCGAAGCGACTTGATCAGCGTGATCAGGCTCGTGTCTCGGCAAACATGGCACTCAGTCATTTCGCAATCTCGGCAGCGGATTTAAGAACTCCAGCAGACGCGCTGAGTGCCGTCGAGCTTTGGCCCTGAAGGTGCTTCGCTGAGGGGTTTGCCGTCCTCGAGGCATTGACTGTGGCACACTATGTCATGAAGCGAGCAATAGAAAGGAGAGACCCCGCATATCTCCGCGGCTGCCGCCCCATCAGCTGCTCCTGTGACCACCTAAAGCTGCCGCCAGCAGGGGAGAGCACAAATTGAGCTTCAACATGGCCACGCGATCAAGCATGCAGAGTGACTCTCTCCCAAATTGTCTACTACCGGGAAGCACAGGGCCTTGACTGGGAAATTGCCTGACAGCTCCATGCAGGCTGCGGACAACTCCGGTGGGCGCTCTGGATGCTTGCTGCTCTCCTGATGGCACGCTCTCGCCGCCGAAGATCGAATGTCATGAATTACCACTCGCGGATGTAACTGGAGCTCGGAATCCTCCAGACACTTCTTCTCAGGTTATGTAACGCAACCACCCTGTCAGAGCTGACAGTTTGATGCAAATGGGAACGGCCGAAGCAGTAGGTAGTGGTCACACATGTTTAGTGTCGCTTCGGGTCACTGGTTCAGTCATTGGTGGCGATACAACGATCCGGGCCGCTTTACAGCTTCTTCATGACTCGTCAGCATCAGTCACTTCGACAAGCAGGGTGGTGACCTTGAGATCGTCCAACACTATCACCCAACGACCGGTGCGCACGCCCAACCCACCAGAAGTAAAGTCGACGCTCGAGCCGGGCTTTTGTGCCCACTGAGCATCAACATCGGACAGGACGATAATATGGATGCACCGGAGGTCAATTACAGTAAACAAGCACCGGTGTGATCAGACGTTAAACGCACGTCCTCCTTTAGACCCTGGACACGGGACGAATATTGACCCATAGATCGTTGGCATTGACAATCAATGATATCCACGTTCCTCTCCTTGAATTTGTTCCGCAGCTCGAGGACAAGGGGAATCTGTAGTTGTACATCAGTTACAGTGGACAGTGACGAGATTGAATCTTGTGAGATGAGACGTGCGGTGGCTCACCTGGCTGTGGCAAGTCGCACAACAGACAAGATCACTACCTTTTTGCCCTTCCAGGCGTCAGTTTTGTGCACGAGAAACGCCGCATGCCATCTGCCAAATCGATCAGCCCGAGTTGCCAATATCATCGGTGTGGCCACTGACTTTGTCCTCGAGCTCGGGTGTGTAGGGCACATATTTGAACTCAGTGGACGGGATCGTGTCTCCGACTTTGATGGTCATTGTTACTTGATCTGTGGTCGCTGAGAGAGGCAGAAATGTGACGGAATGGAAAGGGGAGCTGGGAAGTAGTTTCTGCGCACACTACATGTGACGATGTTGCTTCGCTCAATTGCTCGCGACCGCTTCGATGCGCAGCTAGTCTGAATTTTAATACGTGAATATATGCCAAAGGCTCTTCAGTATCATGCGGCACTTTGTAGCACTGATTAGAAGGATTGCTTGGGGCTCGGTGGCATCCAGCAGTGACGTCGACATAGACGGTGACCGCCGACGCTCACAACTCTTCCACCTACTCCCGTCATGGCCAGCTCGGTTTCTGCGCAGTCCAAGCAGCTCGTGCAGTCTCGCACGTATCTATACCCTTTACGAGGCATCTCTTATCTCCTGTCGCACTCTAGTTTGTGGCCACCGGTGACTCGACATTTGCCATCGTTGCTTCTCCTGTCGACAGGCGTCCTCGTGTTCATGTTTGCCTTCACGTACCTGCCTCAAGTCGCCGTTCTGGCCATCTTCAATGGCCCTCTCGCCTTCGTCAATGCTGCTGGGCTCGTGAGTAGTCGCGTTCAGCGCTGACGTCACGCGACGAGAATCATAACGTACATTTAGGTCCTGTCCGAATCGCAATTCATCATCAACACCATCGCCAATGCATTCATAATCGAAGACAGCATCATAGATCTCTTTGACGCCGTCAGCAATTTGCGGTTCTCAGCCGCAACCAAACACTGACCAAACTGTTTGCAGACTCTAATTGAACAAGGGCAAAGTGCGCTCGTGTCGCGTGGTCGTGAGCTCAAGCCAGCTGTCAAGAAGACCGCATACCAGCGGCTCGGAAAAATTGTCACAGCACCTCTGCACAAGCTCAGCCCGGAAAGCATTGCGATGTATCTCATCTCCCTGCCGCTCAACCTCGTGCCCGTGGTCGGAACCGCCGCTTTCATCCTCTTACAAGGTAAGCTCCACTGCAACGTCTTGGTGAGTGCTTAGTTTGTGCTGTGACCCTGCAGGGCGACGGGCTGGTCCGCGCTTCCACGGCCGGTACTTCCAATTAAAGGGTCTGTCCGGGTCTCAGCGGGATGAATTTGTCAGTACTAGAAGAGGGGCTTACACAGGGTGAGCTCCGCAATCAGGCAGGCACAACGGACATTATGCTGAGCACCCACAGATTCGGCGCGGCAGCCGTTGTGCTGAATCTCATCCCGTTCGTGGCGATCCCGTTTGCCTTCACTCATGCTGTGGGTGCCGCGCTTTGGGCTGCTGATATGGAGAAACAGCATGCTCAACCGATGGCGACGGACAACACCGTCGGCACAACTGGGAAGGATAATGAGGAGCTTTAAAGCGACCTTCTTTCAACTTCCGAGTAATTTCGGGGCGCACATTCACATCCCGCGCTCCAGTTCTTTCGAAATTCTGTTTTGAATTTGCACGAAGAAAGATATAGAACCTGATTGTATTGTGATGGTGAAACCAGAACCTCCGCAAGGTTTGAGTGAGTAAAGTATTTGATTTAGAAACGAATAAGGTATGCGTATACTACATGCGCGGATCCAAATGCTGCGCAAAGAGAGAGGATACACGTAGGTCAGGTCGTACAATATGAATACACAGCCAGGTCAGAGCAGCTAGAGTCCGTGGGGGTGACCTGCTTACAGCAAACGAAAAGTGATCCGTGCAAATAAGCGACAGCAGGCCAGGCAAGTGAGATGAAAACGTAGGGGCAGATGCGAGATGACAAGCCTTGAGTACAGTCGGGATGGGAAGTTGCGGGGGTGATATATCTACACATGCGATGCACTCAAGGAATACAGGGGCGGGTTGATAAAAGGAATGTCGACAAGATAGTAGCTCCCGATAGTCGCGAGTTCATTGGACCGCGCCGTCGGGTGCTGGGCTCCGACTTTGAGCGGGAAGTTGTGCATTGATGAACTCGGTCAAAGTGTCCCAGTCGAACTGTTCCAACAGGACGTCTCGGAGTTGTGCTGGAGCGGCGCTCGAAGGACCACTTGATTCAGCAGTGGCGATGTTGAACGGAGTGTAAGGGGGTGGAAGCAGCAACGTAGTGCGCGGGAGATGACTGAGGTTCGGCGATTCGGGCAGAGGGATGCCAAGGTCCAGGCCAAACATATTGCTAGGCCCTTTCATATCCGGGATGCTGAGCCCTAACGCAGAGTCGAAGTCACTAGCAGGCTGATTCGATTGGGAAGTGGGCAGCATTGTCATGAAGTCAGCTAGGTTGTCCATGGAGGCCGATGCTGGCGAAGATATCGTAGGTGGAGACTTTGTGGGCCGCAGCTTCGAGAAGCCTAGCCCGGCGGATCGTCGCGGTCGTCGCTGGAAATAAGACGGTAACGACTGCTCCGACTGCTCATGTGGCGGAGGCGGAGGTGACATAAGCAAGCTGGGGAATGTCGCCTCTCCGTGAGGGAGCTGCAGCAACGAGTCGGGGGTTGGGTTATCGGCGAGCCATTGATCGGTGATTTCCTGGAGCGTCGTCAAATCGACGTCGAAGTTGTAATCAAATCCTGGGGCGCCAGCATTGTTTTGTGTTACTGCATCTTCCGCCCAGTGCGCAGGGAGCGTGTGTGGTGCAGTGAAGATCATGTCGAAACCACCACCAGATACGTCCCACGGCGCCGATGAGCCGAGCATTTCCGCGCCAGTCTGAAGCTCTAGCCCTGTAGTTGCCGTGCTGGCGTCCCAGCTCGACACATACGGGTCGGTAAGATCGGGCACGAGGCTGCCGAACATGTCGTGCGAGTATGATGCTGGGGTAATTAGCGTTGTCGCGGTGACCTGAGTAAGCGGTGGTGTTGCAGTGACACGAGTGATCGGTGGCGTCTCCGCGTCCTCTGAAACTGGTGGCAATTGAGACTTGGAGTGGAATGTAAGTATCTACCGGCGCGTAGCCAATAGTTCACGCACCTTTGCAAGCAGAGAGCTGAAATAGTGTTTCGTGTTTTTCTTCTTCCGCGCGGGCGGTTTCTGTGGCTACAAAGCGCGCACGTCAGCGAAAGTAGCGGAACGGAGAGAGGTTGTACTCACAAGCCAAGGTACTCGCTGAAATATTCTCCTTGGCTTCTTGGCCGCAGCTCGACCATCCACGTCCTCATCGTCATCATCGTCTCGCTTGCGTTTCCCCGTGACCTTGAGAGAAGCTGATGGCCTGAGAGAAGGAATGTCCTTAAATTCCGCAAATATCTAGAAAATACAGGAGGTTGATCAGACATGGTTCATCTGCGGAGTGTGCGGAGAGTAGGGTAAGAAAGGGGGCGTGCATGGAATAAGGATTGTGCAGCAGTCGGGTAGCGGCCAAAATGGGCGTGCACGAGTGGAATAGAGCGCTGCGGGAGCTGACACCGGGCCCGCGATGGGCACGCCGAGCGTTGGAGTAATAAGTGCAAGGTTGCAGGGATACGTGCATATCGCGAATCGAGTGGTCATCGCATTAGGGAAAGCGCCATCGTAGCATGCGGGTGCGGGAGAGCTTTGTGTTGGAACTGGAGTGGTAGTTCGGAAAAGGCTGGGGACTCGAACAGCGAGACGGGCAACGACGCGGAAGATGCGCGAGCTCGAACCTTGGGTATTTCGAACCCTGATGGGTGGCCGTGTGCCGAGTGTAACCAGCAAAGGATTGCTTCAAAGGCGGTGGGATTTTGTGAGTCGTGCGATAAAATTGGACCGACGAAACCCGTACTCCAGTCTGATTCGATTCGGTCAGGCTCGGCGAAGGAATGGCAGTCAATTAGGACGTACGCTTAGTGAAGCACCCAAATACCCATTCCTCGTATGTTGAAACGATGAAGTAGTGAGAATTGTGACCATTGCAAAAGTCGTGTAACTTGAAAAGGAAAGTCAGGAACTGGATTCCTGAAGCGCCACTGAGGACCCACCCTCGCCCAGAGTTTGTCCGCACTGGCCACAGCTACGCGATCGTCTTCTGTGAAGCATGCCGGGTTTACAAATGGCCGTGCTTGCGAGAATTCGATCATGTCCTGTGGCGCAAAGCACCAGGGTGGCATAGTGACTTTGAGAAGTCGCTGTCAGGCGCATGTCCTCGTGGATCGCAGCGTGGCGTGGAAGACTCACCAGTCACAACCTTGACTTCGGAGATCTTGTGGGTCGCAAAGTCTCCAGCACCCCAATTCTGATTACCCCAGCCGCAGGCCATGTTCCCTGAAGCGACATGAGTGGTCAAAACGCCGGTGTAAGAGCTGAAGACGGACCTCCGCGATCTGGGCCAAAGCCATGTTGGTCTAATGAAGTGTCGATGGTTTCTAGTACGTTCTGAGCGAGACCGAGTACAGAGTCCGTCCATCTTTGGACACCGTTGTCGAACATGCCAATCGCTTTGGGGTAACCTAAAGAGACAGGACGTCAGCTAGGTAAAGCCAAGTGTTGACCAAGGTTCGTACCCATCGTCCCAGGCTTGGGCAGCATGAAATGGCTCAGCTGGTCACCGCTGACCGCGATGTTGGGCAGCGTGGTAAGATCTACATTCACGGACGAAACTCTGTGAGCCCCGATCCACGCAACACGTGGTGCTGTAACGCACACTTGTCTATAGCCTCTGTGAACTCGTCGCTCGGTATTTGAACGATCTCGCGCAGGAAACGGTTAGTCCTCGGGGTGAACGGAAGACATGGCATCTTGCTGGTCTCGTTAGGGGCGGGCATGGCGGGAGCGCGTGCATGATGAGCGACAGGGTGCAACGCCACACCGCTAACAGCATCGCGCAACGTCCTGAGCGACTGCTTAGGCGATTTCAGCTTATCGTCCTCTGGCCCGCCAAAGCGAGCTGTATTGGAGGGGAAGAGCCTCGCGGAATTCGAGCTGTCTGAACCTCCGCGTTGCATGATTTAAATGCTAATGATGGACGTGTGGGGTACGGCCGCGAGCGGTGATCCGCAAAACCAGCGTTGTTTTATCGTCGCGGCACTCAATCAGGCGGTCAACTAGTGCGTCACTAGATAGCAGACGTGAATCGACGGCTGGTGGCAACTCCCGTCAAGCAAGCGCAAAACGAGAGGAAGAGAAGGACCAGCGGTTAGCGCCGTTGTGGACAATGAAGTCAGCACTGATCCGAGAAACAAATGCCAGATCGGGGGTACACACTGTAGGTCCCTCTAACCGATAAGACCCATTCGGCTCATTTGGTCGTGAGGGTCGCGCGGCTCGGGGCGTTCTTTCGCACCCCCGCACGGACCCATTTAAATAAACCAGGGTGCTACTACATGAGCCGTCTCGTTATGGCTTTGCTGCATGCACTCGCTACTAACTGTGACACTGGCACCTGGTGCGTCGACGTGAAAGAGTATGTGACTACTTGACATCAGCAAAAGCACAGTCTTAATGGTGAGGTTCAAAGCCAAGTAAACTGTCTTATGGTTATACGAGAAGCTTCATGGTGTTCACTGCAGAGGGATTGATTGCCGGGAGGCAATAATGACCCCCTCCGCGGCCACCGATTGAGACCTGAAGGGCTACCATCTGATTTTACATAATCAAAGATGTGCCAGAGATTCAGACCGGCGAGTCGAGCTCTCGACTGAGGGGATTACACACATGCACCAACACCGGTCTAATTACGCGGTTGCGATGAGAACTGAGTGACACTGAAATTCAAGATGTGAACAGAACTGTCAGAACAAAGCACAGAGGCCGTCGGCGGGATACTCTGGTCATGAGCAAGAGGTAAAGGCAAGACGGAGCACAAGAACGCGCATGGGGAGAGACATAGCTCAAGACGGGCAGGCAAGTGCGCGTGCGACTCGTGGCGATTTGCTGCCGTTACCAGTACTGAGCCCAGCGTCATCACAGAAATTTGCAGGCCAGTGCCACCGTGCAATCATTCTCTTGCTCTCACAATGATGTATTTGAATGGCAATGTGGCCCTTCGTCGTCGTCGACCACGTCCAGAGCAGGTAGTCGAGGTCAGCACCCAAACAAGCATGCTTCCGAAGCTGTTCGACAGGAGCCGAATCGCTTCCCGGATCCGGCACGTCCTTGTTCTCCTTTACCCTCCCCTTCACTTGACTACCGACAAATCGACTTCAAACCGCCAGCATTAGGCTCTGCGGATGCAGAAACGTCCGTCGCTCCAGCGCAGCCAGGACTCGACACCAGACGCATTACACTCATGAGCTCGGCAGCTCTCCTCCCAACAACGGCTCCGCCGGTCCATAGTGAGTGTTATCATCAAACGCGCGCGCGTACATTCGCAAGTTCTCATGGGCCATGCTGCAGTACCGAGCGAAAATTGGGACGATGACTTCTTATTCAGCGCCGGCAACAGTCCACGAGCGTCCAATGCTAAACGGCTCAGCACCGTCAGCCAGCCGCGCAAACGTCCCTCCGTCGCGTTGTCCGAAACGGAAAACTGGGATGAGGACTTTGACCATGATGAGAACGCGGCTGGGCCCTCGTCACGACCAAGCTATTCCCAGCGCCGCTCCAAAGCATCGATCGGTGCCGCGCTCGAGAATTGGGACGACGAGTTTGAGGACGGGTCTCCGCGCCAAAGCACATCTGGTGCTACCGCTCACGCAGCCGCTGCCACCAGCCGTCGACGCGGGGAGTCTTGGGACTCCGATGATGAACCGCACCCAGCCGTCTCCAGCGCGCGCCGGCCGAACGCGGCATACAGTTCTGATGATGATGATGATGATGACAGTGGTGCAGCATTCGGGTTCGCCGTTGGCCACGACGAGGATCAGACTGTCACATCCAGCACACAAACACGCCACTCGATCCCAGAGGTTTCCACCCTTCCTCCGCATCCAGACCATATGTCGACCTTCCGGCCTGTACCTGTGCCCGGATCGCCAACGTTGTCCAGCTTCTCCGCTACACTGTCTTATCATGCCCCGTCACAGTACTCCTCGACTCACCACCTGGCTCTTCGGCCCACTGTGTCAGCAGGTTCTTCAAATCATGCCCCTGGGCATGCATTTGCGCAGCATCCTGGTGTCCTGCGCAAACCGCCGCCGTCTACATCGCAAAACCCCTCTCGCGCTCGCAGGAGACTTCGCAAAAAGTCTCGCCCATCGCGTCCAGGAGAGGACATTTACGAGATGGACGATCGCATGGGTCGTGATGATGATGACTTTCAGCGGACACATGCCGCGCGGCTGCACCGGCTAGCGGAAAATGTTGATAGCTTCACATCGACTGAAGACGAGCTTGATGAATTGCCTGACGAGGACGGACCAGAACATGGCGACATCTCTCCAATCACTCCAGAGCCTCGCCATCAGCAGACCCATTCAAGGCCGCTGTCGGTGGCATCCAACTCCCGCTTCAATAAATCCAACGTCAGTTTTCAGAACGGTACCACTCCTTCATCAGCCATTCCCGTATCTACTTCTTCGCCACCTGATGCATCTGTGGCATCATCTCTGCATCGTACTCCTCTGCTACAGCGACTCGGCTCCGTGAGGAGATGGGCCCAAGAAGGCGCGCGGCGTCTGTCTGTTGCACCTTCGGAAATGTCGGCGCCTTCTGCGAACCTAGGCACCGACTTTGAGCCTTCGTTCGGTTATGTCTCCCATCGCGCACGTATCCCCTCGGGTGAGGCCAAGAAACCAAACCTACATGGTAAGCGTATGTCTCTGTTGACTGTCGCATCGTGTGTATTGACCTCCCGTCAGAGCTGCTTCCTACTGATCAAAGCAAGACACACCACCAGAGCAAAAGGTCCACCAGCGCCTTGCACCCTGACGAACCATCACGCTCTAGCAAGTCTTGGTTTTTTCACAGGGACAAGGATGGTGGGACTGGGGGTGGTGGAGTGCGTGGTCGCAAGAGTCGCGACAAGCTCAAAGGGCCGCCTGGCACAATGCACGCTGGACAGGGTGATCTTTCGGGCTTGGAAGACCCTCCGTCGCACGTTACTGCTGCAGTGTTCCCGCGACATGAGTCTGGTGCTGGTCCCGAAGACTTGGAGAGGGATCACGAGGTGAAGGAGCGCAGAGGCATTCTTGGGAGTGGGCTGAGAAGGATATCCTTGATCGGCGGTCACAAGAGGCACAAATCGAATGCTGAGGAGAGTGTGGCAGCTACGCCCGCGATCGAGCCAACCTCGGCACATGTTCAAATGGCAAATTTCCAGTTCCCTCCTCCTTCTGAGAGTGTAAGCTAGCTTGTTTGGTGGAAGAAGCTTGATTGCTAATCTGAATCACAGGGAGCTGCGCCAACTGAGCTTATGCCATCACCTCAGCTCCGCGAGATACCTCCATCACCACCGCAACACAAGCAACACAGACATGTCCAGCGACTAGCTATGTCTCATTCGGAACCTCTCGTTATCTCGACTGCGACGGCTTCATCACCAAACATCAAATTTGTCAACCCGGGTGGGCAGGCGGCGTCGCTTGGCCGGAACGGCGCGCTAACCCTGGAGGCGCAAAGAGAGCTTGCTGTTCGGCGGAATTCACTCGGCGACCTCAAGGGTCCGGAAGGCGGGCTCAAGATTCCTGCTAGGATCAGTCGGGCGCAGGTCAACCTCAAGCGCGATCTCCTTCTTGTCAAAGAGTTCGCGGCTTGCGTTGACGGTACGGTTCCACTATGTTGGACACAGAACGCCAATCTAACAATCTCGCTCTTAGTGCTCCAACGGCAGCAAGACACGTATAGAGCCCTGTTTGGTGAACTGGGTGCTCTTGCCGCTGAGCCAGCTTCGGCAACTTCGGTGTCTACGTCTTCGACACGTCTCTTCCACCTACCTCGTGCACCCGTAAGACATCAAGCCGATGTGGATCCGAATCACATACTGCAGAAGATCGAGCACGAGTACAGCATTTGGTGGGAGTGTGCAGATATCCTCATTGAGCTGGGCGGCAAACCGCGAAATGACGAAGAGAGTGTTGCGCCAACCGATACCGACACGCTTCCGCCCTCAGGACGCAATACCCCGCGGAGCGAGCTGGACACGGAGTCGTTAGCAGGCAGAGGCCGTGCATTGACGGTTCTTGCTGCTCAAAACTCAACCGCGCTGAGAAGCTCTTCTCTATCCAGCCCTCCAAACCAGTGGCGCGCTTCAGCGGGGAGACATGACCTCAACCAGCGACAGCTACACCTGCTCAAGAAGATGCTGGATACGCCAGACCCCTCAACATTTGTAGTGGGTGGGGTCGCCATTGTCGCGCCTCGTGTTCGCTATCGCGAATCGGCTACAACATTGGCAGCCGACACGACCGTGAACTCGGCCGTCGGCGGATCAGATTATGGCGCATCTCCTGATTCACACCACGGCGTGCATCTGCCGCACATAGACTCGAGAATGCGCTCATCGTCACCGGCCCCGTCGTACAGGCTATCACCACTTGTTGATAAAGTCAGGCGTGGTAGCCGAGGAATCGCGGGGCTTCGAGATATTCTTCGCTCATTCAGGCGACATGCGCGCGCTCAGGCATCGGCCACGACTTCACAGACCTCATCTATCCCGGGAGTTAACGGTCATGACCTCATTCCGACTAGCTCGGCGGCAGCCTCTTCTCTCTCGATATCAGCGCATGACGAAGGAATACCACAACGCAAGCTTTGCCCTACCACTGGTGCACAAGTACTCGTCAGCGAGCAGGAGAAGCAGAGGCAAAAGGAGATGCATCCCAATTCTCCTTACGGGACTGTTGGCGCTACGGCTGCGAAAACCATTCGGCGACCCTCGCTTGCATCCCTTTTCCGTCTCGCCAGTGGCAAGTCAAAGCAGCGCCAGCGCCACCTAGGCGATTCAGTCCCGCGACGCAGCGAGGACCCCGACTCCAGCGATTGGGACAGGATGGAGTCCGCTTCGGAGCCGGACCTCCCGTCTGCGCACATATCTGCGGAGACTCGTATGGCATCTGACACTGTTCGTGGACGCAAGAAGGTGACATACGAAGCTTTGGCAGTGGCAAAATCTGCTACAGTTCAATCCGGAAATCTGTCGAGACCTGCATCCAGAAACGGTGCAGCCTCTGGCTCACAGTCGTCAGTTAACTTGGTTTTGCCTTCGACTCCTCTGAATCCAGGACGTCGCAACCGCATGTTTGGCGCACCTGGGTCTCGAGATGGTGGAGCTCCTCCACCAGCACCATCGCAGGCATATGCTCACGCAGCCTACATCAGTGGTGCATCTCGAAATCACTCAGATGCTACCCCCAAGGCAGACCCAGAAGCCTATCGTCGCGGCCGGGAACGCAGTGCTACTGATCCTGCCCGACCTGTAACTCTCTCTCACTCCGCCTCCACCAACAACCTTCATTCCACTGTACCAACATCCACTACCGATGCTCTTCCCCCGCTACCCGACCTTCGCCTCGCCGTCACGCCAGAAAATATTCTGCCCCTCCTCGAGTATGCGAAGGAGGTACATACACGGCTGAACTCCTGTGTTGCGGAATTGCGCTCCGCGCTCCCAAGATACAGCACCGACTTTAGCGCGGGCAACACCTCTCCTTCCGTAGCCTGAGTCTCTCTCCATTTTCTCAACTCTGCACTCTGCATCTCCCACCCCACATCTCGCATGTCTCGATCGTGCCGCTCCTACCCCTGCATCATTGACAGCCATTCTGCCAACTCATTTTGGTCTTGCCTTCGCATCACATCTCCTTACACATCGTGTTCGGGCTTCAAACTAGCTGTCATCGCATTTTGGTTGTGTTGCTTACACCTCTCGTTCTGTTCTAGCTCGTCCGCGTTTCTCTTGATGTACACATAGTTCTCAGTTCCCACGATATCATCATCTCACGGACCCACCTCTCGCCGTCCCGCGCCTCGCCTTGATCCCCGAGGCACGGTTGTAACATATCCGTTTGTTTTGTCGCAGCTTCTTGCGCAATGCATGCTCCATCTTTCGAACACACACCCTCCCGCGAAGCACGCCACTAAACATACGATGGCGCGATAATCTAGTGGAGGTCCCATCAACGCCGCGCGTGGGTTCTTTCACTGCTTCGGTTCGAAGCTGCTATAAGCTGGAAGAACTCCCGTTTGTCAGTTTTCTGGCTCTGATTCTCCCTTGAGCTTTCACTCATGTCTGCGCCAGCCACGGAAACTGTCTTCCCTGCGGCCACGAAGGCGGAGAAGGAGAAAGACGCCGCGTCTATCACCAGCTCTACAGGCAACAAACACGATGCCGACATCCTCCCTGAGGGCTCTGTGGACCCCGTATACCAGGAAAAAGCGCACATTCTGAACAATGCTATTCAAGAGATTGGAATGGGCAGGTATCAAGTGAGTGTGCAAGCCATGCCCATATCCTAGATATTCATGCCCTTCCCAGTGGTTTTTGTTCGTCGTGTGCGGCTTCGGGTGGCTCGCGTACGTGAACTCTCGGCGAAGGTCGCCATTACCTCTCTGACAAAGTTCTTGTTAATAGAGACAACCTGTGGCCGGTGCGTGTTCTTCGAAGGGATGTGGACTCGCGATCCCAAACTCTTTCGTCGCCCTTCTGCAGATCGTTACTGGCTTAATTCTTGCGCCAGTGGTTCAGGAGTTCCACCAAAAAGGACCGTTCCTCAAGTTAGCCCAGAACGTTGGCCTGCTACTAGGTGTGTGGTTCTCATAGGAGACGCGCCTTGCTTCGAGAGGCTGAACTTGCCCAGGTGCTGTAGGGTGGGGCGTTGGCAGCGACATATGGGGCAGAAGGTCCGACGAAAGGCTTCGGCGCTCCTCCTCAATTCTGACACATACTCCACAGGTGGTCCTTCAACATTACGCTGTTGATAACGGGAGTCTTTGCACTTGCTGCGGGTGGCGCGCCGTCGTTCGGATCGCTCTCAGCTTTTGTGGGACTTTGGTCGATAGGCAAGGAGGACGTCTGCTTTGTA
This sequence comes from Auriculariales sp. MPI-PUGE-AT-0066, assembly GCA_020744175.1. NCBI lineage: Eukaryota > Fungi > Basidiomycota > Agaricomycetes > Auriculariales > Auriculariales sp. MPI-PUGE-AT-0066. The sequence continues at coordinate 101,002 of JAGTJP010000033.1, forward strand.
TCAGAGCAACCCAGACTCATTCGCTGGTTTCAGGTGTTGGAGGAAATTTACCAGTTGATAGTTCTCTGTTTTTAGAGTTCATTCCAGGTTCTCATCAGTGGCTACTTACGGTCCTTGCCATTTGGTGGGCGTTCGGCCAACTGATTGGAAGTCTAATCGCGTGGCCTTTGATCCCCAACTTTTCGTGCGCGTCAACTGCCGATACTTGCGAGCGTGCAGACAATATGGTTCGTAATGGTTGCTCTTTGGATCTCATTGTTGCTTGCTGATACGTTGTACAGGGATGGCGTTACTTCCTGTTCACCATGGGCGGCCTGATGCTGATCTTATGGGGTGTTCGCTTCTTCCTATTCCCACTACAGGAGAGTCCAAAGTTCTTGATGGGACGGGGCAGAGACGAAAAAGCCGTTGAAGTCGTGCACATGATCGCGAAGAAGAATGGCACAAGGTCAAATCTGACTGTTGAAGATTTGAGAGCCGTTGATAACAACAGCGCCGGCACTGGGCCAATGAACACATCTGCATCAGCCGCCGCCAAGCGCAAGATAGCATCGCTCAATACGCATCATGTCAAGGCTCTCTTTGCAACAAGAAAATTGGCCTATTCGACAACTCTGCTCATCATCATTTGGGGTAAGCAGATTCTTCTTGTTAGCATTCTATTTCTCACTGCCCTATAGCTCTTATTGGTCTTGCTTTCCCGCTGTGCGCACTCCCCTCTAAGAATATCTCATAGTGTACTGACCTTCTCCCACAGATACAATGTGCGCGTGTTTCTCCAGGAAATTATCATTATAGGACTGATTTGCTTTTTTTTATAAGGCATTCGTGACGTACTTGTGAGTCCTCGCTCACAATATGTGCATATAGAGCTCATTCACTGACTGGTATTTCAGCCTTCAGACCAGAGGCGCTGATTTTGGAGACGGGTCGGTATACATCACCTACAGAAACCAAGTCATTTTGTCGGTGATTGGTGTTCCGGGTGCCCTTCTCGGTGGCTGGTTCGTCGAAATTCCCTTCCTCGGACGTAGAGGCACGCTCTCGATTTTCACTATTCTCACCGGAGTGTTCCTCTTTGCGAGCACAACGGCCCGCACGTCAGACGCACTGCTCGGCATGTGGTTCTTTCTCCATTCTCGATGCACATTACTGACAGTCTTGACAGGTTGGAACTGTGGCTACAGCTTTACCTCCAATGTACGGCGCATTTCTTTCATGAGATTCCGAGTTGCCACGAGTCGCTTCTGACGGCCACTGCAGGTCATGTACGGCGTTCTGTATGCCCTTACGCCTGAATGTTTCCCGACCAAAGATCGTGGAACGGGAAATGCGTTGGTCGCATCAGCCAATCGCGTTTTCGGGATAATGTACGCTCTGCCGAATAGTTCACTTGGACGTACTAACATCATTCGAGGGCTCCAATCATCGCTTTATATGCCGATTTGCGCACTTCAGTTCCCATCTGGATTTCAGGCGCCATTTTCATCGTTGCCGGCTTGATCGCGCTCTTACTGCCGTTTGAGCCCCGCGGAAAGGCAAGCCTGTAGTAGAATAAGGCTGGAGGCTCAGAGGCACCACATTCATGCGATATATGCTACGGGATGCGAAAGCTGCGGTTGGAACTGAAAGTGTGCACGGAGGTACCCATGATCACCAAAAGCCAGAAAATGTATATATTTATATGTCTAATCTACGGTTAACATCAGTTCGCGCTACTCCCACAGATGTCCGGCCACCAGTGCGGCGAGGTAGCGCGGCTCCGCAGCCAAGCCGATTTCCTCCCTCTTCCTCGTATTAGCGCACAGACTGCTCCAGGCTCACCCACGCTCCCTATCTCTCAACATCGTCTGCAAATATAATTAGAATGTCACCTTCACCCACGCCGTCGGCATGGAACAAGTGGGCGCGCAGGTTTGGACTGACGCGCGAACAGCTTGAAGTCGTGCGCACCGTTCCTTGTGTTGATGAGCCATAACCCACATGAATATAGGCAGCAGTCGTGAGCTTCTACATGGTAGCAGCATTGACGGTTCGTGATCTGCACTACATGTAATTGTACGAGAAACTTACGTGGACCGCTCAGATGGTCTTCGTGTGAGTTGACCGGTTCAACCATGTCCGACGCAGCTCATCTATGCACCAGCAACAAAGCAGTGCTACTATCGTCTCCAAGTGTTCCCCTGCTTTTCCTGCTCCTGCAGCTCGTCATGGCCGTCATTCTACTCCACGTCTCTGCTTTCGCGTTCCCCAGGCACATTCAACTGCCACGCCTCGAATTCACCACCATGCGCAAGCTTGTTCCCGTCATTTCGGTCTCACTCTCCGGCCTTGTTTTCAATACACTCTGCCTGCGCGCAGTAGAAGCTGCGTACTTCCAGGTGCGCTGTCTGACAGACATAGATTGTGAAACTCACCTCTCCCCAGATTGCGCGCGGCCTCTTGTTGCCGTTGACCATTGTCGTCTCCGCCCTTTTCACACGCGCATTGCCCACTCCGACGGGTCCCGTATTCATTGCGGCGCTCATTGTCACTCTAGGATTCCTCATGGGCGTGGCACCAGCTGCACTCCATATCGACGTTGCTGCTGGTGTTGGCGACGAGACTAAAACCAGTCAACCGGCACCAAGCTCGCTCAAGACAGACAGCAATACGATGGGCCTCTTCTATGGCATCTTGTCCTCGGTGTTCATTGCGGTACACTCCTGCCTCATCAAAGCGTCCCTTCCCCACGTCGGCGGAAGTGCCTTGTCGCTAGCTTACTGGACCAACCTCGTGTCTTCTTTCCTTCTCACGCCCATTGTTTTGTTGGTCGGCGAAGGCACTGAATTTATGCGTCTTGTCCGCACTGCCAGCGAGCAAAGTATGTGTTTTAGAGCCCTGAAAGTCCAGGGTGTCCCTTGCTGACCCTCATGCAGTCGGCGCAGGTCAGACGCCAGAATGGCAATGGACCACGTTCGTATGGGGCTCCATCGTCACTGGTATTTTTGGCGCTCTCCTTGGTTTGGCGTCCATGTTGTCCGTCAAGGCAACATCACCGGTCACCCACATGTTCTCGAGCGCCGCAAAGAGCGTATTGCAGACCGTGCTCGGCGTCTGGATTTTCCACGACCTTATGACCACCAGTCGCGCCAGCTCTATTCTCGTCATCCTCATCGGGACTATATATTACACCTGGGTCAAGGCACAGCAGCCGCCGAAGGAGCAGCAGCAGCAGCAGAGGGAACAGGAGATGGTTCAGCATGCAGAAGAGGAGGGCTTGTTGGAGGTCGAATTTGACGCAGACGAGGAAGACAAAGACCGCAGCCACCCTCGTCGCGACTAGACGAACTTACTAGGTCTTGTTTCTTATATGCACAGGTGTCAGCAAGTCTGGCATGTTGTAATCTTCTCTATTACCTCAAAAGTTCTGTAGCTTATAGACTTGCCTCTTGATAATTGCACTAGGAACAGAGTGTGTCCGTTGGGCGATATTCTGCGCATTATATACAATACAGAAATGGTCCAGGTGCTCCGAAGAGTCCGCAAGGCGATGATCACACCAAAAACTCCTCCAAGCAACCGTTGGTCTCCTGCCAAAAGCGTTCGACCACTGTGGCATCAAAGCCATGCACATCCCATCCAAAAGATAGCCAGAGACGTCCGGCGAAGGTGTATGCGAACAAGAGCATGCCGCCACGCCGCTGTCGACTGCCAGTGTTGAGCGTTGAGAGTTGGATGGATGGATAGCTGGCATGCTTGTACATCGCATCCAAGTTTCCCAGCAGTGACAGCCCGAGCAGAGCCCGAGAAGGCGCGGAAGCGCCTACATCCAACGAGATAGGTGGCTCGGTGTCTGCAGGATCTGCCGGAAGCCCATCGTCTTCTCGAGCCCATGCACGAGCACGGCGGCCACGCTGCACCGCCATGATGGAAGCACGGGGGACAAGAAGGGGCGAATTCGTTGCGACGGCGCTTTGAGTCTTGGCACTCCGCGCGCGGTGCCAGAAGATACGTTCGGTCGGTGTGGATTCAGGTGGCGGCAGGAAGGCAGGCAGGACCACGTTGAAGTAGCCGACCGATAGGAACCAGTATGATTCGGGCTTTGGTAGGTACGGTCGAAGGTTCATAGCCGAGTACATCATCCTGGAACGGCTCATTAGAATCCGTGTTAAACAGGTTGATTAACCTTACATTGGTAGCGTCGGTGGCTGCGATGAAGCAGTTTTCGTGCGAGCCCACGCAATGCTGCATGCAGCGAATAAGGCTGTCGAGATACTGACGCCATTTGCTTTGCACTTCCTGAGCATTTGAGTGGTTGTCGCGCGATCGAAAGTTTTGGTTTGCAGGATGGTCTGCCGGTCCTTCTTACTCTCAGCCCTGGGAAACGAGTGCCCACCCTGTGCGAAAAGCTGTCAGAAAAGCCGTTGAAAATGTATAAACACAAACCGCATACAATACACTTGTGTTGATCCAAAAAAAAGTCAACTCTGGCCGCCGCTAACGCAAACTTGCTCGGCTGGACTTGGAACCCGCTTTCCAGCGAACCCGGCAGTGCCACAGGCCCATCACACGCGAACCGCTGGTGTATTTCTTCTCTGAGCATCTGACCGAGCTGAGATTCCGTCCGCAGTGTGCCCGTCTGTTCGTCTGGTCCGGCTAGGAGTTGAAGCAACTCGTTGCCGAACGTGTGCAGCGCCATACCATCGCCGATGAAGTGTGCGGCGCAGATGAGCAAATCGATCTGAATGGAGTTTACAACGGGCGGTAAAGTCGGGAGGGCGGTGGGTGACAAGGCCAGCGCGGTTGGACTTGGCGATGCGGGCGGTGTCAGGACATGGTGCTGCGCCGGCAGGGAGATAACGATATGGGACAAGTGTTCCTGCGAGAGAGTCCGGGGACCGTTCAAGTACACGTCGATATGGGCTAGGTAGGGGCTGAGAATATACATGTGGAACCCTGTGACGGCACAAACCTTCTGCACGATCAGTGGACCACGTCAAGCTCGATTGCGCCTGTCGTAGCGCCTCGTGCACATCGGTCGGTGGCACATATCTGTCGCACAAAGTCAGCAAGAGAAGAAGACTTCGGCAGCCCGTCGGTCGCCGAGACGTACACGAATGCCGCTTCCTGATACTTCCCAGCGGCATTTCTACAACACTAGCCAGGAGTGGATGCCGCAGCCGAAGTAATGCAGCTGCCGGCAGAACACGCGCGGGCGTAAAGACGTGGTCGGGGGCGGTGAGCCCAAGGTGGAGATACCTAGACCTGAGATGAGCACCCAGAGCAATCGCGACCACGACTATCTTACATGTCGTTCACCCCATCTGCGCGGGAAGGGAGAAAGTAGGACAGCTCACTGTCGCCTAGGTTTCGTCTCGCAGGTAGGACTGCGTCCTCTGGGGGTGGTGTCGGTAGTGTAAGAACCGTCGAGGCCGAGACGGAGTCGAGCTGCAGCTTCGGCAGCGGTGCCATGTCGCCCGTCACGCGGATGACTGAAGCCTGGGCAGACATTGCAGACAATTGCGAAGGGAGTGAAGCCAAGGAAGAAACGCCTCGGGACAGGAAAGCTAGCGCCGTGTCTTAATGCAGTTGCATAAATGGCTCTCGTGCTTACTGGGTGCGGAAATTGTGCGCAAGAAAACAAAGCACTCAGGGTGCAACTCAATGCACCGATGTTGGAAAATAGTAGCAGACGTGCAAGGCTTATGCGTGCCCTTGTTAGTGAACCAAGGCCACTCGGCGCGCGCTGCGATGAATACCGCCGCAAGTTGCACCACAGACCGCCTCACGCGGCGTACGACCTCTAAGTGAGAAGGGTAAGTCTGAGTGAGTTGGCATGTCGATTGCCACCGCCGGCTAGAAAGAACAGAACCCTCGGGAGAGTCACAGTTTTGGCGCCGCGCGAATTGCGACCCCGAAGCTTGGCTTGCTGGGCATCTCCCAGCTAAAGTCCGCTCAAACAACATGACATGCCATCCCTGCCCTGCTCGTCATCGTCGCCTGTGGCTTGCAGCTCACGTCAGTGAGACCAAAAGCCGTCTTTTTCCACTATTAGGATATGATGCAATTGCGTAAGAAAAGAAAGACAGGATCTAGGTAGGATGATTGCCACATGTACATAGAAGCGGGTGTTTCGAATTCAGGAGCGTCCTTGGATATCAATTGGCGCGAGAAGCTGTAGACGGTTGAACTCTCGAAACGTCCAGTTTCTCAGGCATGTCACCCTCCCTAGCAACCTGAATGGCGCAAAGGGTCTTCTTAGGTTGTTCGCACATCAAACAGTTTCTGCGTGAACGTGCAACAACAACGACAGCATGCGACTTCCGGTTCGCCCGAGCCACGATTGCTGCCACACGCCTGTAAAGCTCTAAGTCAAGGGACCTGTGTACATCAACATGGGGCAACAATGCATTACTTGATTTACAACCGTGCAAACTGCTCCTTACTGAGAGCTCATGGTAAACTATACCCTATCTCGGTTGCAGGCCGACCTTCCTCTGGCACCATCTGGTTGATACGCTCCTTGTCTGCCTCAAAAGACAATCCGCCCGGCGGCGGAACGGATGCACTTCCAGCCTCCCCAGGTCGCCGTATCGTCGGGAGTTCAGTGGCTCCATCCGTAATCAATGGCGACTCGGACCTCGGAGCTGCAGAAGCCTGCTGCACAGCGGCCAGGACCGCAGTCTGTCCCTGCAAGTTCTCATAAAACGCTGGGCTGAGGCCCGCCCGGGCGCGATCCTCGACGTTAAACGGACCCTTGAGGGCACCCCAGAAATGCGTTTGAACCGCGGATCTGAAAGCTGACACAGGTTCTAGTTCCTGACGGGCGCAGAGCCAGGTGAACCAGCGGTGCCCTGCAGTGACATGTGTCACCTCATCGTGGTGGATGATGTTTAGAACCCGAGTGCTTTCAAGGTCACCTTACAATAGTAAAGTGAGCAACGACGTGGTATCGGCAGAGAGGCCAAATACCAGCATTCTTGAACCGGGCAATGGTCACAGGATTAACGTCCAGCCCGCGGGCCTCGTGAACTAGGTGAATTATGGCCAGCCTTGCCAACAGAGAGTGATGTGTTTCTCTTGCCGAATCCCACAGTCCGGCATGAACGGTCAGGGCACCGTAATGAGAACCTAGCTCCTCAAGTCTCTGCGAAAGCAAGGAGAAGTGCTTCGACTCATCCAAAGCTACTTTAGAAAAGTCGCTGTAGAAAGCCATGGGCAATTCTGGGTGCTGAGGTCCGAAGCGCGCGATTATATCCCATCTGCATAGCATAGGCGTTGGGGTCAGAGTCAAGATGCAGTCGACTGGAAGTGCTCACGCGAGGTCAATCCTGCAATGCACGTCAAAAGTCGTGTTCCGCTAGCTGAAGAGATGTGCTTGACTTACGCCCATTGCTCAATGTTGGCAAGTGCGTGAAGCATTGCTATCCGACTCTTCTGGCTACCGCCTTTCCCGCGTTTCCCGGACTTGGCTGGATCTACCGTACGCACACTGTCCGCTCGTGGCGGAATATCTGGAGGTCGTTGGATATTCGCTGTACTACAAATAAAAAATTAAGGTCTTGACCGAATATCCAAGACTGACGCGAGTTGTGTCCAATAGACTTGATTTTCCCTGTGCGGAAGAGATGAACTGCGTGTCGCGTCCGCTCCACCTTCAGTTTGGGAGATGATGTATTCAGGATTAAGACAGCCCAATCGATTAGAGTGCGAGGTGGATTGTTCTCGGGAACGACTGGTTCTACTTGAGGTTCCGCGGCAATAGCGGAGCTTTGTGTGTTGTCCGCCGCAGGTAAAGCTATACTTTTCTGTGACGAGACAGTGAAATCTGCTCAAGAGTAAGCATTTAAACCGTCTAAGGGATGTTGCTCGCCTTCAGAGACTGGCCGTTTCTCAACTAATTGCCATCCTCCGTTGACAGGCTCAGGAGACCCGATCCAGATATCCTTCAATTCTCCGTTATCTTTGACGTTGGCTCCAGAGCGCAGGTCACACGTATATGTGCATGCTCGCATGCCTGTTTGACTGTGGCCAGTGACGAGATCGAAGTCGTACCTATGCCAAGGACAGACCGCGACGAGACTGCTCTGGTCGTGGTCATCAGTGATCTCTTCTATGTCAGCATGAGACAGATCCGCGCCCAAGTGCTGTGCACGGGTCAGTCAGGGTGTCCGCAGGCTGAATGACAGTTGTATTCACCGGACATGCCTTCACAAAGGGGACTAAGCAATGGTGATACCCAGGCGATCAACACAGAGACAAGCTCACCGACTCCATGCAATATATTTGGCCAGTTCCATTGCTTTCGTCTGAGAGCCGAAAGAGGATGAGAGACTTGTAGAGAGACTGATCGAGGTTGTGGCGCAGTGTAAGCAGGAAGCGCGTGTGTGAGAGAAAGTCGCTCAGTGGGCCAATGCTGCGCGTTTCAGTGTCACGCGAGTGAGCAGCGTTTCAGCAGAAATGGTCCGGGTGCGTAGTTGAAGACGGCGCACCGAATGGTTGCGGCCGCAGTCGACATTGTACTCAGACAGGTCAAGCCACCTGAGACGGGGATTTGCGCCCGGCTCCGCGACTTGGACTCACTTACCCATCGTAAGACCAGGGCGCAGCACGCCATGTGCGCAGTCCTGCCTTTCCATTTCACTACTTAACACGCATGCCGCCTGACTCCGCTACGAGCTACATGGCCGATCTTGTCCGCGTTTCCGCTATTCAGCGCACACCCGTCGAACTCTGGGCACAGATTCACGAGGTTCTCAGCGACTATTCCACAAACGGGCTCTATGCTCTTCCTTGGAGACATGATGCTTGTGACAAGCATGCGCTTGAACATGTGCCGTACGATGTCATCGGCCCTATTCTCGCGCAACGGCGCAACGACCTGCTTGCAGCCAGCCTCACCTGCAAAGCGTGGAGGGACTCCGCCACACCACTGCTTCACAAGACAATCGCACTATTTACTCTGGAACACTTGAGAGTTGTGGCGAATCACCTCGATGAGTCGCGCAAGTCTGTCAAGCATGGCATGGGGTGGTGGGCGCGCGAGCTCATCGTGCTTCTGCCGACATACGGCAATTCTGAGGCGCACAGCGCTAGCGCTGGGCTCAATCTTTCTAGAATAATTCGCTGCTGTCCACACCTCAGCGGGTTCGTTTCGTACGTTGCCACCATGCGGGCCGAGTCGCGAGAGGTTGTGGCTGCTTTACCCAGCACCATCCGGCACTTGCATTGGTACTCTGCAGGTCCAGGGTTCAGTGCTTGGATCAACCTAATAAAGCAGGCGAGGAGCATGCATACGCTGCGTATGACCTCAATCTACATGTCCGTTGGACTGCCAGAGAATCCAGTTGTCCGGCTGGACTTGCTTCATACATTGTGCCTCAATGGGTCAGCTCCAGGCGTGGGCGGACTCCTGGAGGTCATGACTGCATGGCATATGCCAGCACTGCGTGTCCTTGTTCTGGCACAGCCTTTCAATGCACGCTCGCAAACTCCTGCAGAGGCGTTCTTCACCAAATTCGGCCCACAACTGGAGTCGCTTGCCTGGCCACATGTCCTCGGTTCACGTGATTTTTCACCACGAACAGCGCGTGCAATGGATCTTTGCCCAAATCTGCGCCATTTATGGGTGTCTATGGCGATCAAGTTCTTTACAGGGGAGACAGCAGCTTTGACCCACAGCCAAGTCACTCGAGTTTCGTTGCAATACTTGTACCTGCGCATGGCGCGGCTGCCCGTCGAGCGCATCACCATCTGGAATGAAGCTCTCTCTGTTTTTGATGTTGCTCACTTCCCTGCACTCAAGGTCATTCGCCTATCGAACATGACCGAGTCGTTCTGTTCAGCAAACGAACACGCTGCGGTGGTGTCGTTTTGGAGAAATGCCATCGCCACCGCAGAAGCTCGTGGAGTTGCTCTTCAGGATGCATTTGGCAACCCATTGCATGTAATTTGACGAGTAATAGAGTTCTAAAGTCAGCTTCATGATGTCGGGATCGGAGTTGTGCGGGCGTCTAATTCGCGTTTGTCTCGTGCCTTCTCCGCTGTTGCGATGTCTGACAGCAAAGGTTCCGCGCATCATATGTACACTGCTACGCGATGCTTACGACACATCTTTATGCAGAAATCGAACTGCGGACTCCGCCTTATGACACGATCTCGAGCGTGTCGTTCTCACCAACGAACGCGAACCATCTACTCGTCGGCGCTTGGGATTCGGTGCGTGCGCACAGGTCAACCCCAGTCTCCTAACTCTTATGCTTCCTAAAACGTCAGTGTGCGACGCTCTACGATGTCCAAGCCAATGAGCTGCGCGCCAAGTTCGACCACAAAGCCGCAGTGCTCAGCTGCACATTTGGCGCACCCGGCAAGGGCTATTCCGGCGGACTGGACACTTGGGTCCGCGAGTGCGTGCATTCTTCTTGCGCGGGCGTGAACGAGATGGTTGAGCATCTGTTGGCTGCACAGGTTGGATTTGGAGCGCGAGTCAACACGAGTTCTTGGACAGCACGCCGAGAGCATCTCGCGCGTTGTCTGGGTCAAAGAAACCAGTGCGCCCTGATTGTTGCTTACCCTTGCCCCCACATAGCTGATTGTTTGCTTTGCAGATACCCTCATCTCCGGCTCGTGGGACAAGACGATCCGCACATGGGACCCGCGAGCGCAGGCGGCATGTACAGCAACACTTCCTCAGCCCGAGCGCGTATATTGCATGGATGCTGTAGGCAATACGGTCGTTGTCGGTATGGCGGGGCGGCATATTTACATCTTCGACGCGCGCAATATGGCGGAACCGATGCAAAAGCGCGAGAGCAGTCTCAAGTACATGACGAGGGCTGTTGCGTGCATGATCGATGGCAAAGGTATGTTCGTTTGCTCATACTTTGCAATAAATTCATTCGGGCTGAGCGAGTGCTGAACAACTTTGCGCGAACGCAGGATTTGCGACATCGAGCGTAGAAGGTCGGATTTCGGTCGACTATCTTGATCCCAGCCCCGAAGTGCAGACTCAAAAGTACGCGTTCAAGTGCCACAGGCAAACAGTTGACAATGTCGACCACGTCTGGCCCGTGAATACGCTGTCATTCCATCCCATGTGCGCTCCACAATCTCATCCATAATCTATGCGATAGCTCAACTCATTGCACCGCAGTCACGGTACCTTTGCATCTGGAGGCTCTGACGGTACAGTGTCGCTGTGGGACCATACCGCGAAAAAGCGGTTGCGACAGCTGCCCAAGTTCAAGGAAGGAGTTCCTGCGCTTGCATTCAGCGCGGACGGGAAGAAGTTGGCTGTTGCTGTCAGCTATTGTTGGGACGAGGGTGAAAAGCCCAGTGCTCTGGGCAAAACGTCGGTTATCGTTCGCGACATTGGAGACGAGGCGAAGCCGAAGGCCAAGTAAATCGATACTGATCTGTATTTCTTGCTCTTCGTGGGCACAATGGACATCTTTTCGATGGGATGCATGGTATAAACTGTGGTTTATCAACAGCTCATGAGATGATTCAGCGCGCATGCACCACTGACCACGCGAGCATGTAGCTGGGGTCGCTCCATATCGAGACTTGTGTACAATGTCAGTGAGTCATTGACATCAACATAGTCATATACTGCGACGAAAACGAGATTGCTTCAAAGTGCAGCTGCGAGTTCTCCTGAGAGGGTCGAGTGGCAAGTCGCAGGTGAGTTCGGCATACGGGCGCTTGTTTTGTGTCTCCTTCGTGCGGTCATGAGCTCGCTTTCGTCTCTCGTTTCCGAGCTTCAGGTGTGCATACCTTCTCGCGCAGATACGTGAACTCAGATGTTTTCAGGCTCTGGCAAGCGAAACGCGTCGCAAGCACCCGGATGTGCGCGAGGTATGCGCGTACAACGTGTTGCAGCGTGCAGTGCTGAACGCGCCCAGGCCGCAGACAAATCCATTGCCATTCTTCGCACTGTGGACCCGGCGTCTGTTGTCATAATACTGTCGACTGGTCCGTGATTGTCTGCGCCACGCTGTCTCCTCGGCTGAACACGTTCCTAGATGGACCTCAGGCAACTGAGCTGCTTAGACCCGTCTTTATGGCATGCGCAACCAAAAACGCCAAAGTTGTGGCGATTGGCATGGCCTCGCTGCAGAAACTCATCAGCTCTAAAGCCGTTCCCCCATCAGCAGTCCCGCAGATCGTCGGCATTCTGAACGACTGTGTCGCGCACGGCGTTGACATCCAGCTCAGGATCCTTCAGAATATCCTTGGTCTGGTCACCAACTTCCCGTCCGTCCACGGTGATCTGTTGGGTGACGCACTACTGCTGTGTTTCAAGCTGCAGGAGTCACGTATCGCAGTCGTGTCCTCCACCGCAGCGGCAACGTTGCGCCAGCTTGTCATGTTCGTCATGGACAAAGTTGTCATTGAAGACAAAGAGGATAGTCCGCAACAGCCTGTGCCAACAACACTCCCTGATGGCACGAACGTCGACCTTCAACCGTCTTCGCGAGACGCATTCTCAGTATTTGAGGATCTGTGCCTCCTTGCCAATGCTGAACGTCCCCACTTTCTCAAACTGGACCAGCTGCACAAGACATTTGCCCTCGAGCTCATCGAAAGCGTGATGACCAACTACCACACGCTATTTCACCGTCATAACGAGCTGCTGACACTTCTGCCTCACAACCTTTGTCCGCTTCTCTTGAAATGCCTTTCAGAGCGGCCTACTCTATTTCCTCTTGCCCTACGGGCAACGCGGGTGGTGTTTCTTATTCTGAAACAATTCTCGGATCGACTCACAGCTGAATCAGAGATTTTCCTTATGCTGCTCGTCAAGGTGGCGGCAGCGGACCCCGAGGCGTTGGGCTCGGATGGCCCTCGTCCACCTTGGATGCGCGTGCTCGCCATGGAGATTCTGCGAGGGTATGCAAATAAGCTCCTGGGCACGGCTTGACTCAATAACCTTCTTGCAGAGTTTGTGCAGACGCAGAGCTAATGAGGACATTGTATACTCTCCACGACCAACAATCGTCATCCTCGCAAATCTTCACCACCCTGCTGGGCACCCTAAACCGTCTGGTCAGCGAGAAGCCAGCGCTTCTCGGACTTTACCCACAGCTACAGACCGGCTCTACCGCTGGTCACGAAGAGACGTATGGCACTGCAGCAGGCATGGTCAGCGCAACGGTAACCGGTGTCGTTGGCATGCTGGCTGGGGGCGATGCTTCTCATGGATTGAGCACAGATAGTGGAATGCGAGTACAATGGTGAGACCAATTTGTGCACGTCGAAACGGGGAATCTGATCGAAGCAGTATCGACCAGCTTGACAAGGCCGAAGCTCCAAGCATTCCGGAGATCTACATCTATCTTCTTGCACTCCAGTCGCTCACAGCGCTTTGCAATGGGTTTTCGACTTCCATCTTGCCTCTGTATACATCGATTCTGTCCTCGGAGTCGACCAACGGCGTGTCTCCGGCGCCAGCGGCACTCAATCTGGATGCTCTCCCAGCAAGCACACCTCCCTCCACCGCCGGAATTCTGAAAACCACACATTCGATGCTGGAGGCCGGTTGGCCTGCCTTTCTTGCGGCTCATTCGTTCCTCATAGGCACCAATCTTTCGACACCTCTGTTCCAGGATGTACTCGGGGCCATCGGTGCCCTCACTCAAGTTTGTGGTGTGCTCGGACTATCAACACCTCGAGATGCGTTCCTTGGGTCGCTCGCAAAACTCGCAATCCCAGCCAAGGTCGTTTCTTCACTCGATAATAGTTCTGGAGCTGAAGTGATGACGCCGAGGAGCAGTGTTTTCGCCGACCTCTCTGCATCGCTTGCTGGGTCCAGCGTAGCCACTGCGCCTGCTGGTCTCGGTGAACGGAATCTGGCATGCCTGAAACTCTTCATTGCATGCGCAATGTATCTCGCGGGAAGCCTCGGCAAAAGCTGGTACACCGTTCTTGAGGCTCTTCAAAATGCCGACTATGTGCTGGAAAAGCGAGCGTTGCGACCTAGCGCGCCTACGCGTAGAGGCTCAGCTGTTTCGGGATTGGGACCAACGCTGGAACATGCAACGAGCACGATGGCGCAATTAGAGCACGATGCAGATATCGTCCTGGCAGCAATGCACAAGCTGTTCGAGTCCTCGAAGGGCTTTGAAGATTCTTCATTTCATGACTTCGTTCTGGCGCTGGCCAGACTGAGCGCCGAGATGGTCGCCATGCAGGCTGGTGGAGGAACCATCGGTGCGATACCAGAAGAGGCTGAGGACGAGTCAGCATACGCATCCCCCAGCTCGGCGTTACAAGCCGACAATAAGCCCTTTCAAAGGAGGCGCGTAAGTGGAATACATCTGTCTCGAACATTGGTTCGTCTGCTCGTGGTGATCTAGCCGGTATTTGCTGACCATATTTGCAGCGCACGGGCGACTTTGGTATCACCAAGCTCGCCATGGTTGCTCAGTTGAACCTTCATAGACTGGTTTACCACTCACCTGAGGTAGCCTGGGATCCGATTACATCACATCTTCTGGGCACTCTTCTCAATCCTAGCGCCCCCGCTCCGATTCGTCTGCAAGCCGCAGAAACGCTGGATACCATCCTTGCTGCCGGCCCGAAGAACGTGACCATGACACCTGAACCGGCGCGAATCGCCGTGCAAGCTCGCGTTCTCGAAGTTTTGACAAAACAGGTCACTTATGGTTCTGAAAGTTCATCTTCCAGCACAACGGCCACAGAGATACGTCGAATGGGACTTGAAACCCTCAAGAAGATTCTCGAAACTACGGGTCACACGCTCCTCACCGGGTGGGACACGATCTTTGAGATGCTTGACAGTGTCTGCAAGCCTTATGGCATCCCTCCTACACCGCTATCTGTGGTCACGGACATATCAATCACCGCCCCGAGCTCGCCAGTGCTCTCTCCGACGACAAAAAGACGACCGCCGTCCCTTTTAGCTCCGGATAAGAATGTGCAGCTCGTGCGGGTTGCATTTCAGAGTCTCACACTCGTCTGCGACTTCCTCCCGCAGCTGTCGCCTGACAACTTGCGTCTCTGCATAACAACCATCGCTCACTATGGTCGTCAAACGGACACAAATATTGCGCTCACCTCTGCTGCGTCACTCCTGTGGACAGTTTCTGATTCTATCCAAAGCAAGCGCACCGATCCTGCCGTCGAGCCCCAGTACTCCGAGCTATGGATGCTGTTGTTGTCGGAGCTTCTCGGCCTCTGCACGGACTTTCGGCGTGAAGTTCGTGGTGGGGCGATATCGACGCTGTTTCGTACCTTGCAGCTATACGGAGCCACTCTCAGCGGGGAGATCTGGCATCAGTGTCTTTGGCAGATTGTCTTCCCAGTGCTGGAGAACATAACTGCTGCCATGCGCAGCCCAGCCGCCGCGGTTGCAGAAGTAGACAATGATCTAGACCCAGTAACTTCAGTTGATGCTTGGTCAGAGTCGAAGATACTCGCCCTATCTTCGGTCGGCTCGATCATGAACGACTTTCTAACCACGAAAATCATGACCTTGGAGTCGTTCGCCAAAGCATGGGAGGTTTTTGTCGGGCACATCTGTGACTCAGTGCTAGGAGATCATTGGGCAGTCAGCACAGCGGCATTGCGATCATTGGAAAAATCAATCCAGGCCGGTAATTTAGCCCACTTCGAGACCTTCAACTCGCAAGGTGGGACACTTTGGACTCAAGCCTGGTCCGCGATCGATAGTATCGGCAGTGCAGTGGTCTCTAGCGCCCGACCCACAAAGTCACGTACTCCTGCTACCCCTCGAGCAGCTAGCGAGATGGTACAACCGCCTCCCTTTACACAAGAATGCCTACTTGCGCTCTTGGACGTCCTACTCGCCACCCGTTCAGCATCAAAGAAGTTCGAGCACGGACAAGAATGGCCGCTGGATCAACTAACGCGAATGATGGTTGTGCTCAAGGCCGTTCTTACCTATCAATCCTCTCCAGACTACCGACCAGATATTGACGCGCTCAGTCCTGTGCAGGTCAGTTTGCGAACTTCGGCCATGAGTAAACGGTCTTAAATTTTTGCTAGGCCAATATCTTCAAAGTATTGGAGTCACTTGACTTGACTGTTCCCTTGTCTCCCTCGCTCGTCTTGCGCGATTTAGCTGAATATGCCACGCTCCCTTTCCTCGCGGGCTTCGACTTCGAACCTCCGACAATGACCTCCGACGCCTCGGTGATCAAAACCAAGACGACGAAGAGAGTGTCGTACATCGCCGTGTCGAAACGAGCGATGCCTTGGCTCGTAGAACTATACCTTCAGTTCGAGGATATGTCGCAGATTTACGCAGACGGCACGCTTGAAGCCGTCGTGGCTGTGAGTGATACACCGACACCTCGACTTGCTTTGCTAACTTCGATGTAGGCCTATTCCATTCCAATCAAGCTCAAGTACGACTGTCCGCCGCCCTCAAAGTTTGGCAAAGACCCACCTCTATGGAAGACAGCAACAACCAACTTCCTCTGCGTCGTAAAGAGTTGTTGCCCGCGAATCAAAGTGATGGCTGAGAGTGCGTCGTATTTGCGCCCGATCTGCAAGGACCTAACGCCTATCGTCTATACAGATATCTCGGATGAGCATGTTGAGAGCCTGTGGCGACAGGTTATAGATGTGTTTCGTGGGGGCTTGCTAGCAGATACGTAAGTGAAGCGCAAGCGCATTCTAATCATCAGTCTGACTGTTTATAGGACAATTACGGAGAGTTTGCCGCTAGACATCCAGAACGCAGAGGAAAACTTCGATCAACAACTCGTTATAGCGCTCGAGACCGATGTAGTTCCGCATATCGCAGATGCTCGCGTCCCTGATCCTGTGATCGTGGACTTGGCCAAGGTCCTTCATCGAGCCAGCCATCTGCACGAGGTCGACGACGTTCCACTCACACCTCCGACCGACGCACTGATTCGAAGTCAAACTCGCAAGCCAGTCTCAGTCCTGGCTGGTGATCGTGCTGTGATTGGGTCCACGGTACCGGGCAAGCTGCTGCCTCGAGAGCGATGGTCGTATTGGTGCTTCGACCTCCTCTTCCTTTTGTGCTCTGGCGTAAACACCGGTGAGTAGTTCGAACATCAGTTCCATTCTCGGCTCTTAAACCGCTTTAGACAACAAAGCTGCGCGGCAACGACTCACTGTCCTTGCACTACCACAACTCATACGGCGATGTCAAAAGGTCCTAACGAGTTATGTTGCGGACGATGCACTGAGGGGCAACATGCCTTTTCCAAGGTGAAGCAGAGACTGGCCCTGATACGCCCCTATTGACTGTCACCAAGGGCACGAGAGGAGGAGATACTGCACACATTACGGAAGCTACTGGATCTGAAGCTTTGGCCCGGCGCTTTCCTCGCTGCATACGCTCCCTTGCCATCTGAGGCGGCATTGTCACTGCCAGGTACGCGGCCAAGCTTGTATATGAGCAGGGACTCAGTCACTGCAGCTATCGACGCATCTCTCCCGCCATCCAAGCTGATCGCAGAGGCCATCAAGAGGTCGAATCGGGCACATCTTTTCCATCTTTACCCAGTGCTTTGTGATATTGCAGCTATTCCTCGCAAATCGGTTTCGGTCTGGACCGCCGCTTTTGCACCTGTTGCGCTCAACGGCTCGGACACAGAGAGTTCGTTAGGCGGCGCTATCGCAAAACTGCTGGATGCGCGACAGCTTGCCCGGGCGGCATTAGAAGAGGTTGGCCTCGAAATGGGATTGAACGTGGAAACGTAGTCTCTGTAGTGGTTTCATATGGACCTCTGGATGTACTTGTGGTGTTTCAGATGGATGAATGCTAACGAACTGCGATCTGAGTGGGTTGGATTCCAAGCAGACTGCTCTCTAAACTCCATACATGACTGCTGCATTCTTCGCTGACACGTCGAGAATACTCTCAGTCATCCATGATTGGCCGTCTGGCCGGTCGATGCCTTGGACGACCTCGCTGACGAACTCTGCGGTCCACGGCACCATGCCCGAATGACAAAGTGGCAGCCGCTGCGCGTTACCACCATTCTCCTTCTTGAGTTCAGGCAGCGATTCGTAGATATTGGACGGTGTCATGTAGGGACCGTCGGTTTCCAGAAGAATTCGAAGCGTTTTGTCAGTCCCGTCCTTGACACGGTTTGCCAGCCGACGAAGTATTTCAGGCGTGTTGAGGTTGGTTGTGTACGTCACGACGCCTGTTGACGCATCAGTCGGGCGTGCCTTGCAAAGATAAGAAGGCGATGCGCACCGGTGATGCCAATGAAGAGGTTGGGCCAGTGATCAAGCAATCGCTCTGCGAACTCGGGTGAGTCTGTGAAGCAATGGACGTGCACCTGTGGGTCGCATCAACAGTTAATCGAGTTCTGCTCATAAACCCAGCCACAAACTCGATGGTCGCGAGGAATCAGCTCCTTCATGATTTTTTCGGTATCGTCCTCGGCTTCTCGAGTGTGAATGGTGATGGGTTTTTGGAGTTTAACGGCGTGACTGAGTTGCCTGCGAAAGACCTCCTGTTGAACTGGGTGTTCTGAAAAGGAGTAGTGATAATCCAAACTGAGATATAGTCAGCCTGTGGCCAGAAAAAACGCAAGTTGACGTGCCCGATTTCTCCGAAGCTGACACAACGAGGATGTTTCATTGCCTCCAGCCTAGACAGCGTCAATGTCTTTGATGGACACTATTAGCAAGACGGACAGTACAGCTTCCACATCATCAGTGAAGTGCTTTGCCTCATGCCTACAAATGGGTGAGAGGCGGTGATTGTTGTCCAACTTTTGAGACTCACGGATGGACGCCCATTGCGAACCAATACTCGCAAGATCCCCAGGCTGCTTTCTTCTCACTGCCCTCAACCGCAGAGTCCGCAAACTCGCGCCAATCGTTCCACGATGCTGGCTCGCACCAGACATCGACCATCGCGCGAACGTTGTGACGCTTGGCGCGGTTCTTGGTGGCATCGGCGTCCTCTGCAGGAGTCAAACACATCGCGCGAACGAAATCCCAGACAGTCTCTTGTTGCGCGCCATCTTTGTATTTGGACTTGTACCAGCTGAAGATGGATGACAGGTGCGTGTGCGTGTCCACGATCGGGGTGGGAATGCGGGGAGCAGTCAAGGCGGCACTATGTGCAGGCAGCGACAATACTGATTCCGGGACGAGCTTAGCCGCCTTTTTCTTAGCCTTGCCGGTTGGAGCTGGCGTTGGAAACATAGTTGTACAAAAAGCGCGGGAGCAGTGTCGAGAGATAGGATCACGGCAGACTATACGCCGAGCAAGCAGCATGAAAAACCTCCGACGGCCGGTCACTTGCGGCTTGCCTCCTAGCTTCAAGCGCTGTTGACTCATGCGCCAGCACCGACAGTGTCGGCGCGAACTCTGCTCATTTCCAAGATGTACTCCGGAAGTTTGCTGTGGCTGTTGCGATCGCGCAAGATGGGCGCGATAACGGTGTCGAAACTTGAAACTTCAGGTTTCAATTTGGACCTTCCCCCGCGCGCGCGTGTGTGCTATCTGTTCAACAAACAAGGACCCCATCGACGTCTGCGCAGTTATAGCGCATCATTGGTGATAGCTGCCATTTCTATTGCGGTCTTCTAGCTTGACACTTTTGGCTCCGTGGACATGCGCAGAGCAATTAGGCGCGTCGAATGCGACACGTGCAGGCCCTGTCCCGTTTAAACTTGCGCAAGAATGTCAACAGGGTTCACTGTGTCTCACTGCGTTCTAGGCTGCGGGACTCGGCCTACTTGACCTCAAAGCTGCAATGAAACGGCAATCTCTAAGATATGTTTACAATCGAGCCGCCAGGACCTACAAGCGGAATACTGGCACAAGAAGATATTACACTATGCGTAATGCATTCAAGATGGCAACTATGGGAGGCAAGTCGGAAACAAGAGCAGTTGATACGGGGTTCCAAAAAGTCCACGAAGAATGATTCCAACGATCTTCGCATGTACCAAAACGAAAAGAACGACACGGGTGATATCTAAAACTTGCGCCCGACCGTGGCACTCTGCCATTGCGCGAGCGAGGAGACTGTCATCGCAGCTAACATGGTGGGGCTGAGATGGAAGTGCACGCGCTGAGATCAGCGATTCCTTTAAACCGAGCGGCGCCAGTACTGCGAGAGTGGTCAGCCCATGAAAAGTGTGGTTGAGCGAAAAAGCTCATACCGGCGATGGCGACGGCTTGGAGCGAGCGACAACAGGGGAGC
Organism: Auriculariales sp. MPI-PUGE-AT-0066; assembly: GCA_020744175.1. Classification (NCBI taxonomy): domain Eukaryota; kingdom Fungi; phylum Basidiomycota; class Agaricomycetes; order Auriculariales; species Auriculariales sp. MPI-PUGE-AT-0066. Next base: position 121,175 of record JAGTJP010000033.1, read on the forward strand.
CTGGAATGCGCTTGAGAACTGGCGCATGGTTCCAGTCATCACCGCCGCGGCGGAGTACTCCATGAGAGCGAGCCTCGACCTCGCTGGTCGCAGTAGGGGCGGCGGAGGCGAGGGCCACAAAGACAGCGATGGTGGTGATCACGTTGAACTTCATGATAGCGATGACGGCGAGCGGCAACGAGCGTTCGGCGAGTTGAAAGCGAGCGCAAGGAGACAGGGGATTTGGATAAGAGGGCGGTTCAGCGGCTTTATATGCTGTCTCGGACAGAGTCCTTACGATTGGCGGATTTCGAGGTTTCAGAAGCACACCGCGTCCGGACGTCCATTGCTGTTCGCATCACCGGCCGGCGGCGCGGCAAACCTCAAAGAAAAGCGGTGTAAACTTGCCCTTACTTCTTTCTTCGGCGTACGTTAGACTTCAGGGAACAAATTCAAAACCCTTCGCACCGAGCGTCAGTCCGAACCCTCGCCATTTTTTCGCAGCACATTGCTTCTAGCCTGTTTAATATACCACGGAAAATATCACGTAAGGCACGGTGGCGCTGATACACAGATCGGCGAGCACATGTCAAACAACGGGCTGGGTCACTTTGAGTCAGTCGTCATCGCCCAAAGTGTTCGTCCGATCACCGCTTTCAGTAATTTCAGCCAGAATGAACACACTTAACATCCAAGCCAAGCCCTGATACGCAGAGTGCACGAGAGAGCAGAGCAGACCCGACTGGCAGTGCCTGTGACTGAATGGTCACTGGTGAAGAGACCGCAAATCATCGCACGGCAATGCCACAATTATAGTCCGATTGGCTGAAAAATATGCCCATTGACTGCGCACGCGCGTGCACCCGCGGGGGTCCTGCCTGAAAATCATCGCCACAAATCTCGAGAAGTGTTGCTCTTTGAGAAATCTTCTACGAGGCGGCGAACTTGAACTGTATTAGCCCGTGGTGGTGGTCTCTTTCGCCACAGTTTCCGCACGATTTCTCTCTCACGTGCACAAAACCTGTAGACCCTGAGAATGTTGACGAGGTTGACTCGCTCCGGTTGACAGTTTGTTCAGGTGGTGCCACGCAAGATAGCGGACAGCTCAACAGTGACCGGTACAATGCCCGAGTACTGGTTGGTTGTTAATTCGGAACCTTTCGCGAGTCCCAGATACGTTGTGCCGAGGACTCAGATCGGGGTAAAGGTACTTGAACTCTTGGAAACCGTCACATCTGCTTCAAGGCCGTAGCCTGCTTAAGAGCAGAGCGTCAATAGCAACGCGTGAGCAATGAGGCATTAGTACGGCGAGACTTGCGCGGAAGGACGTAGAATAAGGCGAATATCCGGCAAAGAGGCGTGCACACCAGATGGCCGCTGAACACAGCACGTGGCAGCTATGAGAAAGCGGGCGAAGAGTACGGCAAGAATGTCTCTATCGTCAGTCCGCAGAAGGCTCATTTGTCAACCACCGCCGCCAGAAGCAGGGTTCGCCACAGGAGATGCAAATACAAAAGTCGCCGTCCACAAAGTAAACGGCCGAACTTCTTGACTTCAAACACCTGGCTGCTTTCTTGTCAATTGAGTCCCATGCGCGGCGACGCTGCAGCCAAAGATTCCGAGAAAAGGGTCAAGTAGCTGCTTCCTGCCAAAGCCCGCGAGACGGGCAGGACCCTTGGCACTCACCAGGAGTCGCAAGGCAAGCAGCTCGGGCGGAAATCGAAGTTTGCCAGGGTCTATCACGAGTAGAGGCACAGTACAGAATTGTTGTCAGACGGATCGGGACTTCCGTGTCCCTAGATGCATTTCAGGCTTAATGGTCGCTCCAGAACGTTGCCAGGGATGGGCGTCGGGCCGCCATTGAGCTGGACCGTTTCAGAAAATGTTGTGGGTACAGTGCGGACTCGGCGGCCACAACACCGGGAATACGACGTACGCGATTGCCACGAAGGAGCCCCCGCGCGCTCAGGCCCTCCAACTGCGAGAACTTCGGGCTGATACAGTCGATTTCCCCGTGCGTGAGAAGAAAGAAGGCTACCGTAATCGGAAGAACAGAACACAGCGCTCCTGAGCTTACGGGGATGCTGACTCTTCATGTACCCTAGTCTGACGCAATGCCTACGACTCTTCGTGTTGAGCGTTTGTATGAAAATATTGCCCTAAACACACGGGCGTAACAATGGCCTCTGTCATGGGCGAGCTGAAAACCCATCGGGTCATGACCTGCGAGCGAGCGGGAAGGAAGAAAAGTTCGGTCGCACCGGCGCCGCCCCCACACCCACGTTCATAACGCAAAACCCGAACTATCAAGGACTTGAGGCATTTGGCCAGGATTACACGAGTGAATTTGATAATAACGCGCACTCACCGGATACCGAGTATTGTCATTAAGGAGAAGCTGAATACTAAGTACAAAGTGTCCATGAATCATTTGACAAGCAACTCGTCAACACCACGGACAAGTCCATCCCAGAACGACTCGATCGTGTCACGGTCAAAGCCATTTGCGTCCCACGGCAGGTTGAGCCACAGCTTGCCTGCGAATGTGTAACCAAACAACAGTGTGCCACCCCCGCGCACGCGCGAGCCCGGTGTTAAATGGTGCAATGTCAGGCGCTGATAACGGCCGTGATGAAAGACACGGTCCAAGTCACCTAGCAGGGACAGCCCAACTAGAGCAACAGACGGCGGTTTCGGTGTCGCCAGCTTTGGTGTCTGAACCGGTGCGGCGGCGGCGGCGGCGGTGGTGGCAGTGGTGGTGGCGCTAACAGCTGGCGTCGCGGGATTGGCGCGGTTCCCGCTCCCGCTGAGCTGGGTAGGCGGTGTAGGAACAGGCTTTTGGGCGGCGTCGAGGGCGGCGTCGTCCTCGCGCGCCCATATCTTTGCCCGTGCGGCTCTTTCTCGACCCATTGCGCGACTGCGAGCTAAGAGCATAGCATCACCCACGTATTTGCTCGTTTGGCGCTTTGACTCTCTGGCGCGGTGCCAGAATATCCTCTTCTCCGCGTCACTCCCCTCTACGCGTCCGCCCTCTGCGGTTAACAGTACCTTGGGGAAGAATGATGGCAGAACAACGTTGAAGTATCCGATGGAAAGAAACCAGTAGCTGTCCGATACTGGCCCCTGCGCTGGCTGTGAAGGCAGATACGGTCGTAGGTTGAGTGCCGAGTACATCATCATGGGTTGCTCGGACTTGGCACCCTGCGACATTCGTGCCCATGCAATATTACATAGGGCGAACAAGGCATGCGAGAAGGAAACACCATGGGCTTTACACGTGGTGATGACCTGGCGATTGTGTCAGAATCGAAGCCGTTTCTACTACAGCCTATCTCGGTCACCTTTTTGGATTTGTCCGGAGGGAAGGCATATGTTGGAAACACGATGTGACGTGGGCCTTGTTTCGATTTGGGTCGCGGGAATGAGTGTCCGCCAATTAGGCGTTCCTGGCTCCGAGCGTAATCGACGCGTTCGACGGCTTGGGCAAATCGTCCTTTGAGGGGAGGCATTCGCTCTTCTAGCGGCCGAGGGATCGGATTGATAGACTCCTGTAATTCAGTCAGTATTTCCACTAAACAATACCGACTCGTGCTAACTTTCGAGGAAGCGACAGCACGTTCCCATTCTTGTTGCACAAGTTGTTCGAGGTCTTCATCGCTGTTATCGCTTGCGATCAACTCAAAGAACTCGTCCGACATGCGATAAAGAGCCATGCCATCGCCCAAACAGTGAGGCGCTGCGAGCAGGTAATGGAATTCCTGACTGGAAGCGCTATTGGCTGCGGGAAAGTGCTGCAAGCTGGGCATCGGTGGAAGGAGTGACAGATTTTTCAATGCCGCTGCGAGCTTGTTGTGTTGGGTAGCAAACGGAAAATCTGCACTTTCATGAGGTGTTGCGACGACGACGTAAGATAATCTGTCATTAGAGAGCGTGCGAGGGCCATTGAGATAAGTGTTGACAAGGTCTGCCGATAGATTCATTAGTCTAATATCGTGAATCGAACTTGTTAAACGCTGACCATCTTTCGACTGAATTCGAAGCTCCATGTTGTTTCTAGCACTGTTGATGGCGGCCGCGGCAGACTCGGGAGGCTTGTATCTATATTACGGTGCGTCGTCAGCAATCTGTATGTACGGGATGTGACCTGGTGTCGACAACTCCGCGAACAAACGCAACAGATCGGCGCATGGCCAGATCTGCCACAGATCTGTCGAGGTGTGGTGGGCATTGAGGCAAGAAACAATCCGTGTAATGGCTGATCTGACACCCCGAAACCTACAAGCCAGGAGAATGGACTTACACGAAACGAACATCATCGTATGACGTGGATTCTATGCGGGCACCGAGGAGCGGGTGTCGCGTGCGAAGAATTGCCCAGACGGCAGTGACGCGACGCGGTGTGAAGAGTGCTGCTGGCCCATGGAAGCCAATGTGTACAAACCTGCGGCCGGTTGGCACGTATCGATTAGCACATATAGGAGTATTGAGTGACGCCGTACTTACATGTCGTTGATGCCTTCGTGTCGGGACGGGAGATAGTATGAGAGTTCGCTGTCACCGAGCTGGCGTTCCCACTGGTGCGCCGGCGCGCCGGCATCGATGGGCTGCAGCGACTCTCCCAGGGCCAGAATCGGCAGACCAGACTCAGTTGCGGACGCAATGTCTTCGCCACTGAGAGACTGTCGAGGCAGCACCTCAAGTGCGTCTGCTTGCAACGCGCTTGGCGTCAGCAGCGGAAGTTGACTAAATGCGGGAGGCAAGAGCCCGTTAGCCATGGCTGTAGTCGCCATCTCGTGCTCAGCGAGGCCAAGCGAGGTTGGCTTTGTCGACATCACGAAATGCTCAGACGGTGCGAAAGGAAGCAAGTCAACCAGTCACGGCCTAGAACGCGGTCAGGATCATAGATCTGGCGCGGTGACTAGCGGACTTTACTTCGAGCGAAACTCGTAAACATACCGCCCCGGTGTGACTTTCTGATTATGACTGAATTACTAGTGCTACATTGCTTGCTATTGCACACAAATGATCGTGCAAGTCAACGCTCTTAGAGGTCATCCATATGCTCGTCCGAGTCCTCGATCGTCTCTTGACTTTTGCTGCAGATGCCAATCAGTTGGTGTACAAGGTTCTCAGTGATCACTTACATCTTCTTACGACGAGGAGCCTCAGTTGGTTCATCCTCATCCCCATCCTCCTCTTCCTTGACAACGCGTTTCCTCGAAATGCGCTGTAGGGGTGGTCAATGATATCGAATCAGACTAAAACGACGGCAAACCTTCGTTGGCTTCTCATCGGGCTCGCTGAACAGCGCTTCAGCATCTTCATCCGTTCCCACTGCCTCAGGCTCGGCATCCCTCGAGTCGCCACGTTTCTTGCGCACCACACGCCTCTTGCGCTTCTTGGCCCCCTCCACGATCGCGTCGTCCACCTCATCACCACTATTGGGTTGAGATGCTTTGGCCTGGGATCGCTTTGCCTTCTTGAGCTCCTTTTGTCTACGCTCCTCGTCGCTCTCATCCTGCATACGCGCTGTGAGCTCCTCAAGCTCTAGTCGAGCACGCTTCCGCTCCTCGGCGAGCTGCTCCGCTTGCCGTTTCAGGTGCTCCAGCCGCTCGCGTTCTGCAGTCTCGATGCGCTCCTTCTCGTCATCACGCCGCTGCTTCGCCGCTGCTTTCCGCGCGTCGAGATCGCGTTCATGCGCTTCTTGCTTGGCAATGTGCTCATCCTTCCTGCGCAGAAGACCGTCTCCGTACAGCCGCCGTTGGTCCGCAAGTTCCTTGTTGTACGGTAAGCCTGAACTGATGTCGGCAGCGAGAGCCGAAAATAGTCTGCGTGGAAATAAAGGTGAGACACGATCAATAAGCAGAGATTTCAGATGTCACGAACAACTGGGCGCGTTCAGCCATATCAATCGCCCTCCTAAGCTCAGCCATCTCTCTCCTAGATGCCTCGAGGCCAAACATCATCTCGCCAGCTTTCTGCTGGATCATCGCGATGTTGTAAAGAGCAGCCTTGTCGCTCGGGTATGATGTATGACCTGCTGCGCGTACTTGAGTGCTGACCGCATCGCGCTGTACGACTGGTCCTTGTTCGCCTTGGCATACCACGTTCGCGCGATATAAAGAAGTACGTTGACGTTGCGTCCTTCGTAAAAACGCTTGTTGGCCGTCTCGTACTACAAAGACCGTGAGCAAAGAACGAGCAAACTGGAAATGGCACTCACCGCCTCAATGGCGCGTTCGTATTCATCCCGGACGTAGTAGCAGTGACCCATGTTCGTGTAAACGCTGCCATCGGAAACGCTCTCGCGAATCTTGGAGAACACGTCGAGAGCTTCGTGAGCAGCCTTCATCATTTCAGCTGAGTTACTAGAGCCTCCGCCGAGAGCACCACCGAGGTTCCCCAACGCGTCTTCGGCGATAATGATGGCCAATCCCTGTGCGGCGACGGCGCAGCAGGGGTCAATGTCCAGAGCTTTGTCAAAGAACTCGGCTGAGCGAATGAAGTTCTTCTTGCGCTCCTCAGGAGGCATTTCACCTGCGATACGACCATGAGTGCACTGACTCAAGCCAAAGCCAAGTCAAGAACATACTACCAGGTCCAAAGCCGCGTCCCGATTCACGTGCCTGATTGTAGTGAATCACTCCAGCTGCGCACAAGGCGTACACGTCGTTCTTGTCGCAGTCACGCATCGTGGAGAAGACAAATTCTTTTGCAGGCCGCCAATAGTTGACCCGAACCAAGAAGTGCGTGTAGTAGGCGCGAATGTTAAGCGCGTGTGGTGTTGATGCGACCGCCTGTTTGACAAGCTCATGCGCCTCGTGCGTTCGATGCTGGGTAACTAACAGATGCGCCCGTCGTACTTTGGCTGCAAAGGCTGATTAGCATATGGCACAGAATGGAATCGAGCAATACATACCGTCGACGTATTCCGGATGTCTAGAGAGCAGCTTTTGGAAGACTTCCTCGGCTGCCACGGTGTCCCCATTGTCTTCGCTTGCCCTGCCCATATTATAGAGAATGGTGACTTGGAGCGCCTCGCCGACCTCCGGGTCCAGGGACAACGCAATACTCATCGCTTCCTCGTATGCCTCTTTCGCGGCGTCGAAGTTGCCCTCGCCATGCTTCAGAGCGCCGACGTTGTTCAATAGTCGCGCGTAGATGGCGTCTTTCGTCGCACCCGCCGCCTGAGCTACCCGGAGCGCTTCGCTAAGCGCACGAGAGGACTTGTCTGCAGAGAGCGCTGTAAGCCCAGCGACAGCGGGATCTTCGCTCCAGAGTCTCGCGATTTCGACGTGCAGCGCGACCTCCTCTCCGAGATTTCGCACGCGCATGCCTTCGCCAGAGATGATACCGGCACGTTTTGTCATCTCGGATTTGGCGTTTTCTAGCTCCCGCAAGGCTTGGTCGAATAGTTCGCGGGCACGGGCGCGACCCTTGGCGAGGTCCGCAGAGCTAACGAGTGGTCGCGCGTGTGCTTGTAATGAGCCAAGCATGAGCATAGCCTCGATTTTGGGAGCTGCAGGCCCATCCTTCGCGCCACCAGCCGGGCCACCTGGAGCCAGTACCGACTCAAGGACGTGAATCGCCGCGGCAGGATCATCTGTTGCAGAAAGTTAGCCAATGATGCGACAAAAATGTGCAATACAAACTCTTTTGGATATATGCTCCGGCAAGTCCAACGCTGGCCCAAACGCTAGGCAGGCTCTTGCTAGAGATCTCATAATGTCGCGTCGCCTCGTCAGCGCGGTCACCTTCCAAATGTACTGCCCGGCCCGCACGAAGATGCCCGTCTGCAAGAAGCGAGAGCGTGTCTGCATATTGAATGGTCCGCTCTGCGAGTTTGAGAGCTGTACTGAGGTCGCCTTTGCGCAGGAACATCTCTGCAAGAGCGTTTGCCGAGGCGGCAGAGGTTTTATCAGCTTTGAAGGCCTGCTCGATCTGGAGGCCAGTTAGATGAATGTGTGCGTTGATTTCGTATAGTTCACTCACAAGACGAATACCAGCCGCATACTCTTGGCCGCGCTTCTCGCTGTGCAGGCCAACATCCTTGCTTGCATTGAGTTTGGCCAGTCCGAGCAGCACCATCGCCGAGACATGGTTCGGATGGACCTCGAGAGACCTTGTCCAGGCCATACACGCCTTCTCCTTTGCGCCGACGGCCCAGAGGCAGAGGCCGATGCCGATGCGCGGGTCGGGTAGCGAGTCGGGCGCGAGTTGCAAGACGCGCTGAAACCCACGCAAAGCAGGGCCGTACTCTCGCTTCTGAAACATAATACGCGCGCGGCCCATAAGCGCGATAATATTGTTTGGTTTTTTGCTGAGAATGTGTTCAAACGCGGAGCGCGCCTCGTCCATCTTGCGACTCGAAAGCAATAGAATGCCTGCGCGTTGAAATTTAAGAACATGATAGGTTCAGGCAGTAAACAGCGTACCTCGCGACATGGCATAGAGCTCCTCGTCGAGGCTCTGTTTGACGACCTTGTTGAAGAGCGCATTGCCCTCGTCCACGAATGCGGATTTGGTCTTGACGTCGCTAGTAAGGACGTCGCGTCGTGCTTCAAGGAATCGCATTTTAGGAGCGCGCTGCGCATCGTTGACGCGCATGTTGGCCAGCATCGCGTAAACTGGCGACAGAGTCGACTCGCGGCGCGTCCGCACCAGGTCTACACCAGGTCATGACATGTCAACTACCATCAATTGCAACAGAATAGTAATGCGCGCACGTTCTATTGCAGCATTGCAGATGGTGTGCGCAGCATTGTGGTTGCGCCGGCGCCAGTACTCGCCTGCCAGACGCGTCCAAAAGTGTGCAGCGGCATTCCCCTCCTTCATTAGGTCCACATAGTCCTTCGGGTCGTCCACCAGATCATCAAGGTCGATAGAAATGGTCTCTGCAGCATCAAGCGGGATATCAAGGGTACGGCTTGTGCCACTCGGCGGTGAGCCTGGCCGTGACATTGTCGAGAGCAAGCTAAAACGCAGACTCAGCTCAAAGTCCGCTCACCCATCCTGAACTCGTTCCCTCATCATCACCGCTCAGTACACAAAGTAGCGTCGAATGGCTCTCTACATGGGCTATCACCAATAGTTTAGCTTTAAAGTCTGTCCATGGCGAGTGTCATCAAAATGCATTCGCTGACTCGGGAACGCGCAAACCTGAATCAGATCTATTTCATATGGCTTTCAGAGTCTTCAATTCCGACACAAATGAACCTACTTTTGGCACTCCCTAACAAAACAGCTCGGCGCGCAGCGTTGATCATGAACTCGGCAAGATCTAATGTGGTCATTCCAAGTTTCAAGTTCTAGGCAATCATCCGACTTGAGGTACCTTTTTAGATGGGCCTGTTAATAATGACCTCCGTGTCCCCTATATTGCCTTGTGCTCTCCTGCTCTGCGCGGGAGCGCTTAGAATGCTTCTATACATCGCTGGCACCAGCCTGACTGGGCAAGGTTCAGCGACAGGCCTGTCACCAGCACACAAGGGTCTTCTGTTCAACCTTGGTTGTCTGCCTCCTATGCCGGCGATTTAGACGCGACTTGTAGCCAAAAGCTGTCAAGTCAAAGGTTGCCCGTCGCTGGGTGATGATAATAACATCTCATGAACCTAAGACGAGGCATTGAACAACCTGGCGGTAACATAGAGCTCAGAGCATGGGTCTGATGACTTGGCACTGGTCGGAGACAACATGTGTCCAAAATGTAGTCGCGGGGTGTGCCATGAATGCCGTTAGACGGTGAGTCGTTGTTTCTGGAGCACGAAAGCCCTAGTTGGGTGTGCAAGTCATGCGAGGCGGATGATTTTTGACGGCGCATGCATTGGTGGCGAGCGCGGTAATTGGGTTGCTTCGAGTTCAAAAAGCGCCCACCCTAAATCGCGATCCGGGTCGGTCGCTTCCGCACCCTGTCCTCTCACTTCTCGGGTAGTCCGCGCCGCCGTTCACTTTGCCATTGCCACCACCAAGTTGACAGCCACAAAGCTGACGTGCGCTGGTGAGTGGGGAGGGACACTGGGTGGCCAGGAGCAGGCGACGACGAGCATGCGGCGGTGCTGACTCGTAGCCCCGTTCCGCTAGATTTAAGCTGACTCGACGCGCCTCTATTCCACTTGCAAATCAGCTAAAGGGCACAGCTCGCTCCAACTCGCAACTCCGACGTGTCTTCTTAATCCCCCCCCACCATTCTGCAACCCACCTGCTTCTGTCGTCCCCGCCTTGTCAGCTTCTCACAGCGCCTGTGAGCCATGGATCTGTTCAAGAGCATAGTCACGCCGTTCGTCGGCTCGTCCGGTCTCGTTGATGGCATGAAGCTCGTCGTCCTTGGTGGCGCTGTAGAGACAGCGCGCCGTATCTCGTCGAGTGCTTGGTGCGTGATGGACTGCCGCGGTGTGGCCTTGCACTGCACGCGTGTACTGACACTCGCTTTCCTCAAGGTCCCACTTCATTAATTGTCCGTCCAGCCTTAACCCCACGCCTTTTCGACTCACAATTGACGCTCTATCCAGCGTTCTTCCTTACTGCACACTTCTCAGAAGAGGATTATCCATTTGACTGGTCCGTGCCTTCCCTGCTACTCTTACCGCCCCGACCGCCCCTGAAACTCACCATCCGCACACCTCCAGGCTCATGCATTGGCTCGCAAAGCAGCCCGCCTGGCAGAAGTGTGTCCTCCTCACCCATTGCTCGTGGCTTTGAGGATTGCTGACTCCTGTCCCAACAAGGTCGCGTGAATTTGAAACTACCACTCGGACCCAGACCGTTGGCATCAATCCTCGCCGCGGAGAGGAGGAGGATGAGGATGAACAAGATGACCCCGAGGACGAGCTTACACCCGGCAAACAGAAGGTCAAGGTCATGTTCCAGCCCACCTTCGGTGCGCAGTCCGCTCGCGTTACACGCGTGTGATCCCGTGTTACTAATCCAGACACTTGAATCAGACACAACCCTCACCATCTTCTACAAGGTCACTGGCTCCGCGTCCGCCGCTCCAAGAAGACCGATGGCTCTGATGTTGAAGTCCTCAGCATCTCCGTGGTCGCACGCAGCAACACTATTCTGAAGCAGCTCGTATTGGAAGCCAAGAAGGAGTATGAGGCCGACGCCATTCATCGCATCCAGATCTACTTTGCGGACTCTCATGGCAGCTGGCGCTGGACCGACTCTCGTCACAAGGTACGCGTAGACCATGGCCTTGATTGCGCCGTTCTTTGTGTTCCTGCATTGGGCGGTTGACGATCTTGGCCTTGCGTCCGCGATCCTCGTTGGGTGACCTGCGCTGACGCCACTCTCTGTTCTAGCGCCCGATGTCTAGCATCGTGCTCCAACCCGGTGTTAAGGAAATGCTCCTCGCAGACGCGCGCGATTTCCTTCGGTCTGAGAAGGTGCGCATTCAACCCTTGGTTTTAGGTCGAGCTCCACTGCAAACGGCTAAACCTCTTTCACCTTTTTGCAGTGGTACGCTGACCGCGGTATTCCATTCCGTCGTGGCTTCCTGCTTTTCGGCGTTCCGGGCAGCGGCAAGACATCTCTGATCCACGCCATTGCTGGCGAACTCTCGCTTGACATCTACGTTGTCTCACTCAGCGCGTCATGGATGACGGACAGCACGCTTACCACGCTCATGGGACGTGTGCCGGCACGCTGTATCCTGCTCTTGGAAGACCTGGATGCTGCTTTCACCCGCAGCGTTACCCGTGACAGCTCGAGCTCTGGTACGCCGAACAAGAACAACGGCAACAGCAATGGCAATTCGAACGGCAACAGCAACGTGCAAGGCCCACAGAATAACAATAACAACGGCAACAACAACAATAACGACTCGATCAGCGACTTGAACACTCTCAGCTTGAGTGGTCTGCTGAATGCGATTGACGGTGTCGCCGCCGCGGAGGGTCGCTTGCTCTTCGCCACTACCAACCACCTCGAGCGCCTTGATCCTGCTCTCAGCCGTCCCGGCCGTATGGATGTTTGGGTCGAGTTCAAGGTATATCTTCTCCGTGTCTGCTTGCCTGAGTATTCTGACAGCTGCGTAACAGAACGCAACCAAGTGGCAGGCTGAACATCTTTTCCGCAACTTCTTCCCATCGACCGAGATGAGCTCCGGCACGCCAGGTTCCAGCGTGACGAGCGATGCAGACGTCGACGACGATGTGTCCACTGATGCCGAGTTGCGCGCTGCTGGCGTCAGTGCTTTGCGCTTCGAGGCGACCCCGCTCGGTCCCGATGGCGCGCGGTTCGACCAGCTCAACACTCCGTTGGGCCCGGACGGCGGCTCGCTCACTGCTGCCGCCGCGGCTGCTGCGTTCCACCCTGCCTCCTACCCGCCGTCCCCGCCTAGCAGCGCATCGCCCATCGTACCCCAGAGCCCGGCGCGCAGCGCCCGCTCCACGCCACTGACAGAGGAGGAAGCGCGGGCAAGGATGAAGGCGATCGGTCCGAACGTCTATCCGCAGATGCTCGGCCTCGCAAATGGCCCAACCATGCTTGAGCCGGCACGTCTGGCCGAATTGGCGCAGATGTTCTCAACGTCCATTCCGGACGAAGAATTCAGCGTTGCCGCGCTGCAGGGCTATTTGCTCAAGAACAAGAGCAGGCCGGAGGCCGCAGCCGGCGAGGCAGCTTCGTGGGTTGCAAGCGAGCGTGAGCTTCGCGAGCGTCTTGCGCGGGAGAAGGAGGAACGCGAACGGAAGGAACGTGATCGCAAGATCGAGGAGCGCGAGAGGCGTCGTCGTGAGGATGAAGAGCGCATCCGCGAGAAGTTGGAGAAGGAGCGTGTCGAGCGCGAGAAGATAGACAAGGAGCGCGAGGACAAGCTCAAGGCGGAGAAGGACAAGGGTGCAGCACCCGCTGTTGCCGTCGCAGAGGTGGCTGCACCTGCAACCCCGCCTGCCCTAGTCCCAGCTAAGCCGGCAGATGTGATTTCGCTGCCTGACTCAGTCGGTGCGCCTCTGACTCCCGCTCCAAGTGAATCGGCCCCTTCCAATGAGAAGGCACTGGCAGATGCCAAGGAGCTGGCGGCGCTGCAGGTCGGCGTGTAACCTCGCTCTTCAAGCGCGAGTCTCGCCATCTCCTTCGTGCTCGTATCTTGACGCCTCAATCTTGTCTTGCATATCCTCCTCAACAATTGCTCCAGCACCCATCTCGTCGCTCTTCTCACCTTTGTGTTCACTGTCCATTATCCATGCGATCCGCCGCCACTTCCCTGTCCCAGCATTCTACATCATATACGTGACCCGTCATTTTCTCATCCCCACCGTCCTCGTCTCATGTGCGTGCAGTGTTAACAACCACTCCGTCCCGTACTCCTTCACCTTTGCTGACCCTATTTGTGCTACCTCGCCCGCTGTACCGATACGTTGTCCTCACGCAGTTTGAGAAAGGAAATATACTCTGTACGATGTCTACTACCGAAATTACGGTGTTGTGATCACCTGTTTATGGTTCCGATGATCGGCCAGCCTACGAGAAGCCAATTTGAATACATTGCGGCGGTCAGCAACACCTTGACCTTCTATCTGCGTCATTTCATAGTCGGGCCGAATCAAGTGACACTCTGCAATGCAGACTCGCTTGGACGACGTGTTGTTTGACAGCGCCATGTTTTTACAACGACCACTCTAGTATCATAACTTGGATTCGAAGTTTCATCTAGCCATCATGTGCTCCAATTGCGCGGGCCGCGGGGCAACCGCCTGGGCTGTGGCTGACAATCTGGACCATACCTTACCGCTGACTTGCCGAGCCTTGGTGACGCACTACAGCGAGCAGGATCCTCGTGTTGCAGCACCACACGCCGCAGCAGGTATAAATATTCGCGCAGCCGCCAGAGCTCTGATATCATCACCGCTCCTCGTCCCACTGGCTCTGAACGTTATGTCTGGAACAGTCGCGCCATTGTCCCCGTCTGCAGCGATAACAAGATTGGATGAGGTTCAGCCCTACGATAAACTGCAGTGGATCATGCAACGAGGTCTGCCTCGCTGCTATCTCGAGCCTTGACTTGCCTTGACGACTCGTGCACGTCTCCACAGCGCATTCTGTAATCAAGCAGGGTTACGCTAGTATCATGAAGCATTTGGACAACCCACCTCTGGACGACCTTACTAACTTTATTGGATACTGCGACTCATGGGTGGGCTGCATTGTCAACCATCATGACTCCGAAGGTACACACATTGTTCGCCAGTTGCATCCTTCATGCTCAGCTTTGCAGAGGCTACGCTTTTCCCTGCTCTTGCGCGCCACCTTGACATGAGCACGGAACAAAGCCAACACAAAGTCATGCACGATCACCTAGACGACATTCACGCATATCTCACACATCCAGATACGCTCCAGTCTTTCAGCGCTGACAAGTTGCGAGAAAAGATGCTCGCTGTACGCGACGTCCTCGTGAGTCCCATGTTATCGCTGTTTGCTAGCTTGCTGACCACCGCAGTTTGATCACCTCGATGCAGAAATCAAGCATCTCGGCCGCGAGAATTTAGAGCCTCACTGGAGTGCGGAAGAACTTGATGCGATGCTCAAAGCGCTCGACGATTACGCCAAAGCTCACGTCGACCTGTGGACAGAGTTGCCCTTCGCGATTGGGCATGTGCCACCACCGTATCGAGGGAATTTCCCCGCGTTCCCGTGGATCATGCGCGTGACGGTGATACCAGTCATTGCTCTGCGTTATTCCGGGTGAGTTGCTAGTCAACTTCCATAGATGTACTACTTCTGATTCTGCCATTTAGTCGTTGGAAATACTGCCCATACAACGCTTTCAGCATGTCTGATTAAATGAAGCCCTTGATAGAGCCAGAATGCCGTCTCATGATACTTGAACAATGGCCTTCATAGAGCGCTGTACTTGTCAATATACTTTTTTTTCTAAGGAGCTCGGATTCGAACTGCAGATGAAACAGGCGGAGGTCACACCTAGGGACATTGCCAAGCTTTACCGCTGGGCATACCAATCGCATGCCCTGCACGAAGCCCTCCAAACTCGACTCGACCAGCTGGTGCGTTTCGTCCGCATTTACAGTCTTTTTATTCATTGAATTCACTTGCGTCGACAGCTTCAGGGTGTCAAGGTCGATCCTGCAGCGACCAACAGCCCGAGACAGGTGATGACCCATGAATTCAAGCGCTCTTGGAGTCATACATGAGACCTTGGAGCTCTGCAATGTCCTTCTTGCTCTCTTTGATCATGATGTTGGCCTGCTGGACTCCAAGAAGGAGGAGTCCGGCCGCACTCCACCAACCAAGTTGTATCAAGTCGGTTGTTCTTGTGAGCACACACCACAGCGGTGACGCAGCCGCAAGAGCAAATGTAGCTGTAGCTGGAATGCGAAGCATATTGACCGTCTGAGGTATGGCGAGTTGGAGGGTGCGGAGTGTCACGACGACTTGGAGCAGGCCAAATAGCTTGGCCAGTGGGACAAGGGGCTGGCTGGAGCCGAGAACAGGTGCGAGAGGATGCCTCCCGGTGTCATCGAACAGAAACTTGAGATGTCTTTGGATATCATGAAAGCAAAAAGCAACGACCGCCTTAGTACCTCGTAGCCAGCTCTCCGAGGTCGCACTACGCACAGGACAAGCGAAAGACCTATGACGCCCCTCAGAACCCAGAGAGTGATAGTTGTCGAGTTATCATATTCCTTCTGTAGGTCGCTTATGACCTTTTCTTGGTCTGAGTGCGCAAGACACGTCGCGTCAACGTGGCGCGCGTCGCGCCGACCAGGACATGCCTTCGTCGCTGAGAATCCGATTGGAAGTATTATCGTCCTCGGCGTACGCATATCCAGTTCGCTTGCGCAGTGCGATCGATTCCATGGCGGTTGTAGTGAGTATGCAGGAAGTGACGTGCAAGGAGCTGCGGCGGCTGCACCCGGTGGCGCGCGTTATTAACTTGTCTTCCTCTACAAAAATGACGACGCGCGCAACTGCGATCGATGTGACTGGTGGCCAGTTTGAAGATGCCGACCAGGATTTTACCAATGCTGATGTGCCTATCGAGGCGTGGACGGTATCTGAAGCCCCTGCACTCGCTGTAACCGCGCTCGAAGCAGCACCGACATTCAATGTACGCGAAGGGCGCCAGCTTATCGATGACGAGCGGGAACGAGCGCTGCTTGAGTGGTCCGAAGACGAGGATGAGGACGGAGACGAGGAGGACGAGGACGAGAACAAATTCTTTGACCGGATCGAAGTTGACGACGAGGACTGGGAAATATCCGAACGAGGTGCGTTTATTGCTTCGTGCTACGCGTTGTATGCTGACAGTGGCAGACTTTACAAAGCAGTACAATCGGTTGAAGCAGCACATCGCCGTGCGTACTGGCAGGGACGACGCCAAGGATGTCGCACGTTCTGCCACGAACGATTCGACGCGCGCGCTCCTGCCCGCGATCAACGCACCTGGCAAGTCCAACTCATCAAATTCGGCTGCGAAAGTGCCTCTGCCGTCTACCGCTACCAAGGCTCGCACGGAGGACCAGCTGCAGGCTCTCGCCAAATACACCTCCCGGCTCGCGAAAATCGACGCACCGTATGCCCGACCACAAGGTCTGGAGGGCCTTGGTGCCGGTGTCAACAGGAAGGGTCCCAGTGCCACAGCAAACATGAAGGACAAGAGCGATCGCGCGACGAATGAGCAAGTGCTCGACCCGCGCACACGATTAATCCTCTTCAAGATGATCGGACGAGGGCTGATTCACGAGGTCAACGGCTGCGTCTCCACTGGCAAGGAGGTTGGTCTCTTTGTTCTCTTTTTATTCGGTTTGCTGATCTGTGGCAACAGGCCAACGTCTATCACGCGCTCACACCAGAGAAGAAGCATCTCGCGCTCAAGATCTACAAAACATCCATCCTGGTATTCAAGGATCGCGACCGCTACGTGTCGGGCGAGTACCGCTTCCGGCGAGGGTACAGTAAGCACAACCCGCGCAAGATGGTGCGCGTATGGGCCGAGAAAGAGATGCGCAACCTCAAGCGCCTCGTCTCCGCTGGCATCCGCTGCCCAAACCCGCACGAGGTGCGCGAAAACGTGCTCGTGATGGACTTTCTTGGCGACAACGAGGGCTGGGCGTCGCCACGGCTCAAAGACGCCACGCTGCCGCCGGACGACGTCGACCGGCTGTATGCGTCGATGCTGCTGGCGACGCGGACAATGTTCCACGCGTGTCGGCTGGTGCACGCGGACCTGAGCGAGTACAACGTGCTGTACCACGAAGGCGAGCTGTGGCTCATCGACGTGTCGCAGAGCGTCGAGCACGACCACCCGTCCGCGTTCGATTTCCTGCGCAAGGATTTGAGCAACGTCGAGGACTTTTGGCGTGGGCGTGCGGGTGCGTCGCGCACGCTTGGCCTGAGACGCGCATTCGAGTTTGTAACGCGCGAGCTGCCCGAGGACGAGAGTGCGGATGTGGTGTTGCGGCGTATGTTGGACGAGGCAGCAGCAGCGCAAGGGGACGAGGGGCTGGACGACGATGTGGCGAGTTTGGAGGATGCGGTGTTTAGGCAGGCGTATATTCCGCGCACGCTGGACCAGGTGTTCAACCCGGAGCGCGATGCTGAGAAGCTCAATCGTGGCGAGGGCGGCTCACTCATCTACAACAACGTGATTGGCGTGGAGGCGTCGCGGGGGAAAACTGCAGCAGCTGTTGAGAATGTTGAGGAGGAGCAGCAGGGGATGGCAGCATCGAAGCCACGCAAAGCAGTGGTGCATTTTGAAGATGGCCGGGACGCGAGCGGAGACGAGCTAGAATCTGCATCGGACAGCGGCGACGAGGACGACGAGGATGAAGACGGGGAGAAGGGCGATAAGTCTGGGTTCGTGGAACGCCAGCCGCGCGGACATCGACACGAAGATCGTGACGCGAAGAAGGAGAGGAAGAAGGCGGTCAAGGAGGAGGCACGGGAGAAGAGGAAAAACAAGATGCCCAAAGCCGAGAAGAAGAAGCGGGTGAGGCAGACGCGGGCGGGCAAGTGAATGCGCATGTATTGCATAATTACAAAGATATACTCGTGATTATTGTTGTGGAGCCAGGGTTACGCGCGCGTAAACGGAGGAGACCGACACGCCCTCTTTTTGTGAACTGGTACGTTCTCACGCCACAGCACGCTGGCCGACTCACAAGAGGCGACTACTACGCGCTGCTCGGGGTGGGACGCGATGCGAGCGTGACAGAGGTCAAGGCGGGATACCATCGCACACTTTTGACGCAGCACCCTGACAAGAACAGGGCAGGATCGATCGATGTGTCGGCGCTGAAGCGGGCGTATGCGACGCTGTCGAGCGTAGAGAGACGGGCCGAGTACGATGCTGCGCAACGACATCTAGCGCGACAAGAGGGACGGGGACAGCGAGCGGCGCAGGAAGTGTCGTTGGATGAGTTTGTAGAGGGACCAGAGGGCGTGTGGAGGTTCGAATGTCGGTGCGGTGGGCGGTACACGGTGACTGTGGATGAGTTGGAGCGAGATGTACATTTTGTGGCTTGCGAGGGGTGTTCTGAGATGGTGTTTGTGGGTTACGAGGCGGTAGACTAGAACTTGACTAGAACTTGAAATTGTCGGACTTGTGTATCAGAACTTGTCTTGCTTGCTGCGTGAATGGAATTAGGGCTCCATCGCATCAGCCGGCTGGTCTCAGCGCTGCCGTCTTATGCGCGGCCTACGATTCATGTCACGGGCACGAATGGGAAGGGGTCGACGACGGCGATACTGAGCTCGATATTCCACGCGAGCAACATCACGAGCGGGCGATTCAACTCGCCTCATCTAGTTCACGAGTGGGATTGCATCTCGCTCAATGGTTCCCCGATTTCAGAGCGGTTTTACAGAGAAATGCGGACACGCGTAGAGGCGATCGACCAGCAGAGCGGCACTCGCGCTACCAACTTTGAGCTGCTGACCGCGACCGCGATGCAAGTTTTTGAACACGCTCGGGTCGATGTGGCCATTTTCGAGGTCGGAATGGGAGGCAGGCTCGATGCTACAAACGCGCTGCCAGACGAGTGCATCATACTCTCCGCCATCACCGCCGTCGCCCTCGACCACCAGTCCTTCCTCGGTCGTACACTCGAACAAATCGCAGCTGAAAAAGCAGGCATTGCCCGAGAGAAAAAGGTATTGGTCGTGGCAGAACAGATCACAGGCGCCGTCAAGGATGCCATCAAGCACGTCGCAGAGCTGCACAAGGCCGAGCTCATACATGCCCCACCCTGCGACAAGCGTCCCTGGGAGACAGATGTCGATGGCCCTGGCCCTCCAATCTTCTCTACCAACCCTTTCTTCAATCCACCCCCACCGCAGCCGGTTCAGGTCACCATCCCGTCCGCCCAAATGAGCGTCAAGACTGTCCTTGGCCTCCAGGGCGACCACCAGCGGCAAAACCTCGCCACCGCCCTCTGCATCATCGCTACACTTCTCTCACACCCAACCACCACAGCACACCGTACCACTCTCGCCAACCGCATCATCCAGGCCACAATCGTCCAGGGCATCAAGACCGCACGACTCTACGGCCGCTTGCACTTTGTGCATCTCATCTGTCCGCCGCTTGTGCCCACCGTCACATGGCGCGCCCACGAACTCAACAACAACCTCAACCTCAACCCGGACTTGCAGCTCGACCTCAGCGTCATCATCGACGGCGCGCACAACCACGCCGGCTGTAACGCCCTCGCGATATATCTCGACACCCTAGAACTGCACGAGCCGCGCCACTTTGTCCTCGCCATGTCGTACAGCGAGGACAAGGACGCGCGCGAGACCCTCTCCCCGCTGTTGCGCCCCGGCGACCATGTGGCCCTCGTGCCGTTCAGCCCGGTCGACAATATGCCCTGGATCAAGCCCATGTCGCCGCGCATGATGTCGCACGCCGTCCGGGAGCTTATTGGCCCGGAAGGCGTGATCTGGCACAGTCCTCACGACGATCTTGAGGCGGAGACCTGGAGTCAACCGCCTGGTGACGTTCCGCGACAACAACTTGCCGACGCGCTGCGCTGGGTCGCAAGTCGGTCAAAGGCGGCCATTGTGTGCGGCAGTCTTTACTTTGTGGCAGATTTGTATCGAATCTTGAAACAGGTCGGTGGACCCATTGTCTTTCGGTCAGACCAAAAGTCACTGATTGCTCAAACAGGGAGACACCTCGCGGGTGATCGGACAGGCCACGCAGTCGCGGTAGCCTGCGTTCTCAATGTTTTCACAGCTCCCACTTCCTTGTCCCAGATGTTCGCCTTCCTAATCACTAGTATCGTTTGCTTTCTCTTGTCTTGTAGTGTCTACCAGTTACTGATTGCACATCATCGTTTATTGTCTCGAGTATCAATGCTTGCCCTGTGTCCTTGTGCTAACTTCATCTCGCCAGCCCTGCCGTCTTTCCAACATTCTCGCCATCTTGTCTGCCGAGCCTTACATCGACTCCGCGTCATCCCATTGTATCATATTCATCCTCCCAATGGCGTGCAAGATGCCTCATGTGAAAAGTAGATGTTCTCCGAGCCACGTGACCGCTCCAGCAAACGCAAAAAGGAACCCCTTTGTGCAGACAGCTCGTGCCCCATACATCTCGCAGCTGCAGCGCAAAAACCCAGAGAGTGTGTGTACGGTGCCAAGTTTTTGACTTCAGCCATGCTTCCCAGCTCGGAGGCTCAACCTCCCAGAAGATGAAACCGTACACGCCTACCGCTCCGTCTCGAGCGATGTAGAAGCGTTCAACCAAACCTGGGACGGTTGAGACGGTGGCGACATATTTCAAGGTGGCGAAACGATAGGTGTGAATGTGTGTTTCAGACTAACTTGATCACTGCTGGGGTTGGTATCATCGCACTGGGCGATATGCAACTTTCCATTGGACGGCAACGACGCACTGGCGTTGCTGGGCAGCGGGGATGTTTGCCATCTTGGCATCAAATGCAAAAGAGCTGCGAGTTCATGGACGCCTCCTTCTCCGTCAGCCCTCTCCCGCCGCATGAAAAGAGGAGAACCTGATTTCCAGCCACGCAATCGCAAAGCGCAACTTCTATCATGTTCTGCTTAAAGTCACCTGTGTCAAGGTTGGCCGTAAGGCACTGGCCATTGGAAGCCTGTGATTCTATGCGTCAGCACATTACACCTTTGGTAGTAGGAAGCCTTTGAGACTTGAAAAGGCTACGAACCAGCCGTAGCTGCGCGGGAAGTACCTGAGAGTCCCGCTGCTGAGAGCGTGGCAGGCGAAGCGAGTCCGGAAGCAGTTGTAACGCTTGCTCTCTTTCCCCTCGAGCACCGAGCTCTTGTGTCTTGTCGTTTCCGCCCGTCGCCGTTCTCGACGCGCCCTAACTGACTGCACAGCGCCAGCGCATTCTCTCTGTTCTGCTTACCATTCACGCAAACCCCCACACACTCGTTCTACTCCCCTAAACCTCCAAGCATGACTTCCCGCCTTGCAACCCAGAAACGGGCTCACAAGCTTGTCTACAACTTTCAAAAGCGCCAGGCCAGCGGTGAGCGCGCATTATAAAGTACAGATCATTTGCTGAGCTGTGTGGCAGACTGCACGACGGAGACGCTGTACCAGGCGCCGCTGAAGGATGCAGTAGTGGACTCGCTGCAGCCGCTGACGGTGTCGTGGGACACGTCGTGTTTCCCAGCCAACCCGCCGACGATTGACCTGCGTCTTTACATGCCCCACGCCCAAAACATCTCCGAGCGTCGCCTCACCATCTTCAAGGTCCGTTGCGTGCCCGGTTGCCACCGCCCTCACTCATCATCATTTACACTTGCCTTGTTGTTGTGCAGGAAGTCCCGTTCGCACCAGGCTCGTACCAGGTCGAGCTCTACCCGCGCTGGTGGGAAAACGCGCCTAGCGTCGAGCTGCAATTCTCCATCGCCGTGCGTCGCGCCGTGATTCTCATGCATGATCATTCCGGCCACTCACCTCTACTGCGCAGCCGTCCACAAACCCGCTCGCATCCGACTTTGGCATCGGGCCCATCTTCACAGCGACGTACGATGGCACGGCGACAGAAAAGGCTGACCTGAGCATCATCGACACGGGCTACACGTGGGTCAAGAATATCGTAAAGTCAATGTCCGGCGGCCAGATCGCCGGCGCCGTCATTGGCTCGCTGCTCTTCATCGTCCTCCTCGTCGGCGGTATCTTCTTCGTCCGTCGCAGCCGCGCCGCCGCCGCCAAGAAAAGCAAGCGCTTCTCGCAGAAGGTCGACAATCGCATGTCGACCATCTCCCACAACTGGTCCTCCATGTCCGCCTCCGGCGCCCAGGCCGCCATTCGCAACTCCATGTCCGTCTACGGTCGTCCTTCTGGCGACATATCGGGCTTCCAGAGCTCCGTGTCGATCAACCAAGCCGCCGACGGCCACACCACCGCCGACGACGCGAGCAACACGGGCAACACCGTCGGTTCTGGCTTGCGGCCCCAGCGGGAGCGCAGCGGTACCCGCGTCTCGTTCGCGCCCGAGTCGATGTACGGCCGTCCATCGTCCAGCATCCGCGGAAGCGTTGCGGCCGCGTCGAGCCCGATGCGTCCGTACCACTATGCGGACGCCCCGCCGGTCCCCACGCGCCAAAACACGGACAACATGACCCTCTCGCCGACTCAGGCCGTGGGCGCGTTCGACCTGTCGCCCCAGGACGTCGACGCGCGCGCGTCGCAGTACAACCCGGAACTGATGCCTGCTCTGCAGCGTGCGTCTTTCTCTTCTTCTTGGTGCAGTCTGAGCTAACGAGCCCGTTGCCGTCAGTGATGCGCGAATCGGAAGGCTCGCACGAGCTTATGTTCTCGCCCAAGGCCGACACCCCGCTCCCACCCGTGCCCGCCGTAACCAACGGGCCCAAGTCGCCCATGGGCATGATGCCGATGTTGGACTCGTCACTGTCCCCAGACGTGCTGATGCGCGGCTATGCATCCAAGGGCCGCATGAACTCGCTCTCGATCAACACCCGCGCGCGTCGCCGCTCAGCGCGACCCCGACGAGCACCGGCCCGGCATACCCGACGCCCGCAGCGCGCACGCTCTACACGCCCCAGACCCCGACTACAGTCGACAACAATCCGTTCCGCAAGAGCATGGCGCTCACGATCGATAGCGTCTACAGCGGGGCCGGCAGCCACGAGCAGCTCGGCCACCTGCAGGTCGTCGAGGCCCAGCAGGAGCACGAGCCGCAGCTCCCGAAACGCTTCTGAGCGGCACTCGGTCGCCCCGAAGGTTTTCGTTCTGCTCTGACGCTTTGTTGCATCCTCTCACACTGCTATAGTGGACCGCCTTTCTCTTGTAGTCTACAGGTCCCGTCCATTTACATACCCTGGACATCGTTGCCAGCCACGGACTGGCCGTCAGAGCCCTTCACACCCTCGCTTCGTTGGTTTGCGAGTCATTTCCCTGTAGGCATTCTCGAGCTAGCTCAGAATCAGTCGTTCCACTCTCTCTCTCCCGCCTCTCTCCTCTTCCCTGCGTCGAGTCTCGGGCGTGGTCCCTGGCACCACACCTCCTCCCCGTACCCGCGCGCGCTGCATTGCATTACTAGCAACGCTGGAACGCCGACTAGTGCTCTGTCGGCCAGTCAGTCGATCCCAGTCGGTGATTTCTCTCTCTCTCCTCTCTCTCTCCGCTGCTGCACGCAACCCCTTTCCTGGCTTTTGCCTGCTGCTTCCACTCGCTCTGTCGTCTCTCTCAGTCTACTACTCTCGCGTATACTCTTACTTCGATTGCCTCTTTTTTCCACACTTCTTCATCCCTGCTGCTGCCTTTGGATGTGCGGCCCTTGTCCGCTCTACATCCTGTCGTACCATACAGTTTGCAATGGAGGATCTCGCACTCTGCGAGTGGGAGGTGTATACACACACAAAAACAAACAAAAACCCGAATTCTTTTCGAAATAGAATGATTTGTAAAGCAGCCCGGCTGAGCACTTCAGCATTTGGCTATGACGGGAGCCGGGACATCTTTCTATTGAACAATACAGCCTCACACGACATCAAGCCCGTACTGCTTGAGGACCTCTCGCGAGATGGGCGAGGGACTGTCGAACAGCAGGTCAGCTCCACCGCTTGTCTTTGGGAATGCAATGACATCGCGGATAGAGCGAGTGCCGCATAGAATGGCCATTAGACGATCGAAACCTACGTACGATGCGCCTGCATCAGCTCACGTACACAATAGAGGACTTGGTTAGAGAGCTCACCTAATGCCATGCCGCCGTGCGGAGGCGCACCACTCTTCAGCGCGTTCAGGAGGTGCGCAAAGCTCGCCCGTTCGCCGTCGTCGAGCTGCAATACGTCGCGCATGACGCGCTCCTGCATCGCGGCGTCGTGTATGCGGACGGACCCACCGCCGATCTCGAAGCCGTTGAGGACGAGATCAAAGTGTTGTCCACGGATCTGGATAAGGAATGTTAGATATCGCATCGCCCCTCTCTCTACGTGGCATACTTTGGCGTACTCCCCGGCCTCGAGCAGCGGGAGGTCTTCAACCATTGGGGCTGTGAATGGGTGGTGAGAGCTGCTCCAGCGACCGTGGGCAAGCGCGTCCTTGTCCTCGTCCGCATGCGTGAACAACGGGAACTCGGTCACCCAAAGCAAACCAGGCGCCTTGGGAGGTGTCCACAGACCTAAGATCGGCAAAGTTCAAATATGAACGTCTTCCATCAACACCTATGAATACCTTCTCGTTCAGCAGCTTCGGCGATGGCGATACGAACTTTGCCGAGCGCGGTATTGCCTCCCTGAAGCATCCATTAGTTTATAACGTTGGGTTGTATCGAGGGACAAGCTATACCTCGGCAACGCGCTGCCGCGAAGCAAGCCAAACCGTATCTCCTTCATGTAGCGCTAGTGTCGCCTTGCTCGCGTCCAATGACTTGGTAAGGGGATCGTGCTGAGAGAGCCTTGCTGCATCTCCGACCACAAAACGCTTCACCTAGATGATGATAAGCAAAGCGCTTCGGTGCTGCTAGGTGGGCCGTACTTGGGGAAGATTGTCTTTCAGCGATTGCTCTACCGCCTGCTGTACACTGGCAAATTCCTTGTCGGTGGCTCGGACAACAAGTGTTTCGGTCATGGTATCTGACTCTGTCGTAGAATCGCTTGGCAGTTTTATTTCGCGGATCTGAGTCAACTTCAGTATGAGAATAGCAGAACAGTCGGAATGCAAACCTCGAGGCCGAACCGCGTGTCTGGCTTGTCACTTCCATACTAGCAATAAAGTTAGATGCTGATGTCCACTCACCCATAAGCACAGACCTTGGCCATGGCGTCTTGGTATCTCATCACCGGGAAGCTCATGGGGAGCTCAATGTTGTCCAATGCAAAGACCTTGCGCGTCATTCCTTCGACAGCATCCCGGATCTCGCCACCGCCTATCCTCCAACCTTCCGCGAGAGCCTGGGCTGTCGGCGCCCAAGATACAAAGCCCATCTCGAGATCAATCTGTGTAAACTCGGGCTGGCGGTCGCGGCGTCCATCCTCGTCGCGGAAACAGCGCGCGAGCTGGAAGTATCGGTCAACAGCACCCGATGCAATGAGAAGCTGTTTCGGCTGCTGGGGTGATTGCGCAAGAGCGTAGAACTGCGGTTCTTTCATGGCTGATTGAGTTCGTGAGGGTACGAGATACTCGCGCGCGCCTTCTGGGGACGATTGCAGCAAAATAGGGGTCTCGACTTCAACGAAACCTGTCAAGTGCTTAGTGCCTGCTCCCACGGCGTGCGAAGTTACCCACACCTTCATCATGAAGAAAATTTCGGACGGTGTGGGCGACGTCTGACCGTTTGCGAATATTCGATGCTAGCTGCGGACGGCGCAGGTCGAGGTGACGGTGCTTTAGTCTGAGCTCTTCATAAGGCTACTGAGGAGGTAGTTGACTGAAAGGCTTCTCAAGAGGCCGGTGTGTGCTCACTAGGTTCTCTGAGGTCGGATGCGCAGATGGTAAGAATGGCATGGCGTCTCGCTGGGCGGCATTGAGCAATTTGAAGTTTTGTACGTGAACTTCTACATCGCCTGCAGGTTCCTGTTCATTTATTTAAGACAAACGCGTCAGCTAATGCCCTATTCAAGTTGTATCACTAGGGAAGTCTGACCTGTCGTATCTGCGAAGGCGGCCGAGCCACCACCTCGCCTTCAATGATCACGACAGACTCGACTGGGGTCGCAGACATCTCTTCCAAAACATTGCGCGTGTCTGGGTTTCCCTCGTCGCTCTTCTTTGGCTTGAATACCACGAGTTGTGTGGCACCATGGGCATCGCGCAAAGGGAAGAACGAAAACGACTTGGAAGCCGATCTGACACCATGGCGGGCGCGGATTTCGGCGAGATATGGAGCATGTTATTAGCTCAACTACATCGCATACACCAAGCGATCAACGCACCTCTCAGGCATAAGCCAACCCGCCAGAATAACGCGCTGGCCAGCATCCTTGGCGCTGAGCTGCGCGCAGTGGTGTGTGCGCGTCAAATGCGCAGTGTGGGTTAGTGATTGTGTAGTGATGTAGCGGGCATGGCGAGAAGTACTCGACGCTGAACAGCGTCGCAGGAGGTGAAGCAGCATCGAACTTGCCTCCGAGACGCGTTTGCCTCCGAGACGCGCTCGTCTCGACCCAACTGAACACTTTTCCTGCTCTCAATCGCGTTGCAGTCGGGGAATATTTTCGAATAAAAGTAATCAATAGTTTGGGAGTCACAAGAGTGTACAGATCAAATCCAACGTGCAAATCTGACAAAGTACTTGGATTGTGGTACAGGCAACGGACCAGCGCGCAATGTTCGGAGGGAGGGTTGGTTGTGTGCGAGAGGCGGGATGGTGATGTACGACACTAGCGTCGTTACAAGATACTGTCGTTTGTACAACAGTTGTGCAAAGGCAAGGAGAGTCAAGACGTGCGGGAATGGTACAGATGCGACAAAACAATGGGGAGGCATAATGTAGGGCCTGGTCCAATTGAGTCCCTGGATAACGCAGCTGTAGCGCGTCAGGTTCGGCATATGGTAATGTAGGCAACAAGAGTCATGTCGTTCAAGTCACGGTGGTGACGACCCTCCTGCGAACTGAGAACGAGTTCTCATGAGAGATGTCCTGCAACATATGCAGGCCGCCTGGCGAAGACAGGCTATACTGTGGGGGCGAGTGGTTGGGTCCGATGGGAGTAAAGAACGCCGCAAAGTGCTGCTTGTACCAGTCGGTCGCGTGGTTGAGTCTGACCTCATTGCTCTGCAGCAGCGCAGCATTGCATCGCTCCGGCAGCGGCGCCAGCAGCAAGGTCTGCGTGGCCGGCGTCATGACGTCGTACTCTAGCAGCTCGCGCAGCTGGTCGCGCATGGAGGCAATGAGCTCGAGAATGTTGGACGGGTCGTGCATGCGGACACGCGAGCTGCTTGTTGCGAGTTGCCATGCGCGCGCCCACGTCGTGGCACAGCACCGGCTGGCATGTGCCCTAGGCACACAAACGCTCTCTCGCAGCCTCCGCCATTCGACGCCAAGGTTGTGGTGACCGGCAAGGAGTCGGGTGCGATGTGCGTCGCTTAGGGAGGTAATCTGCAACCAAGTCGCTATCCCTTGCGTCATGAGGCGGTAGTATGCCAGTCCGGCGAGTTTTTGAATGTAGAAGGTGTCGCTGGCGAGCACAATGCCGACAGGGTCCACCGCGCCGGCCTCCAATGCTTTGTATAGAACGTTAGCAGCAAGTTCAAGCACCGACGCTCCGCACAGATGGGCTGCCCGGAGGAAGTCGGTCGTAAACTGCACGTCACAGGTGAACGGGTGCGGGGCGCAATCAAGGAAGTCTTGAATGAGGTGCAGCGCCCAGCTCTCGATGTTGCCGAAAGCGTATTTGTGGGCGGGAGTGCAAAGCCGAAGCAACAGGTCGCACTTGGTTTTGGCATTATGGCCGTCCTTGCGTAGGAATGCGGTTAAATCATGCGCGCTGTAGCTGGGTAAGCTACTCGCAATACAAGGACAAGAGAGGGTGACTCGCTCGACGTATAGGGCCCACAGTAAGCCTCGGAAGTCAGCAGTATTGTCCCCAGTCAGCAACAGCGGCTGCTCGTCACTCGACCCGTCAGGCTGCGCGTCTTTGCAGTCACTGAAGGGCATGCTCAGCATGTCCGAGAAGACGGCGGACGCCTTTGTCAGTCGAGTCCGGTGCACCTAGCGGTGAAACAGTTTCGTTATATCACCCGGTGGCTGAAAGGCTACCAGGCAAGATGCGCACCTTGAAGAGCGTGCTGTCAACAAGGATCACGAGGCTGCCATCCTCAAAGTAGTACTCCTCGTCACGGACATTCGTGGGCGCGATCACAGACGCGGTCATCACAGTTGAGGGAAGGGACTGAGAGGGAAAGGGGAATGAGGATTTGCGTCCGGGTCTGGACCATTTCATGTAATTAGCAACTCGGTGATGGTAGCACGACAACGACTCCAGCGGCATACACAGCGGCATCAATGAATACCGTCCAGTTCAGAATCACTGTGATGTGACAGTTGGGACGCCGGAGTGAACTCGGTCTCAGACCACATGACAATATAGTATAGTAGTCACTCCTAAGCTTCGCGTCGAGAACCAGACTGTTCCGAACTTCAGATCTGTTTGATTGAAAGAGACGAATGAAATGGATCATATATGTGACGTAAGATCTACACGGAACGCTTGAGCGCTGCAATCGACTGAACAACAATTTCCACTCCTGTCCCGCCCAGCTTCGAAAGCACAGAGAGCGCGACGGCACACTGTTTGCCGATAGATACCTGGAAGAACCGAACCTGTCCGTGTGTATGAGGAGGAAGCCGGCGTCGTGGCTTTACACGAGCGCACGGCTCAGCAGTCCCTCCAACCGCGACCACTCCACAGCTTGTGCCGCATACATTGCGAACGCGTCGGAATCGGGCTCCGCTACGCGGGCAAGACCCAGAGCCGCATCCCCCTCGGAAGTCTGGACCGGCGCGACGGGCGTGAAGGTGCTGCTGCCGCTCCCATTCACAGGCGTGCTGCTGCCGTTGAGGCCATCAGGGCCCATCGCGGAGGGGCTCGTCGAGGTATAGTCATCCTCAGCGGGGATCAAGTGCGAGCGTGTGCGCACTGCGAGGCCGGGACGCTGCTGCGTCTGTGTGCGCACACGCCGGGCGAGCGTGGCCCGGACTTCGTTTTCGAATGACCCTGCCGTCTCGTCGGGTCGTACAAGTCTCCTCCAAGCCCAGCGCGCAAGATATGCGGAGCCTATCGCCCCAGAGCCACCCGAAAGCGCGAGGCCGGCACCTTCAGTGATGGCCGCGCCGCCAGGTGACATGGCGCTCGCTGCTGTTGCAGAGTACCATCCTC
The DNA here is from genome assembly GCA_020744175.1 of Auriculariales sp. MPI-PUGE-AT-0066. NCBI lineage: Eukaryota > Fungi > Basidiomycota > Agaricomycetes > Auriculariales > Auriculariales sp. MPI-PUGE-AT-0066. The sequence continues at coordinate 150,446 of JAGTJP010000033.1, forward strand.
CGTCGACCGCGCGACGAGCACCATCGAGAAGAGAGTCGGAAACAACGACTTCGGTGTTGAAGATGTCGCCAACCATGTTGACAATCGAGGGGAAGGATGCAGCTGCACCGACGGCATAGATTCGCCGCGGTAAATGCGATGAATCGTGCAAGTCTAGAGGTGGCGGGGCCGACAAGCGTCCTGCACGAACACGCATTGAGAGAAGTTGCGACTCCACAAGACACCTGTGACTACAGTCAGAAAAATGCATGTTGTAGGAAAAAAAACGCAGCATATACCGAGGATTCGCACGGAGATCGCGGAACTCGCCAACCTTGACGCCCGTTTCAAAGCGGAAGATGCCCTTGACCAGTCCGTCGCTCTGCAAAAGCCAGAAGGCAAACAGCTTGTCGTCCAAACTGGGCACATGCGAATGTCAGACCCTTCTCTCTCAGTGGTCAATTGAAGCTCCAGCACTCACCCAATGCTTCCTCCGGGTGGCACAACTGCGATGAGGCGGTCGAATGCGCTCCAGGATTTTGTGTACATGTCACGAACGAGGCCACGAGGGGTGTCCGCATTCCTGTAAGACAAGTGTCCGCGTCAGTCGGTGCAAAGTGAAACCGGCGGAGAACGAGCAGGACGGCGCGCATGAGACTTCTATCAGTGATGCGTGGCAGTGGGTCGGCGGGCAACCGTTGAGTCGAGTGGGACGACGCGTGCAGGGTTTGACGAGCTATGGAGTGACAGGGTGAGACGTACGCACCGACTAGAGAGAACGGCGACGGATCTGCGGGGCTCGTTGACATCGAGTGCGGGGTGCGGCCAGATTTCCGCTTTTGCAGCGTCCAAATTCTGCGGATGTGCGAGGTGAAGGTGAGCTGAGTGACTACAGTGGAAACACGGGATATGCTCCAAGTGAAGAAGAAGAGGGGGTGGGGGTGGGACTGACCATGTTTGGGGTCGCGGGGATCAAGAGAAAGTCAAATGGACCGAAAGCGAGGACGGCCTCGCCCTGTGCAGGGACATGGGAGAGGTATGTAGCGAGCGGTGTGGGAATGAAGGGGACGAGGAAAGCGTCCTTGTCAAAGCCATATTTGTTGACAAAGTAAGAGCTGATGGTGCCGAGGACGCGACCGCCGAAACGCTCGACCTCGCCGGTCACGTCCGATCGCCAGAGTGCCTCGGCCTCGCTGGCGGCAGACCACCGCCCGAGCAGCACACTCGCCAAAAATGCACCCGCCCCAGTTGCACGCGCGACGCCCGGTCCAGGCGTCGCAGGAAACGTCAGCTGCGCGTTCAACGGCCGCAGCGGCGACAAATTCGCCAAATGTCCTGCGCTCTCAGTCGACCATAGGATGGTCGCGTTCTACAACCACGACGCTGCGGTGTGAGACTTGACACGTGACCCAGTATTGCGCACGCGCGACGCACGTGAGCCGACCCCGAGATGGCCTTTATCCTGCCCAGATCGCATTTGCGTGTGAGCGACTCGAGCAACACGTCTGCGCGCGCAGTTGGGGTCAGTGATCTCCGCATAGACCGCGCGCGCAGGCTACATTAAAGTGAACGAACCAAGAGCAGTGACCCAGATGTCAACGGGTGCAAGCTGGTCGCCAGTCCTAAACGAAATAGCCGGGACGCGAGTCGGGTTAGTGGCTCGGGCTCGCCGACAACGGCAGCGGACAGCGGCTCACTGATCAAACTCGACCGCCTCAGTCGCAACATGCTCAAGTCCATCGTCTACCACAATCGCCCGCAGCGCGTCCGGCGCAAGCTCAAGGCCCAGAAAATGAGTCGGCGCCGGCATCGAGCTCAAACTTCCGTACAAGTCGCGAGAGAGTCGCGGGAACAGAACTTTCGGTCGTCCGCTATTTCCAAACAACTCCCGCCACCCCCGCTCCCGTCCTCCGTATCCCCAAAAAATTTCACTTTCATCTCTAGTACATGTAGGTCCAAGATATTAACTAGTAACAATACACCAACTCCGTGGATATATCGGTCTCTGTTCGGCCCTCTGCCTGTGGGCGGGCTAACGATACTGACGCTGCATCTGCAGCTGTTGTTGCGGATATTGCAAGCTGTTCGCGCCTAGCTGCTGCTGTGGAGGAACGGACACGGTCGAATACACTGGAGACTCTTGCTGTGGCCAGCTAAAGCCTGGCATCATCGCGTGCGTCCACCATTGCGGGTTGTTGAGCGCATGCATCCCTGCCAGCATGTCCTCCGACGGCATCTCATCCGGACGCTGCTCAATCGTCGCCTCAGTTCCAGCTTCGCTATATCGGTCTGCATGCAACATCCCATCTGCATGTAGTTGCTGCTGCTGCTGCTGCGCTGGCTGGCTAGGCCGTGCTGGAGAGTGGCTAGGCGATGGCGTCTGCTGCAAGAAAAATGGTGGAGGTGGCGCTGGAGGAAACCCTTCGATCGTTGGCGTCCTGTTGACTGCAACTGGGCTGGGATCGGCCGACTTTGGCGTTGTCGATTTGCGAGTGCGACCCCGCGCCTCCTTATCTGCGTTCTGTTGGCGGGAAAGCAAGCTTGCGAGGAAACGAGAATACAGCTTGGGAGCTGTAGAGTAATGGAGTCAGAGAAATTTGAAAGCTTTCAATAAAGAAGCACGACGAACTATGCTTGTCGTCAATGGAAACATCGCGACTTCCCATCACATCCACGACCCGGTTGACAAGCGACACAACCTGGTCGCGCTCGGTCTGGTCGAGCAAGTGACGATACTCGGGACGCAGCATCTGAAATTGCATTAGCAAGTCATTCGTAGTAGCCGCTTCCATGCATACCTTGATGAGGAACGCAGTCGCAAAGGATGAGAACACAAAATGCCCGTCAGGTGCGAAGCGCAAGTATGTCGTCTTGGCCAGCTTCTCGAGGAATGTATTACAATTGAGGACTGCAGCCTCGAAACACTGTCAAGACGAACAGTCAGCCAAGACCCCATGGTTTACATTTTCTACACTTACTCGTTTGAAAAAAATGTCGCCTTTGGTAATTCCGCGGTCGATGGCATGTTGGAAGCCGAATGAATGCAGTACCAAACGCGAATAAGAGGTCACACTGCGCAGCCGCCGTCCGTCTCAGTAAACCGCAGCCGTTTCAGACTCTGTGATGGAACTCACAAAGGCAGGAGGTACGTCCTATGAACGCAGCTCGGGTCTGTTGATAGCCAAACATCAGCCAAACTCCCTGCGTGTTATTACAAACAAATTCCGCACCATTTGGATCTGACTCGGTGTCGAAGCGACGCTGCCACTCCGCGTTATAATTGTCCAACTCGGAGTTGTAGCGGTTACAAATTTCCAACCAGTCCAGCTCCTGTTGGGACGGCGGCGGTAACCCGCAGTCAGTTTTCCGCTCATCGGGACACACACACACGCAAGACTGCCGACCTTGTTAAGACCGGTATACGTATTCTCGTCGGAGAATACCTCATCCACGAAGCGCGCCATAACGCGGAGCAGTGCCGTATATGCGCAAAGATGGATGTCGTACTTGGACGAGAACCGATTGCTCCTATACCAGTCCGCCGAGTTGCGCACAATGAACCCTTCGCGCAGCGTCGACATCTTGCCAAATTGTGTGCTGGTGGACCGGTCCAGGTTGAAGCAGATGAGCCACACCCGCGTGCGGTTGAGCATCTCGCGTTCCTGGGCCTCCGTCTGTGGCTTGGTCTTGAGCGGGACGTGGAGATTCAAATCCGTGGCTATCCTGATCGCCATCCCTGAATACTTCGTCAGCATTCTGTGCCCAGAAGCACGGAGGGATTGTTTGGCGCCGGCGCGTGGGAGTGCATGCAAGCACACGCAACTAGGTGTGGACCAGCGACGCACCGATGTACAGCCAGTTGCGATCTTCCTCCCATCTCCTTGCCGGGACACCGTACGTGGCCTAATGATGAAAGGCTATCGTCAGAACGAAATCAGGAAGCAACGATCAGAAAGTCGTGCGCACGAGAATGATGTACGCTTGGCACAGCTCGATACTCTTGTAGGCCTTGGTCAATCCCTGCCCAGCAGCATCCCGTGCAAAGTGCATTGCAACAGGATATAGCTCGGGCTTCTTGGCGTAGTAGCGAGCGGCGGTTGCACAAACAACAGTGAATAAGAAAGGACATCTCGCGAAAGTGAACTGCCAAAGAGGTGAGGATTAGCAGAACTGTATAGCGGGGCTTTTCCGAAACGCCTGGAACTTACTGCAGGCGTGTGCAATACCGGGTCCAGTACCGTCAACACGACCTGTCAACGTAATTTCAGAATTTGAATTGCGGCCAGAAATTGCAAACGAGCGAGGACAACATACGTTTAGCCGAGTGAAGAAAATTTCGAAGAGCTCGTCAACCTCCTCGAATGACACAATGCCTTTGATAAGTATATCCGGTCGACGCTGCTCGTCTGAAACCAGTCGTCGAGCTTCCATGGCGGCTGCAGTGAAGCATATTAGCAAATACGCACAAACATTGTATGCAAATACTTACGATTAAGGAAATAGTCTCCACGAGCGATGCCGACTTCGCCGTCGCTGAGATCCTCGTCGCCGGCGGCGCTGCTGGCGCGACTTGGGGTATTATTAATGGCCAGATTGGCCATCATACCCAGAGGTGCTGGCTCGGGCGGTAGTGATAATAGCTGCTGCTTGTCCTCGGCATCGGGAGCGGTGAGGCTAATATCGATTTGAGGGTCGCCGTCCAAGCCAGCGCTGGGCGATCTGTGGCGCGCGAGCCATCGTAGGATCGCGTCTGACTGATCAGACTCTTGAGAATAGTCAGGAAGCGAAGGGTTGAACGACGAGGTCGACGGCGGAGAAGCAGCAGCTGCCCCTGCATTAGGTTGAATGGATTGCACTTGTTTGAGAAGGAACGCGATGGTGCGGTCTTTCTGGCGGATCTGGGCGAGCAGGTACTCTCGTTTGCTGTTTCAAGTTGTCAGCCCGCAGCACACCCAAAAGAGGGTAGGTAACTTACTTCGGAGCCGTACGCTAATGTTGGCAGAGATCGCAAGTCAGTGCCGAGCCCGCTGATGAGACGAAGTGCTACGTACCGGTTTGCGACCCTCAACAATGCACTGCCGCAGGGTTCAGACTATCAGTACGCGCAGTACGGCGGAACAAGCTGGGAATACCTGGTGGCCACCCGCCTTGCATCTGGAAATTGCTGCGTGAGATGATGGAAAGGTGTAGCACCCGGTGGGGGGCGTACCTTCGACACATGTCCTCGTCCTCCGGGAAGTCGCATTTCATTTTCAGCTTCTTACAATGAGTGCAAGCACCGGGCCTGACGATCGAGATTGGGTCAGCGGAGAAGGAAAGGAGTGACTGAGGCGAGGATCGCTTACAGTCTGTTCGGGCGGCCGTCGTCGCTGTCATCTGAGGAACTATCTCGTGAGGCCCGATTGCGTTTGCGCGCCTTGGATCGCTTCACGGAAGAGCCCGGCTCCTTTTTGACCGAGAGATCGTGCGACGCGGACGAGAGGTGGCCATATGTCGCCGCCGCTGCTGGTGGCTGCACGGCCGCACGTCCATAAGCCTGCTCCGGCGAGTAAGGGAACTGGAATGGCTCTGGGTGCTGATGTGGCTGCGGGTGGGCGGGATATGTAGCGGGCTGTTGGGTGAAGTGAGAACCGTTGCTGAAGTTTGGCTGCGCGGGTGGCCATGACTGCTGCTGCTGCTGCTGCTGCTGCTGTTGCTGTTGCTGGGACTCGGCAACCGAGTAATGCTGCTGGTGTTGCTGGTGCATATTATTGTAGAACTGGTATTCCAAATCGATGCCCTGCTGGTTATTCATACCAGGGTCGTAATACGCAGCCGAAGGGCCAATCATGGATGGGGTGGTGGATGAACGAGGGAGACGTGCGGTGCCGCGGCCCGTTGTTTTGCGCGCCATTTGATGCAACACAACTGTGACCGAGGTCTCAGGTTCAGGGCCCTACGCTGAACAGCTCAGCGTACAGACAACTCACAGTGAATGACAGAGGCCAAGAGTGGTGACGCTAGCCCGTTTCGAGTTTGGCTTATATCCAACCCAACTGCCAGTCTTTCCGGCTCACCCCCGAGACATGTGTGATAATTTCAAGTGCCTTGCGGCTCCGATCACGAGTGGCAACGCCCCGCAACAGCTGGCGCGCAGGGATCTCAAGAATTGCCATCAAACGCGATTCCTCCCTTTCCACACTGTGAATCTTCCATCGCCTCCTCCACCACTGTTTGGTCAAGGACATAACGGAACACCCGCTTATGTGCTGTGATCGATGCTCGTTGCATGGCGACTCGACACAGACTGGACTTGCTATCCATCCATGCACGAGCATGACGTCGCATGCATCCCGCAGCTTCCACCGTGGCTTGCAATGGCTTGCAGTGGCTCGCGCAGTAGTCGCAGTACCCGGACGTTTTTTCGAATTCCGGTTCTCAGCCGCGATGACAGTGATTGTGAATCCGTCTCCCAGGGAGGGCAGGTAACATCCCACTCTAAGTAGAGGTGCCCGACCCAATCACTAAAAATTTTGGCCGCAACCCTAGCTAATTCGATGCGTACAGGCGACGCGGGACAATTCGACGTCTCTCACCCTCTATCTTCCAGCCTTTGAGGCCGCATGTGCCACCGTCGCATGGGTCCCACGCGCCTAGCACTCGCAACGTGAGCTCCTCGACGAGGCTGTACGTATCTGCGTCCTCCCGATCGAAGCAGAACGGCTCTTTCAATGCCACGGGCGGATTAGTGATCACTCGCACACTGCGGCGCCAGTTCGGAGACGCGCTGTGAACCATCAGAGGATGTAACAGTATCACGTCTCCGACGTTCCCAGTCATCTCGACGAATTGCATCCCTGGCGCCTGAACAACCTGCTCGTGTATGTTGAAGCGCTCGGGATACGTCGATATCGATAAGGGGACGGGGTCTGGATACTGAGGTTCATCATTGGGGTTCCTCGCTGTGCCTTTCGGAAGCTCCGCGGGCTTCAATGGCAGTTGCCATTCAAGATGCGACGCCTTCGTCGAGGCAAATCCACACCTGGCTGGTACCACGCCTTCCGGGTGATCTGCGAGATACCGTGCCATCAATGGAATGCCCGTTGGACAGATGTGTGTGCCGCCGCCCAGGGGCTCGATGGGTGTGAATATGGGAATGACGAGGAGAGCTGAGAAAAATTGACCATCAGCTCCCCGTTATGTTAACATCGGAATGCCCATCAGACTTGCCTTGCTCCGGGGAATCGAGAAAATGAACTGCGGGCAAACAGGGGACATGAGCACACGTGCACTTCATGCGTAAGCTTTCCGACAGATCGCAGCTACTTTAGCTCGCTCACCAAAGAAATCACCGTCAATATGATAGTTGTCGAGGGAGGCGGGGTCCATCATGTCAGCGAAAGTCCTGATTTCCTTATCAATGGTCGCTGCAGTGTACTGTCGCAAGAGTTCATCAGTCCCGAGGTTTACAATGAATGAGTCGCCCCATGAAGAACAAGCGGAGTCGATACGCTCTTCTCCAAGGAAGTCACAGATAGCGTCCCATGCCTGTGCATTAATCAGCACATAGTTTGTGACATGGAGGCGACTCATATGGCCTGCCTTGGGGGCGAAACTCGAAACGGGCTCCACACGCTCGCGGAGCATGTGAGTTTTCCAACGGGTCCATGTCGAGGGGTCATCAGCCTTCATCCTAAGAGTGAATTTCCCAGATCACAATATGTCAATATCTCACACCACAATATAACGCGAAGGAGGTACGCACCCTAGTCTGTCCCACAGGTTCGCCGTCCATTCACTGGCCCGCGCCTCGGAGAACGCCCCACTGATCTTGACCCACCCATGCTGGAGGAATTGCGTGATCTGCTCATCTGATTGGTAGCTCCGTCATGTAATCGATCTGTAGATCTAGCGAAATTATCTTACCTGTAAGAATCCTGTACTTGGCCTTCATCCTCAGTCAATGTGATCAAACGGCAGTCGTCAAGTGCCGGCAGGCGCCATCTGAAGCCGCGTCGTGATTTTAAGCAATTACCTGCGCATGCGAAGATCTGGCACAGAAACCAACCAAACAACTTGCGACTCGCACACGACTGCGGGGCATATGGAAACGAAGCGATCTGAGTTCGGGGACTCGCTTCCACCTTGCCACGTAGCTCGCGTGGGCACAAACATACCTTGCAACTGTCGGCAATTTCTCGCATGTGTTTCTGCAGCCTGCAGAGCCCACGGCGACTTTTGGCATTCTAGATGGCCGGATATGTGGTTGAGAGAGCGAGATCTGCGTTGCTCTGCCGCCTGCGGTGTATTGTGGCGCTGCATATTGTCGTGCCCACTGCCCAGTGCCCTGCCTCGAGCTCGCCGCGACGACCGCTGTGCCCCGCTGTGCCCACTGACCGTTGTCTCTTTTTCTCTTGCCGCCAGCATGCACTCGATACCTCTACACATTCTTTCTCTCATCGTCGACGAGCTCGACATTTTAGATGACGTCAAACGTCTCAGTCTCGGCAACAAGTCGCTTCGTGATGCAGCGACGAGCCGCCTATTCCGCTCGATCCGAATCACTAGTTCACACTCTCAAGCTGTAGTGCAGCGCATGCGACACTTTGCACCACGGTATGGGCATGTGGTTCGTCATCTCACCTTCGAGTTGACCTTTGCACCGTACCGTGGACACCGCGGTTTCGTGCGCTACGACTCGATTGGAGCGCATGAGATCCTGTCCGCATCTCTCGCTGCCGTGCTACAGTTGCTCAACAACGTGCTCATGTTGTATTGAATGTTCACGGCGTTGGCACGCCGTCAACTTCTGGCTTGTCTGCTGCTACCTACACGGCACTATCCATAGCCCTCTCCTCATTACGGAAATGGGAGTCTCTCAGCATCTCAGTCGCGGGTGGCGGTCAAGAACATAGTTCTGCTCTGGTGGCAGAGTTGCTGGGCACTGCAGCCGCGAAGGGAGTACGCCTGAACGTTCTTGACGCACCGCATCGAACCGCCTTCGACGCGGACCTCCACAATCCTAGGCCTAGCCCTGCTTCACCCGAGCGACTTAATCCTTCCACTGGAACGGCGGCATTCCGTAATCCGCAGCACACGGCTTGCGGGCAAGAGGTCACAGAGTTCCAGGCCTTGTCTCATCTTTTCTCGCATATCGCTCCCTTGTGAATACCCTAGATAGCCCAGTCTCCATTTTCTCCCTTCACTGTCTTTACGTGGAATCCTGATTATATTTGCATTGCTTCCGGTGGCATCGGGCAGCGTAATGATTTTCGTCTACGTCACCGCGCAGGTTTGCAAAGGCTGCCAAGTTACACAAGTGTGTATGCACAGGGGGCGGTGTGGGCATCGCGACAACTTCTTGTACATAGATCCAGGACTCTTCCTCCTTCTTCTCGGACCTCCTTCCTTCCTAACCTCCCCGCCCTCTCACTCTCATGTCGCGTCTCATCTCCGAACAGCTCACCCCAGCGCTCTCCATGAGTCTAAAGCCAGGGAGCCCTCCACGCTCTTCAGGCTGCAACCACAGCAGCGGACACTGCAGCCATATGCATTCGCGAGCGCGCACTAGGATTTTTGCTGGAGTGGTATTACTGCTCACGGTGACCATTATCCTGGCGCTTTCCGTTTCCAACCCAGGCGTTGCGGCCCACGCCTTCGTCAAGGGAGGGTGGTCGGACGGCTCGCTTCTCCGTCGGGCGGTCAGCGACAGCGGCAGCTCGAATTCTGACAGTCCCTTTATCAAGAACAAACGTGAGTTCTCCGCGGGGCAACATGAACGAGTATTGACGATTGTGGTCGTTTTGCAGTTTACCTCATCGTCATCATCGTCGGTCTCTTCGTATGCCTGATACTTGCAATCATGCTTTCTGCTTGGTGTTGCAAAGGGGCTTTTGAAAACCCACTTTGCTGCCCTTGCTACTTGTGCGCGTGCTGCGGTGGACTAGGTGCGTTATCTCCATTACAGTAAGCCGTTTTCAACACTGACATCCGGTCCAGCATGCCTCGAGTGTATCGGCTGTGGACTTTGCGCTGACGCAGCTGATCAATTCTGATAATGTCCTCGAGGGGTGAGACGCATCCCGGACGTTTATGTTCCCATGAACTACGAATGCTTGCCTGTTTTTCTGTGGACAATAATGATACCCGCGCGTTGCGGTGCTTGTAGTAGTAGTAAAGGACTGAACATGATGATGTCTAAAGTTGTGAAATGTCCGTTGATGCTTTTTGCATGCTGCAAATGGAGCCGTGGTACAAGTGTCCATGGAAGCTTATCGTTGCGTAGGTTCACCAGATGGTGTAGCTGGAAGAGCTTTGTGCAGTTTCCCCGGTGACCGCATAGGACTGGGAGATCGAGATCCAGCACTAGCAGCCGAGCCCGACCGTGAGTGTGTGGGATATTGAGGATGATTGGGTTGGTGGTTCACACCCAGGTGATCGCCTGGATGTAAGCTTGCCTGGGACGGTTGTCGAATGTGGGATGCTTCCAAGCGCATGGCATCTCCCTGGAGCCTGCTTATGGATGGTCCTTGACTGTGGCCAGGTTGCACAGGACGAGGCTGTCGCAGTTCGACAGAGTCCATCGAAGGTTGTGGCGAATGGTCTCGCGACCGGTCCTGCGGCTGACCACCACCACCACCACCACCACCACCACCGTGAACTTGTGACTGGTCCTTCAGCCAGTTCTCCACACGCTTGGTTTTACCACGACTCCCGTTGCCATCTTGCCCTTCCATCCGGGTGGTGCTGCGGATGCGATCTTGGCTGGACCGACCTACACGCTCACCTTCCCGCGGCGGCACACGCATCTCTCGTGTTTCGTACGACGCTCCCCGACGGTGCGCCAAGGCCTTCTCTGCTGCCTCCTCTTCAAAGCGTGACATGACGGTCTCGACTTGAGCCATTTCGAGATCCGTTTGTGCTTTGTCTTCTGCACGAAACCATGAGCCACGAGCTCCACGACCGCCCATGTCTGCATCCTTGGTGTTGTCGCAGCACTTGCAGCAGCATCGGCAGAGGTTCCAGTGTGGGTGTTGGCAGGATATCCAAGCAAAGCCAACGAATCCAAAGAATATCAGAGCACCAACGACGATGCCCGCTGCTCAGTGATGGTCAGCATTGTGTGAAACGAGTGCAGACGTTGGTGACGCTTTCACCTGTCGCCCCGCCATCTCGTTTGACATAGCGATGTGTCGCAGGACGCGGCGCAAATACCGGTTCCGCTTCGTGGTTGGTAGTGACAAGGACGACCAGCAGCAAAACGAGCACACAGACGAGCGCGTCCTGCGCCACTCGTCGCCATCGAGGGGTGCTCGCAACAGACATTTAGAATGAAAAGGGGGAGAAAGAGAGGAAGAACTTGAGACCTCGGCTCCGCAGCGGTGACAGCGCCTCCGGCGAGTGTAACGACAGGGGTGGTGGTCCCAAACAAAATCTCATAATCCTAATACCAAGAGCCAGTAATACGTTAACAGCAGGTAGAACGTCAGAGGCGAAAGAACGAAATCTTGGTGTTACAACAAATTCATTACGCGGGCTTCGCCATGAGCTTGTCTTTCACTCTTCTTCTTCCTCGCCCGCGTCCGCATCGTCAGCTTCTAGACTATCCGGGAACCACCCATAGTCTCTCATCGAAACATGAAGGTTGCCTGTCCGTCCAACGGTGACTTCGACACCTTCTGCTTCCAGCGCCGCCCGCTGTCTTTGTGCCCCAGTTGACGAAATCACAATGGTCCCCGAGGACGAAATAATGCGCTGCCAGGGAACGCCAGAATCGGCACTGAGAAACTTGAGAGCTACAGAAACAGTTGCGTGTTAGCCACATGTCGCGCCTGCCTTGCCCGTGGTGTTGAATGTAGCACACGCAAGAAGAAGAACGCCTACCTTGTCCAACAAGGCGCGAGTTCCTCGGCTTGCCCATCAACTTGGCAATGTGCCCGTACGAAGTGACCCGTCCATAAGGCACCTGCCGTACGATCTCATAACACTATGATTTCGCTGTCAATCACATGCGCAAACCTGCGGCATCCACGCACGAGGGCGTGGAATTCTGCACTATCCATGACCGTGTCGTTAACCTGAAAGCAAGTCAGCGCAGGAAGCCAACCAGCGTGTCAACTCCGACTCAAACCGTTTTATCCGCCACAATTTCGTACACGTCAATATTGATGTATTCTACAGGTTGATTTGGATACTATCGAGACACAAAAAACAATTCGGGAGTCCAATCGTAAGCGATCAATTGTTGAGATTCGTGAGACCAGTCCAACTTGAATGCGAAGGGGTGAACCACCACTCAGTACCGCGCCAAGCGTTCCGTTCCGTCGGGAACCTGATATCGTGGGATGAGCGACTGCTAAAATCGTAACAAGACAGTGCATACCGTCCAGCCATGGGTTCGTGCCGCACGCTTGAATCCTTCAAGCGCCTCATGAACTCCGTAAGGTCTATACAAGTCAACGGGGGGTCAGCCAAATCAATGCAAAAAGTGGCACAGTCAACTGACTCTTGCCAGTTCTGCGCCAAACGCGCGGGACGAGGTTCAGTGCTCGAGACCGCAAGCTTAATCTGAAGCATGATCGCTGCGATGCTGTAGCTCGGGAGCCATCCTGTCGAGCACACGTCAGAATCGAGCAAGACTCTGTATTGAGACCTCCTGACCATCGGAGACTAAGAGGTCCATGCATATGGATCCTCCCATGGTGACGTGCCCGCCGCCGCCCTGCAAGAACGGCAGCAGACGCGGCTTGACGAGACGGAAGAACGGTGGTGAATGTGGGAAGCCAGGCGGGAAGCGGATCTCGAACAGCAACGAGTTAACCCCCCTGCATCCGATCAGCACGGCATTCCAACTGTAAGATTCATGCGTGAGACGTACTTGGCCTTCATGTCCTTCGCGATGGGCAGTTCTGGGTCGAACGAATGCATCTCGACCATCCACCTGCACTCGTTTAGCAGAGTAAACAGGGCAAGTAGCCAACACGCACTGGAACAGGTTGTCCGACATCAAGCTCGGCGGCATGTACCAACCGAGGTCGTCCATCCGCTGCGAGCTCTGCTGCTCCTTCAATAACTGCCTCAGCTCGCGCTGAACCGCCATCGTCGCAGCCGTGGTCGCATCGCTCGGCGGCGGCAGCAGCCTGTAAGTCGTCGGTGCCACCCAGTCCTCGTTGTGCACCCAGTCTGGGCCCTTATTGATGGCCTTCGGCGGCGCATTGGCCTTGGTCACAACCTCGAGCGCCCGCGCCGACGGGGTCACATCCCCTGCGGCAAACACGGCCTTGTCGCCGTCGTCGTAGTCTAGGTCGTGCAGCTCTGCGCGGCGCTGTTCGAACAGCCGCTGCAGCTTCTGCTGTTGCTCGGGGATCATAATAGGCTTTTGATTGAGTGTCAGAGGATGTGCAGGGTCGAGGCCGACCCAGTTACTCTTGGGCTGCGTTGTCGTCTTGGTGGTGTCGGGCTGTGGGAGGTTATATGTCGACGGAGAGTAGCCCGCAGTCGCGACGAGAAGGTACCGCGTAATTATCCATGTCGCATCTGCGACGACAAAATACGGGTTTGACGAGACCTAGCCGACAACTGTCAATACGTCAAATTTACAACATGTGAGCGCTGACTGACGAATTGCTTGGGCAAGTTCACGATCTCCGCCAAGGCCACACAGCTCGTAGGACACATGGCACTATTCTTCCATTTGCTAGTGCCACGCTGCGCATAATGACCCATCGAGACGGAGCCGTCCTTTGCAAAGTACACGCCATTGCCATAAGCCCGCCCGTGGATGGGTGGCCGGACTTGCAGGCCTTCACGGATGATCTAGCCAAAGCAGTTAGCAGACAATTCGAACACGCCGACTTCGAGCGCACCGAGTGCCAGTTACGCAGCGGCGACCCATGGAACGCGTACAAGGACGGGAACTTGGCTGCATTGGTGTCCTGCGACCGCGCGTTGACGACGTTGGTGTTGAACTTGGCCTCGGCGTCCGGCGCACCGACCGAGAAACGCATCTGGCGCCACGTCTTGTCGATCCCGTGGACCATGTCGTCCTCATCGACGATCTCCTCGAGATATGCCGTGCACGAAGCAACACACCTATTCGCAGGACATCAGCACAAATCTTGCCCGAAACCGAACATAGCCTACCATCGAAGCAGACTCCATGCAGCTGCAGGAACCTTATCGTCCATCTTCGTCAACCGCACCTTGCCCTTTCCGCGCGCTTTGTCCAGGTACTTTTTCATCTCCGCAACCTGTACATCCAGATTGAGCACAACGGCGCAGAAACCAACAAAGCAACAAATCTTACCGCAGGCAATTGATCGAGCATCTGGACAATCGACGCACGCTGGTAATCCGTCGGAAGAGCATCAAAGTCGACGAGGCCTGTGCCATCCGGAACAGGCATTGTCGGTGCTTGAGCCTGCGCCGCCGCCGGGTCTGGTTGCCCTGCGACATTGTAGCCTGGGTAGCCTGCAACTGCGTTCTTGATCGCAGTTGCCGGCTTCGGTACGCGGAGACCCATGCCAAGTGGCATGCCTTGCTGCATTTGACCCTCGAAGCAGGAAACATAGGTCAAGCTGACCAGCAGGTCTACAATCTCCGTGTTGGACTCGACCTCGTACTGCGATCGCGTTAGAGGATGAATGCGATGTGCTGAATCGATAACTTGCCTCGATGCTGGGACCAAAGTTGAGACTGTAGTACTGGTATGTGCAGAGTTTGTCCTCGCAGACGTATGGCTTGAGTGCTTCGTACTGTGACTCGATCCTGCGATGACAGACGAGGCAGTAGCGAGTGCAAATCTACAAGGACGTCAGCAGCCAAAATTCAATTGTTTGTCCTCACTGACCGTTAGACGGCGAATCAGATAGCAAAACGCGACCAGGAGAAGGTTGATGTGGTTCTTGTCCTCGCGCTCGCGGATTGGGTCGGGTGGCAGATTATGCTTTCGTGTGACGGCAGCCTCGTCCTTGTCCGCCTGCCTCAGCTTCTGGCCATACTGCTGGTAGACATCCTCCGGCTTCATTTGATACTGCTCGCCGAGGGTGTGTAGCATCTCTGCTGCAGCCCAGCCAAGGCCGTACTGCATGCGCAGCTTGACCAAAGGTAGAAGCTTCTGGTCGAGCAGCGTGTCGAAGCTGGACGACAAGCTGAACGCCTCGAACGCATTTTCGTCGATGGGCAACGCGGCGAGACGTTCCCTTTCTTTCTCTCTGGCGCGCTGCTCGGCTTCCCAAGGGTCGACATCGGGATCGTAGGGTTCTACCTCCGGTTCAGGCTCTGCCTCGAGCTCGTCGTCGCGGAGGGCAAAGCTGCGCACGGCATGGACGACGGAAGCTGTACTTGGCTTATAATTCTTGGACAGGCCGACGTGGAAGCGTGGTTTGGCGCCGCCCAGGACGGAGCCGTCCGCAGCGATGACTGGCCAGCGCGCTGTGAGACCCGACATCATCAAAACAAGGTGCCGAGACGAAGACAAGAGACGACGGTCCCAGGCTGCGAGAGCGCGCGGGGGACCTGAAGGTTGAGCACAGGGACGGATACCGACAATACAAAGTCGTCGATGCCGAATTTGAGGATGCCTGGATGGTAGCCGGCTCCAACGACATCAAGGAAGTCGCTAGACACGAGTTAGTAGGTGAGACGAGTATCCTGTGCCTCAAATAGTCGCACCGCTTGAGAATCGCTAGGACGTTTACGTCTTCGGAGCCGCGACCATGGGCAGCGAATTCGAGATCGTGATGATCGAAGTCGTCGAGACCCTCGACGCCTGCCTCGCTTCCGCTATCGTCGTCTTCATCCATCTGGGTTTCATCCTCGGCGTCTCCATTGAGTATGCGGGCAAATTTCCTGAGGATTCGCGTCAAGGTGTCTTGAAGTGGCTTGCTGGGATATGTGCCGATGTCCTCGACGACGGTGAGGAGTTCGGCAGAGACGTCGTCAAGCGCGAAGCAGATGTACGAGTGGTCGTTCGGGTAAGATGAAGTTTCTGCGGGGGATTGCGTGAGAGGGCTGCGGCTACAAGGGGGGAGCAGCGGTTGAATGTGGCGCACCTGTGACTTGGAGACTGAGTGTGGTGAGCGTGGTTCCGTCGTGCAAGACTTTGAACTCGACCGAGCCTTCCTCGTCACCAGACCTAAACCCTAGAATATGTAGAGGATTAGTATCGGATTACACGTGTGCACGGGGCCACGCGCGAGCGGCATGGGTGGGTGCGCGACGTTCGACATACCTTTGAGCTTGAGGCCTAGTCGTCGCGCGATGGGGAGAATTACGCGTCAGGGTACGATACGCGGGCACGGGCCGGAACAGACGCACCGTCAGTCTCGAGGCCGTTGTTGGCGACGGCGGCCTTGATCTCATCGCGGTCGGCGACGAAGCGCTTGCGACCCCGGAGCACTGGCGTCTGCTTGGGCGTGGGAATTACTGTCTCTGGCATTGGCCCAGCACCGTCGTCAACGTCCATCGCGTCGTACATTGCGCCCGAGCTCGTGTCTAGCGCAGTCTACGCAGCAGGTCAAAGTGAGCGAGCAGAGCCAAGTTACCACCACCGCAAGCCGAGATTGGCGCGTCAAACCCCCTTTCCCCGCCCACACGCGCACTGCCCTTACCTTTAATTTCTTGCTCGCGCGCTCGGTGACACAGTCATTGCTGTCGCTCGCGCGAGGGCGAGGCGGCATCTCAGTTCAGAGGCAACAAGCGGGCAACACTAGCCACTTGGTGGTCAAAAGCGCGCCTCTGCCTCCGGTTGTGACGCGAGCCTCCAGCTCCGATCGTCCCGCCGCCACATTCACTTGCACATCCGCAAACCCACATATTAACTCATGAAAGCTTCTTTGAGTCACTCAAGACGTGTATTTTCGCGTTTGCCGAGGGAAATGGTCGAAAAGCGCCAGCCCGGGTAAGAATCACTTCAATTCAGTTCATTCGGATTTCGTTACATGGTTACATCCTGTTCATTTCAACGTGCGAAAGCGCATGGTGCGCTCAAATCAAAGATAGATGGGCAGAGTCGGGTCAAGCGGGTTCCACGGGAATGCGTCCTTCTCGTCCTCAAGGAACCCGAGCGGCATCTCCACAAGATGGCCTCTCACCTGCGACAGCTTGTTCTTGGCTTCCTCGAGCGAGATGTCAGAGACAAGATGTCCAATAGGAACGTCCTTGGCCGAATAGCTCTGCATTTGCCTTCGTCAGAAACAAGACAACGCCGTCACAGGCCAACAATGAACGTACATCGTACTGCTCCCACGTGCGCACACGATCAGTCGGAACTGGCCTGAAGCAGTCAGCAAAGACCTCGGTGTTCTTCTTGGCCGTCTCGTTCCAGAGACGCGTGACGTCGTCCGACAGCGGGTCCAGCACGGGTCCGTCGATCTGCGTCTCGTCCTGGTTGGGCACGGGCGCAGCGCGCATAAATGTCGTCACGGGGTGCTGGTCCGACTCGCAGACTTGCGGCTCGATGAGGCCTAGATGCTCGCGCCAGAGCTTGCGTCGGAGAGTCGCGGCAAAGCGCGCCGCCATGTACGCCTGGCCATCCATGCGGCTCTCGAAGAGGTCCGTATCCTCCACGATGATCGCAATCTCAGAGTCTCCGTCGCCGCGCTGCGAACGGTCGTTGAAATTTGCTGAGCCGATCTGTGAATCGCCCGTTAGCTGCACCCGACACGATTATGAAGAAAGTCGCTCACGATAACCCGCTTGTCATCGACGATCATGAGCTTGGTGTGAATGTATGTTTGTTCGGTAAAGAAGCTGCCGCAGATGAGTAAGGATACAACTGTAGATCTGACTGTACTCACGCAGCCTTCTCCTCCTCGGCAGTACCGAGCCACTTCTCCTGCAACAGACCAGTCGAATCTCCCAATGCGTGTTGAGCAACGGAGTCTGCCACGGGATCATCGTCGCGCAGCCCGTCGGCGCCGCGCTCAAACTTCTCGAGTAGACGCTCAGCCTCCTCTGCTGACTCTGGCATCTTGACCTCCTCGACGACCGCAGCCTTTCCCTCGTCTTTCAACGGCTCGGGATTGGGCTTCTTGCCGAACCCGCCAAAGCCACCGGGACCGCCGAAGCCGATGGAGCCACCAGTCTGATTATCTGGATCGCCGCGGTCGCGCGCGCCACCAGTGCCCGAAGCGATCTTGACGGTCGTCGGATGCCACTTGGCGGAGCTCTGCCCGACCCACCGACGTGCAAGTGCGATCTGAGCCTGGTGGAAGGACACGCCAGAGCGTTCTTCCATTTGCTGGACGAAGGTAGGCTGTCAAAGCAGATAGTAAGCAATGGTTTGATAACTGTCGTCGCCGAACGTACGTATGGAGCATTGATGCGGTCATAAGAGCGAAGGTGGAAGAAGCGGATGTAGTCCAATCTACACAGCGGTTATGCAACGACAACTTGGCCGACCCAGCGCACTCACGGTTCGATCCCAGCCTTGCGAAGAAGTTCGTAGATGCTGTGGCCGCCACGGCTGATCGTCCTATTCGCCGCCACAAGAAATTCAGCGTGCTTTCAAGAATACAGGAGTCAAATGCAGACCTGTATTGAGCGTTCATGATGGTTTGAATAGCAGGCGTCTTCTTGATGTCGCCTGTGAAACCTGGTACTTCTGGGATGACAACGACGATCTTGAACTTCTTGCCATCTGTGTGAGCGGTGGTTATGCGCTCCACGAGAGCTTTGGCAATCAAGTTCTTCACGGGGTCATCGTGACCGGTGTTGGAGACGCTGTGGCAAGCGGGGTGAGCACAAAATATGACATATACAGATATATTCAGACTTACAAGAACTGATTCTCTATCGCAACGAAGGTCAGCAAAAGTCATCCTCAGTATGCATCAATGTCCTCACCGATGTAGATGAAATGAACAGCCTCGCGAATCAGCTGGATGTAGGCGTTTTGAATAGAGTGCTCAAGCAATACGCCATGGCTCCAGTCGCAGACACTGCGGCAGACTTGCACGCGACAAGTCCCGTGCGGCGGCTCAAAGGTGCGCTCGTTGTCGTACTCTGGTGTCTCCTCTTCTTCCCAGTGGAAGTGCTGGCGGAATTTTTGCCCACTCCATGCCACTGCTCGCGCTGTGGGTGCGCTGCAGCATCAAATGGTGTCAGCATCTGCGCTAAAAATGTCCGCAAGGGCGACGCACATGCAACCGGCTCGTTAGGAGCAATTGTTACATTATGAGGGAGTGCGAGCCAGTCAAAGCGCTGGTCATTCTTGTACTTGCGCGCTTTGACTTCGTTCCAGCGCTCGACAAAATGCTGGACGAGGTCCAGCACGACTGTGCCCACAATGGTAGTGCTGACATCGTGCCAGGGCATACGACCGGTGTCGAGAATGCTGACTTGGTTACTCACAAACTCGTGCACGCTCTCGAAATCTTTGATGCGGGCGTTGTTGTAGTCTTGCCCAGGGAACAGAGTACGTCTGAACTCCTGCATGGCTAGTGAGCGAGACAAAACGAGGCTCTGTGTAGACTCGACGCACAGTCGGGTGAGCATCACCCATGGGATGGTTGTGCGTGTCCCAACGACCGAAGCATGCGTCAAGGCCTCCGACAGTCGCGCGATGATTGTCCACAACACAGAGCTGCTCAGGTCAGCGACATCTAACGCTCAGAGATGCTCAAATCATACTTTTTCGTGGTGAGACCAGAACTGGACGGTGTCTACAGCTCCAATGTGATCCTGCGCAAGATAAGCATGTCACGGATAGTCTTTTGTCGGCGACCTTACAGGGTGACGCTGCACGGTTGAACGAGTCAGGTCATGTTTGAAGAACTTTGACTAGGCATACCATGACACAAATGTTCTCATGTAGCGATTCAAGGTGCTCCTTGGTGTGGTGCGAGCCCAGACTCATGGTTTGAGTGACCTGTGTGCCGGCACGGTCAGCAGGCTGCGGTAGCTACTTCGAGCGAACAACATACCTCCTTGTAGACGATGATATAGACCTTGACTCCCTGCTGAGCCTTCTTCTGCAGAAGTCTGTCGAGACGCCATTCCTCATGGTAGGCGGGTGGACGGCGCAGGTACAGCTCCGGGCTGAGCCACCAGTCGAGGATGAAGATGCACTCTCTGGCCGAGTCAATGATCTCGCTCAAGGCCCAGAAGTAATCTGCGACGTCACGTGAGCACTGCATACAACAACAACGCATTGGTACGGCGTACCATGGCCATCGATGTGCCTGTGAACGTTGATTGAGTGTATATGCACCATCGGATCAACTGGCGCGACGCACCATTTGACGCTGCAAAGGTCGCGCTCGCCGGCAAAGCTCTCGAACCTGCCACAAATCGCATTGAACACACGCACACACACACACACATTCACATAGCAAAACGGTCGCATCTCACCTGTGGTCAGCGCGAATTTGCGCGCGAACTGCGTCCGCTTCCTTCTCATGAGCCTCATCGTGGCGATCTATCGAAACGGCGCGGGTGAGTGTCCCTGGAGCACAAGGCCCATGGGATGGCCCCTAAGTTGGACTACGCACGATTTGGGTTAATCATGCCTGAGATCTGGTCGTGCGTGCGCTGCACGCCCTCCTTGGCCTTACCAGCTATCTTAGCGAAGAAAGACATGACGGACGGTGGTGGAGGTTAGTCGCCAAGGGAGTGTGCCGCCGGAAGGAAGCGGCGGCCAAGTATTGGCACAATAAGTTATGCGGTGTGAAGACCCACTGATCTCGGCATCTTCAGAGTCCGGACGCCGATGTGATAAGCCGCAAACCACGATTGTTGCTTTCCCCAAGCAGAAGAATCTCGAGGTAGGATTTCGTCCGCGCTTGCTTGCGTGATGTAGGTGCAAGAATCACGTCTCGGGTTCTCCAAAGGAAGGATGTGTGTCATATTGGAGAGTATTTACAGGGTTCCGGAAAGGCATTAAGGCACCGCTGCAAAGTGGAGGGCTAAATGCAAAGAGAGCGACTGCGGGTGCTGTGCTCGTAGGGTCGGGTCCGGAAGTTGAGGGCAAGAAAGAGTCTATGTCGGGGAGTAACACTACATTGCCTGGCCGAACACGACACCCTCCGGTGATCGACGGTTCTGCGCGGGCGGGTATGTGGGCTGCGGACGGAAATCGGGCTGCTTTCTTGCATAATCGGGTGGGATGGTGGAGTGTAGCTGAGGATCCAATGGAGGTTGCGGAGGGTAACGATTTTGAGACTGTGGGAACAGCGGGGCAGTCGCGCTCTGCGTTTCGCCCCCATCCATAGACCTCGAGGTTTGATCGCGACCGGCGTACCAAGGGCCTGCATTGACCATACCTGGCCCTGGCAACTGCTCGACCTTGGATAAGCGAAACGCGGTGTCAAAGTCGGTGCGACCGTTCGGTCGCTTTGTGGCCTTGGTGCGGTGGCCTGGCTTGTTATGCGCGTAACCCCAGTAAAACTTCAGAGCATGCCCAATTTCGAAGAAAAAGTCGGCTGAAAACCCTCCTGTGAGTAACCTGTGGCAAAATTGGCGTCGTACTGGTTGCTTACAGAAGTTGATGCTGTCCCATAAAGGACGACCAATGCTTGTGGTTTCGCCTGGCCTGTAGTATTCCTTCTTTGGATATGCCCAAGCCATCAAGAGTGCGAAGATCGCCATCTGCAGAATTATGAGCCAAATTGGTATCGATGTGTACTGCCGACATACCTCTATAGTTGTCGTCAGAGCATTTAAACCATCTGCAATATTCGACGCCGTCCAGAACTCGGTTTCCTGAGGAAGAATAAGTAATGAGCACAGTCTCAGGCAACGCGAGCCTACCTTGATGATACCATATTCTTGCAATAAGGAGAACATGAAGACTTGATAGAAGACCAGTGCGACCTGAAAGTTGTACGTCGGTGGAGCTCAGTCGCAATCAAGAAATGGACGCACTATCAACTTGATCACCAAAAACTTGGCAAATGGTCGACGGCCATCGAGTTCCTCCTTGGTGAGCGAGTAAAATAGCCACAGCCCGTACAGTGCGATCGAAATGGATGCAAAGTCTATGGCCATCAGGTAGACCGACGCGAAGCGATAGCTGTAGGATTCGTCGCACAAAACGCCGAATGCCTCGCAGACAATGCCTGCTATGGAGACAGCAGGCCGAATAACCACGTATTGCATAACGCTCCACTTGACGGTGTGCTGCAGAGCAGATCAAAAACTGCGCAGGACTGGATCGAATGATCACCTACCATGAAGTATGCTTTAGTTGGCCGGTACCTCCAGCAGCAGAAGGGTAATGGTAATGAGCTGTGAGACAATGACTTAATGAAGGCGTGCAATGCGTGGAGGGAAATTGGAAATACGTCTTCTCCTTGCGCACTAACGCGCCTTCAGCCTTCCCCGTGCTGCTACTTTCCCCAACATACTCGATGAGTAGCAGTGTGAAGGCTCCAAGGGTGAGAGCTTCATAGACGACTTGTGTGAGCTCGTAGTAAGTGTATTGCCGAAAGTATCGGTAGGAGAAGAAGCTGATGATGGCGAAGACTGGCCAGAGTTAGGAATGTCGTGAATATAACGTGACTGGCAACACGGCGGGACAAACCAGGTGGTAAGTAGAGAATGCGAATGCTGCAAAAGAGTTAGCTTGTGTGCTATGCGCTTGCTAAGAGGGTAGCGCACATCTGCCGCTGCTGGGCGGGTACATGGTAATTGCTGCCGACGAATTTGAGTACAAGTAGGCACTGAATGGTGCAACAAAACGCACCGAGCGTGACCCAAAACAGTGAAAATAGTGATTATGAGGGTTATGAGCGCTGCACCGCCAGAGATAGCCCTGCAGCGTATTATTCAATGCGTTACAAGCCAATATTGGTTGCTGAATTACCAGCCGATTCTGTGAGCATCCCAGTTGAGGTTGCCCTAAGTTGCACTTGTCAGGATTGCGCAGTGCGAGAACGGCCATGACGCACCGAGTTCCAGAAGCTTGACTGGTCAATCGCAAGCGTGTTCTTCTCCGGACACGCAGCCATTAGAATCGTGAATAATGGACAGCGCAGTGCGCGAATGAAAGAACGAGGGGCGGGACGCCTGGACGGCGCGACTGCTCACAACGGATGCCAAGCAGCAGAACAGCCCTTCGGAGGCCGCAATCGGTCACAACCGTGCTCATTCGTTACCCCTCGACCAAATGTCACCCGCTCATTGCGCGCGCGCTGTGCCGTTCAAATGAGCGTGATAAAGCGACATAAAATTCACTGGCCAAGGTGCAGCGGCGCACCGTCGGCCAAATATCGTGGCAGAGTAGTGCTCCGTTGCTCAAATAGCATGTTAAGAACTACGTCAAGATCTCTCCACACGGTGATATGCCCGTCTACTGAGTGCTCAGTCACGCTCTGCTCGTCGCTGCCCGCGGCTGGCTCGACCTTGTTGTGTAGGCTATCATACACCATTGCCGTGCATTCAGTATGGTTGCCATCGCCCCGGGATAGCTGCGAGCATATTGCCATCCTAAAAGGGCAGTGCAACCATGTTTATTTACATATCCAGTGCGTAGTGTGCTATGTAAGCACACCCTGGTGCATCTCTCGGTGGCCGGTGGCCTGCTCTCAGCCAGTCTCAATTTCCCTCTTAGGATTTACTGTTGGTCATGCCTCAAAACTGCTTTAGCCCGAACCTTGTTAGCAGCACCACGGTCATCCGATGCCATTGTCCGGTATTTCCGCACTGGATATATAATGACAACAGACCTCGCCCTGCAGATCAGCCACCCCCGTTTCGTACTCTGGTCGAGCAATGGCGACAACGAGCTCTTCGTCATCAGTCGCTGGTGTGAAGCTTTCTGAAGTGCACGTATTCGATAAAATGCAATGGATGATGGAGCGCGGTTCGTCGTTGTACTTGTGTCAAGGGAAACACTCCAACTCAGAGCGGACGGGAACGATCGTTTACAGCGCACAACGTATTCAAGCTGGGTCATGAGAGCATTCTGAAGCACCTGGAGGAACCAGACAAGCTGCAACAGGACCTACCGAATTTCCTCGGTTACTGCGGCTGTTGGGCAGGTGACATACTGGTTCATCACGACACAGAAGGTGCGCAATGACCTTGTCCGTGGCGCAAATCTCACTACCAGCCATAGAGATGGTGCTGTTTCCGTTCTTCTCGCCTCGCCTGGATATGTCGGGAGAGGTTGATCAACACAAAGTCATGCATGATCACTTGGATGGCATTCTTGCCTATGTGAACGATCCGACCACGCCTCTAACATTCGATGCGGATACACTACGTCAAAAAATGACCGCGATTCGAGATCCCCTGGTGAGCAAATGGAGTTAACGTACAGCTTGGCCTAACTTCCTGTCGCAGTTCCACCACCTTGACAGCGAACTTGAGCACATCCGTCGCGAGAACATGGAGCGCAACTTCTCTCCACAAGAAATTGAGGACATTCTCCACAAGCTAGACACATACGCACAAGCACATGCCAACCCTTGGACTGAGCTGCCGTTCTTTATCAGCCACGTCGCACCGCCATACCGTGGCAACTTTCCGGAGCTACCCTGGATTGTGAGCAATGTCATGCTGCCAATCTTTGCACTGCGGCACAGTGGGTACGCGTTGTGGGCATGTTCTTGAAGAATCAACACTTACAATCAAGCAGACGGTGGAAGTACTCGCCTTACAGCGCGTTCAACGCGGCTGGCTAATCCGATCCAAAATGGACTAGAGTACTGTTGCGGGGAATTATTGACTCACACATCGCTCGTAAAGGTTACATTATAAGAAATTTAGAGGGTTCATTTGGGAGCTGCCACGGGAAGGTCCGAACGCGCAATCTCCGCTTGTCCAACGTTTGCCTTTGAATACTTGCCCAATTGCGATGGCGAGTGGTTCCTGCTTCCCGCGCGTTAATGCACTGGTATTCCCAAACCGAATCGGTCACAGGGTCACGATTACATGTGAAGTAATAACGGTTCGTCCACGCCACCATTTCTTACGCTGCAGTGTTGCGGTACTTGTCCGCATGATGGGCGCGCTGACTACCGCGATTCTGTACGTTCAGCCCCCGAGCGCTGCGAATGACTATGAAGGCATGTTGAAGACTTCGGATGGGAGTACCATAACGGGCAAATTTACGGACCCCGTGCGTGCTCAGCCTTGTCCAATAGCCATTTGTACTGAGTTGCACGCGCTGCAGGGCGTCTCGCTGTCCAAGTTCGTCTGGCTCACAGTTACAATCAAGGGCGCCACAAACGTCGATGTCATCTCGTCCTGCAACCTTGGCGAGAACCTAAGTACGGTGACCTACCAACGACGCTAACGCAGTAATGTACTGATCCATCTGCAGACATGGAGCTTGTTGAACAAGCTCTCAAGTTCACGATGAGCGCAAAAGGCGAGGGCATCTTTTACTAGTGTTATCTTTGTGCAGGCTGTATAGTATGTGTAACATTCAATCTGTGTTGCGGCGTGCCGTTCTCGGGCGATCCGACGGCTCTTGGCCCGGACCCTTCCCTCCTTCCAAAATTTTGCGCGAGTGACTCGACCGGTTCAGCGAGCACGATGTCTGGTCTCACTCACCCTTCGATTAAAGGCATGCATTGTTGTACGCCTTACAAAACTTCAAGCTGATCGCGCATATTCTAGATGGCTGGTTCCGCGAGATCTCGTCTCAATGGCCGGGCCAGGCGATGACCCTCAAAGTGAACCGCATCCTGCACATGGAAAAGTCTCTGTACCAAGACGTCCTCGTTTTTGAGTCTGAGACGTATGGCAACGTTCTGGTACTCGACGGCGTGATCCAGTGCACCGAGCGCGATGAGTTCTCGTGAGTGTTTGCTACGCGATGCATACAACAGGATCTAAGAGATCACCAGCTATCAGGAGATGATTGCCCACATCCCGCTTGCCTCGCACCCGAATCCCAAGAAAGTCCTCGTTATTGGTGGCGGAGACGGTGGTGTCGTCCGCGAGGTCCTCAAGCACGACTCCGTCGACGAGGTCGTCTTATGCGACATTGACGAGGTTCGCCACAACGTGAGATCCGATGAATCCCTTTTTCTGAAACTCTTGCAGGCAGTCATCCGTGTGTCTAAGATATATCTTCCTCACATGTCGTCTCTACTTGAATCGCCTCGAGTTCGCGTCCATGTTGGAGACGGCTTCAAATTCCTCCAGGAGAACACCTCAACCTACGACGTGATCATCACCGATTCTTCCGATCCTGTCGGCCCCGCGGCTTCGCTTTTCGAGAAGCCGTATTTCCAACTGCTTCACGATGCCTTGATGCCTGGCGGCCACATCTCTACACAAGGGGAGGCGATGTGGTTGCACCTCCCACTCATCAAGGACCTGCGCCAGATCACTTCCAAGATCTTCTCCGTCTCGGACTATGCCTTCACCACAATCCCAACCTATCCTTCAGGCCACATCGGCTTTGTCGTCTGTTCTAAGGAGGCGGGACGTGACTTGCGCACACCTCTCCGTTCCGTCAAGGACACGCGCTACTGGAACCCAGATGTCCACCGCTCAGCGTTTATTCTGCCTGAGTTCGCCCACGCGTACATCAATGACGGAGTCGACAAGCGTCCTGTCTTCGGCGAGGCCCTTGCCGTACAGAAACTGGGCCAGAAACAGCGCCGCAAGGTCTTGCTTCTAGGTAGTGGTTTTGTTGCTCGGCCTTGCGCTGAGTATGTTGTCCGCGATCCTCGAATGAGCTCGTCATCGCGTGCCGCACACTCTCCGCCGCCGAGAAGTTCGCTGACGGCCTGCCACGCACAACCGCTATCTCCATTGACGCAACCCAGCCCGAGCAACTCGAGCCTGCGGTTGCAGCGGCGGATCTCGTCATCTCTCTCATCCCTTACACTTTCCACGCGAACGTCATCCGGGCGGCAATCAAGGGCAAGACACACGTCGTTACGACAAGCTATGTTTCTCCAGCTATGCGTGAGCTCGACGCGGAGTGCAAGGCAGCCGGCATTGTCTGCATTAACGAGATTGGCCTCGACCCTGGTATCGACCACCTGTACGCTGTTAAAATCATCGACGAGATTCACGCCAAGGGAGGCAAGGTTAAGGAGTTCTACTCGTATTGCGGTGGTTTGCCCGCTGCAGAGTGCTCCAACAACCCGCTGGGGTACAAGTTTTCGTGGTCGTCCCGTGGTGTCCTCCTAGCCCTTCTCAACTCAGCCTCTTTCTTCAAGGACGGCAGGATTGTTGACGTCCCAGGCGTTGATCTTATGGGTTCCGCCACCCCAATTCACATTTCCCCGGCGTACGCATTTGTAGGATATCCCAACCGTGACTCGACTCCCTTCCGCGCGTCCTACCGCATCCCGGAGGCAGAGGCAGTTCTCCGTGGAACGCTGCGCTACCAGGGATTCCCCGAATTTGTCCGCGCACTCGTTCGCATCGGTTTCATGGATGCTCAACAGAAGCCTTGGATCAACGATTCCTTGACCTGGGCTGAGCTGACACAAAAAGCCATCGGCGCGGAGAGCTCTTCTACGGAGTTCGTACATCGCTTACGCTGTGATTTTCTGTGCTCACATGACCCCCGCGCAGCGCTCTGATTAAGAAGGTTGTGGAGCTTGCGCAGTTCCCATCTCCCGCCGAGCAAGAGCGCATTGTGGCAGGGCTGAAATGGATCGGCGTGTTTTCCTCTGAAAAGATCACTGAACGCGGAGGAAACCTTCTCGACACTCTGTGCGCAACGCTCGAAGCTCGCATGGCTTACGGCCCCGGCGAGCGTGATCTAGTCATGCTTCAGCACAAATTCATAATCGAATACGCCGACGGTCGTATGGAGACCCTCACTAGCACACTCGAGCGGCTCGGAGATCCTGCAGGACACTCAGCCATGGCTCTCCTCGTCGGCGTACCAGCAGGAATTGCGACCCAGCTTGTTCTCGACGGCGTCTTGAACACACCAGGCGTTCTGGCCCCATACGACGCGAGCATTTGCGATCCCATCCGCGAAATATTAGAGAAGGAGGGCATCACAATGATTGATCGCATTTTGTGAGCACGGTGAACTAGTTCTTAGGCACAATATAGAGCTCAATGATGGAGCATTCCTCGAGCGAGATGATCAGAAAATTTGAATTCATGGGCTTGTGTCTGTCAGAAGATTAAAGATGACACTAGATTACTGTAATGACAGTGAACGTTGCAAACATTGAGGTAGGAAATATCATTCTGAATACAATGTGAAATGAACGTTGAAAGACGAAGTTGTCCGCGCGCTGATCTAGTCAACCTGTCGGCTGTCCCAAAAAGGTAATCGAATATTGTATCAAGCTGCTGCTGTTGATGTATCCACAGATCCGCGAGTCAAGTAATGTCATGTTGTTCAATTGCTTTGTGCGGCGGCGATGTTTGGCCAGGATGATTTCTTGCACTGTGAAAGTGTGAGCGTCATCGAGGAATAGGCAGCGCTGTATACGCACTGCTTGATCAACATCAAGCCGGCTGGTTCCAGTAGGGTAGTATGCACGCTGGGAGTACGTCTGAGGAACTGGGATGACCTATGAGCGACTGAGTTAACGAAAGTTCTGATCAAGAGTGAGACGAAATGCGCGCCTCAGAGCAGTCAAGCAACCTAGACTTGGTCTGGCCGAGAAGGGACATTCTTCTCCATAGCGGCGCCAAACTTTTGAATCATCACTGACTGATTGTCGATCATGTTCTGCCAGGAGCAGGCCGTCAAAGGATGGCGCGCGATTGCTACGTCCGACTGGAGCCGAAATTGGCCATCAACAGGAGGCGGAACAGATCCTGGGAGCTGTGGATCGTTTTTCTTTGACTTTAGCAGCGTCTCTAGATAGAATTGAGTGTCCATTGTTGTAGGAGTCGAGTCGAATGCTTGCTTGCTGCGGCTGGTATCTACGTTGTCCTAAAACAGACAATTAGAAAGGACACGCTTTCATTATAGATGAATATACTACTTGCCTGGCGACCCGTAGAATGACTGGCCATGAGAGCAACTACCTCATCGGGGGAGAATCCCACATCGGCCATTCGCCACAATATTTTGTCGCCACCGTCCCTCGGCCCAAGAAGCAAGTTCTCTGGAGCAACGACCGTTGCATTTGGACGATTTGCATAGAATTTGACGCGAGGACTTCCGGGACAGTTCGCAAGCCCGACAGCCCCACCAAACTCTGTACGCACGGTTAGTCTCCGACACGGAGAAGCTTGAACACGACTCACGAATAATATCACCGTACGAGACCTTGTAAAAGTCGGCGTAATACTTCAACTCTTCCGCAATGTCCTGGACACCCTCATTGCCCGCTGTATAGCAAAGCCATTAGCCGTAGTCTCAACGCTGTTGCGTAGTAGTTGAACGCACCATACGCTTGTTCGATGTCCCCGAACGTGATGATGCTGCCGTCGGCACCACCAGGCCTATGCGGACTCAAGTCATGTTCTGGTCCATTGAAGATGACAACACCTACGCAGGCTTGCCGAAGAACAAAGACTTGAAGTTGGCGAGCGTGCTGTAACCAACGGCATCGTGGAAGGTGAGCCGCAATGCTTCATGAGCTTCCTCGCCACAGGAGCCCTCATCAAAGCTAGCGAGGAAATGAGTATAGAAATAACGCGTGGTAGCTCGTGGGACATACAGGTTCTTCTGCATGTCGTCCAGAATGGAATACCATTTGCAGCACTTGCAGGTCGCGTTAGCCAAAGATCCGCTAAAGACACAGGCTGGCTCACCTGTGGGTTCGACGCAAAATGGCTGTTTCCAGTGCACTTGGTTGATTCAGCGCGCTTTTCGATGGATGCCGCTGGAATATTACTGTCAAGGGATAAAGCTGTCAAAGGCGAAGGTTTGGCGCACCTCGTGTCACACTAAAGACAGTTTGTAGAGAAAGAAGAGACGCAGAAAACGACAGTAAGGGATGCATGTTGCAAAGTAAGGACGGTGGGAGGTGAGCAGTCAGTCACGAACGTTGGTGGGGATCAAGACAAGATGAAACGAAGGAGTGCTGAGTGCTTCAAGCCCTTGTATATATTGCGGTAGTGGCATCTGTCGCGCTACATTTCAGCCTTGTTTCAATGCGGAGCACACAAGGCCCCGATAATCCCACGATCTCGAATCAGTCTAACGATAAAAAATGTGCCTGTGATCGGGTTTGGAGTCCTGCCGGCACCTCCACCTTTGAGCCACCACAAGCGCTTCGCTGGCCAACATGCACTGGTGCAATGTAGCCCAATAAAAATGACTCAGCGTTGATATAAAATTGAGGCTACGAAGCTATGCTACCAGGTGGGATCGAGCTTCGGGGTTAGCCGACAGCCTTAGTGGTTTTAGCGATGTTTTGAGGCACCAAGGGCAGGTAGTTTTAGTCCCCTGGCTGTGTGGCGCAAGAAAGGTATGTTGACTTCCTGGCTCGTTTTCTGACTTGCATATACACTCTCACAGCGATTTGCCTCGCATCAGTGCAGGGTTTTGACTTACCCGAGCGAAACGACAACGGCAGCTAGGCGCAATGCCGCCAGCGGAACTAGATCCGGCGGCCCGCGGCCGGGATATAATGACGCCGAGTGAACAAAGTGCGTTTGACAGGAAAACTCTGCGATTTCTTGATAGCTCCCGTGCTATATAGGTTGGGATATAGATACCACGAAAATATAGAAGATCAGATCCTTTGGATCCCTTGATATGGTCCTGGTACCTGGGTATTGTCCTTCCATCTGTATGTGACGCAATTACCGATACTTATCATTCCTTGGTCCACTGCACCACACGTCCATGACGAATCTGGCCCTTAATTGTCGCGGGAGCGTCGCGATGAGTGTAAACTCGTAGCCCTAGCACAACATCATCCTCATCTCCAGGAACGCTCTGAAGACGAAGCTCATCAGGTAGGGAAGCGTGGTTTGGTGAAATGCTGACCGTTGCCTGCATCTTTGCCATGTCGTCTGCTTGGTCAACACGCATAAAGCGATGGTCCCGCGGATGGACACCAGCATCCATGCATCGCGAGCAAAGGTCGTAGCTAAGAGTATGTGTTCAGCGTTTGACATACTGGACTGCAACGAGCGACGCACTCTGAACAGGACGACTCCATACAAACGTACATTGGTCCAACAATCGGTGATACCTAATCGATCTGTCAGTGCTGCCACTGCGAACACACTCTACTATGCTCACTCCGCATCCGTCACACCGATACTGCTCATGCACTGGTTGTGAACCGGAGGCACGGGCGGATCGCTAGTTTCCGTCCTTTCCTGCTCTCTGTCAAGGTCATTATCGTTGTCGGCTTCGAGTTCCCGTTCTGATTCGCGGTCTTGTGCATCTAAGTTCTCGCTCTGGTCACTGTCCTCCGCGGATTGGATAGTTAGAGAAAGCACGGCGTCTAAGTCGTTCGCCGGTCCTGTAGGCTTCGCGATCGAGCTGCCACCAAAAACGCTCGGCGCGAGAAGATGTTCTTCGTCGTCCTCCAGCGCGCTGTGCCCGTTCACAGGTGCTGCACCTTTGACTTCCTGAGCGGACATGTCCATATGACCCATTGGAGTCTCCGGGACGTCCACAGACACGACCAGCGATGACATGGAGAAACTCGCCTCAATTACCTGCTCTTCAGACGGGCTGGTCACCAGTGGCATAGGAATTGCATAGGCAGGTGACTGGGCGGCAGCGGCAGCGGCAGCAAGGGTGCGCATGGTGTCCTGACGCTTCTTGGTGACGGCAGCATACGTGTCGAGCTCCAGCTTGGTCAGATCAAGGCCTGCGTACTTCGATAACGGCACTGGGAGAAGGTCGCGGTAGTATTCGGCGTTGAAATCTGTTGGAAGTGCATGTCAATTGAAAAGCGAGAGCGGACGGACATCTAAAATAGTCACTGGAGGCGATCGAATTGCTCAACGCAGCTTGCGACCAAATGCGCGTCAGCTTGCGCATATCCCAATTCGGAACGCCATCTTTGAAGTAGTCCTTGGATCGGATTGAGCGGCGGTCCATGCGTACGTGGACGACGTAGTCGCCAGCGTCAAGCTCTAGCTCAGTTGCTACACTTCTAGTCCAAAAAACGCTGTGGACACTCTCGCCGATCGGTTCTGTTCCACCGCGCTCGAACAAAGAAAACTCCAGGGACCACTGGCTGTAGCCACTGATGTCCTTGAAGTAACGCGAGTCAACCTGCGCCAGCACAATCACGCAGTTGGTTCGTTGTGGGATGCTAAAGGTGACTGCGAGCGATGTCTTAGCATGTACCCGTCTGATCCTGGCCAAGACGGACACGAAACATCACCAAAAGTCCAAGCACTCGGTGGGGGCAATCTGAAAGACATTTTAGAGAGTTTGTAGAGGCGAAATAAAAGACAGCGTACGCAGCGACGTTGAGCCACAAACTGCTCATACGCCACGTTTCGTCGAACATTCTGCTGCGCTCGATCATTGTCCATGTCTTCATGAAATCCGAGTCTACGAGCGATATGTAGTAAGCATCATTCTGAAACTCCCAAGCCACCCTCCGCTCACACTGCAAGCAGGTCAGAAAATCCTGTGAAAAATCAATCCACTACTGACCTCCATGACAAATTCGCCGTCCTCGCCAAACTTGTGGCCGAGCGCTTCAAGCGCCGCTGGCTCGAGCCACTCGCCGGTCCATTCCCGACTTCCATCAGCCCACCTCCCTGTCCATTCCGCTAGACCCCAAGGTTCAGCCAGTTTATCAAGTGTGACGGTACGAACGACTGACACCTAGCCCACGGATTTTTGATTCGGCAAAAACGCTTGCCCCGATACTCGACGCACTTGATCACGCTGTATGCATGCGCTGCATGCGTACTAAGAGTCAGCAGCGTTGGATTTCGATACCGTACACACCAGTCATTAATCCATTGATAGTTGCCGGTGCATTTTCTCCCCTGACTAAGGCGGAATCGTGAGCATTCTAGCCCCAAACCTAGCTGAGACTCACGTCGTAAGATATAGCAGCCAAACAGACGGTCGGTATTAACGCGCATGAGTTCGTCCTTCCAGAAGCGGTCCAGGTCCAGCACATCCGCCGAATGGATGAGAGTGGAGACGGCCCTAAACGGCGTGTGCGATGTTAGCACATGGGACTTTGGTGCTGTGCATGCCACAAACTTGCCCTGTCTGCAATCGTTCGATATGAGCAAGCCTACATCGGTCTGAAGGCTATTGAACTCACAAGGTCTTCCACAGCTTCGGCCGCCAGCCCGCCTTGCAGGCTCGCATAATCGCCATGCAGCTTCGCGAATGCTTTCTCTAATAATGGTACCCAGCACTCGTTCTCAGTACCACTTCGAGCAAAATACAGGCTCTTGGACCCGCGTCGAGCAGACCGGATGAAGTGCTCCTTGTCTTCGTGGTAGATACGTTTCTCCTATACAAGATGTTGGCCAAGATGCGATATTTCTACAGCACATACCTTGGCGGAAAGTTCCTCATATTTTGGAACACTGATGAAGAGCTGGTCGTCAATCACGACGTCAACCCAGCCACAGTCCCTATTGATCGCGTTAGAAATCCGCAAACGGGCGTGCTCTCGCGCTCGGAAGCTTACCTCCAGAAGATGAATCCGTACACGCCTACCGCTTCGTCTCGAGCGACGCAGAAGCGTTCAACCAAACCTGGGACGGTTGAGACAGTGGCAACAGCGCTCAAGAACCAGCAGTTGCCAATGTCTCCTTGAACAATGTCACCGCTGGTCGCACCGTCGATGAAGAACTGCGGGTCCTCGAATATTTCGGGGATCCGTAAAACGTCCGCAGGCGTGAACCTGTCTTCAGCCGTTGGAGCGTTTAAGCCGTGCAGACAACGTTCGCGGTCCTCGTCGAGGTCGAACTCGATGTCGCGGAAGCGGAGGTTGCGGCGGCGGCATGTGGCTGCTAACCGCGACACTTTGGCCTTGCAACGTTCGATCGCAGTGTCAAGCTCGGCCGTCACAAGGAGACCGGCGCGAGACTCGGGCTGCTGGAACTCGGCCGGGTATACGGTTGTCTCGGCATTGCGCGATTTGGGAGTCGGCGCCGGGGAGACCTTGAGCTTGAGAGGTGCATTTGTTGCATCGGCGGATTTGTCCACATCGTGCAACGAAGAGGTAAGCTTTGTGTATGACTGAGAAATAATGGAGAGCATGTCGATGGGCATGGCGAGCAGATGATCGCCGCCAGGGGCGGGTGGGAGACAGAGTGGTTAAGCACCGCCGCTTCGCGTGCGAGTCGGACTCGGAGGCGCGCATCGGCGTTTCCGCATGCGGATTGCCAGATCGTCTGTCACTGAATGTTGCTGCACATTGCAGATGTATGCCGAAACAAACGGTTAACGCGTTATAAAAATATAGGAACGTCTATTCGCAGTAGTAAAACGTTTGGTGACGAGGAGAGGGAGAAACAAAGCCTCATATTTCAAGCTCCGGTCGAACACGGCTTGTCTCCGAAAGTGAGTGAGGGCACCAGGTCAGGCGCACTCACTCACTTTCGGGTGTCTCTCCCTCGCACCCTTTGCGACCTTTCATCACTCCGAGGTATCAGTGACATGACACTGCGCGCTGGGAAAATTGAAGCCCGGTCTAAGCTCAACTCTCCCGAGCGCTCCTGGGCTGAAATCATCTATCACACAGCTAGAAGGCATAACTCTAGGTCCGCAACTCGCAGCAGTCAAGTTGCGCTGAAGCTGATATACTATTCAAGTTCCCCGTTGGTTTGTGCAAGCGCGTGCGGTGGTAGTGACAGCGGATCTCCACCGATTGTGAAAGACGCATCCATCGGTATATGAAGCAAAAAAGCAGAACAATATGCACATCGGTGCGAAAGCTGCCGTGTCTATCACCACTGTTCCTGAGTACCTCACGGCAGAGGTTGTGGAACTTGAAGCCATGTTGCAGTTGCACGATCATACTGTTCATGCTTACGCTCGGCTTGTCTTAGGCAACGCGTTAAAGGAATTGTGGGTCAAACGCATCGCGCATTGCTACCTACAGCTTGCTATTCGTGGTGACTAGGAGCTGGACAAGTTTGTTCGGGCAACTATTGCTGGCAAGTATGTGCTGTGACAACAGATGGATTGGCCACGAGCTGACGGTTCCTGTTGCAGTGATGTTGCCGTTCATTCATCGGGAGCTCAACGTTCGGCCGCGGTTCAGCATGTGCATAGTGTACACCAGACGCTTGAAGGATGACGGTGCGAGCTGCCTGGCATAGTTTAAACTGACCCCTAGTCTTTCGTTACATTAGTGTAACATTATTCATGTACATATCAATGCATGTAAGAAGTTCCATGGTAAGCGTTGTCGGACTTTGCACGCCTTTGCTCTCTTCCGCATGGCTAAAGTCGATAACAAAGTCTGTTTGATGTGCGTGTCTTCATACTGATTTCCCTTGCGCTTGCTCACGGATGGCACTCATCAAGCGTACATGATGGGTGGGGTATTGCAGAAACGACGCCGGAGGAGGGCAATGCTATTGCAGCGGGCACAACAACCAACATGGACTCGATCGCCGAGGCGCACTCGTACCGCAAGCTCGCCGCGCACGGGCTCGCTGTCGGCCTGAGCGACGGTCTGATGGGCAACTCTGAAGTCGGGTCTGGCTCGATCTATACCGATGCTCGAGATGTGAGACTGACTGCATGTGGGACAGGCATCTGAACATTGGCGCGGGACGCATCGTGTGGCAGGACATTGTCAAGATCGACCAGAGCATCAAGAAGCGCGAATTCCACAAGAACGAGACCATTCTTGAGAGCTTCAAGCACGCAAAGGACATCAACGGCCGACTGCATCTCATCGGCCTTGTGCGTCACCGAGTGGCTCCAGCATCATCGAGATTTGAGCACTCACACCGTATTAGATTTCCGACGGCGGCGTTCACTCGCACATAACCCACCTCTATGCGTTAATTGAGACTGCGCGGGAAGTCGGTGTTCCACATGTGTACATCCACTTCCTCGGTGACGGTCGTGACACTGCACCCACGTCCGCCACCACCTACCTCCGCCAGCTGCTCGACTTCATTTCCAAGGATGCGGAAAAGTATAAGGACACAACTGTCGAGATTGCCAGCATCATCGGCCGGTACTACGCCATGGACCGCGACAAGCGCTGGGAGCGCGTGAAGCTCGCCATCGATGGTCTCGTCCAGGGCAAGGGCGAGAACATTGAGACTGTGTCGGTGGCAAAGGACGGAAATGGGGACGAGCTGATTAAGAAGGTCGAGGAGCGCTACAGCAAGGACGAGAATGACGAATTTCTCAAGCCAATCGTTGTGGAGGGCGATGGTCGCATCAAAGGTAGAGCGCCTGCTGTCTTCCATAAACATTTTCTGAAACATGTCGCCAGACAAGGACACGCTGTACTTCTTCAACTACCGCTCCGACCGCATGCGTGAGATCACCAGTGTCTTCGGCCTTGAGCCTAAGCCAATGGAGGTGGACGTTCCTAAAGACCTCGCACGTTATTTCTTTATCCTATCAACGGCATCAAGATAACGAGCATTGCAGCACATCACGACTATGTCTCGCTACAACATCGAGTTCCCTTTCAACGTTGCCTTTCCTCCTCAAGGAATGACCAATGTTCTCGCGGAATGGCTGGCCAAGAAAGGCGTCAAGCAAGCACACATTGCCGGTAGGGGCACACTGAAACTTCATTTCGTTACGATTCTAACTCCAGGCTAATTGTAGAGACGGAAAAGTATGCTCATGTCACATTCTTCTTCAACGGTGGCGTCGAGAAGCAGTTCGACGCCGAAGAGAGGCATATGATTCCCTCACCTAAGGTCGCAACCTACGATCACCAGCCGGAAATGTCTGCCCAAGGCGTTGCAGACAAAGTTGCTGAGGTGTTAAAAGCCAAGACGCACGAGTTCATCATGTGCAACTTCGCCCCGCCCGACATGGTTGGCCACACAGGCATTTATGAAGCAGCGGTCAAGGCAATCACCGCAACAGATGCGGCGGTCAAGACCATCCACGACGCGTGCCAGGAGGCGGGATATATCCTCATTATTACAGCTGATCACGGTAACGCGGAGCAGATGCTCAATAATGGCAAGCCACACACCGCGCACACCACCAACCCGGTACCGTTCATCGTGACCGGCGGTAAAGACAAATGGAGCTTGAAGGAGGACACCAAGGGTTTGGGTGTCAGTGAGGACGTGGAGGCTGAAGTAGGCGCGCTGTGCGATGTCGCTCCGACCATCCTGGACATCATGGGACTTGACGTTCCGAAGGGTACGCACATGCAAAGCTTGCGGCTCACCATGCTGAAAATCCTTCTGCAGAGATGTCTGGGCGCTCTCTTCTCGAGCGCAAGAAGTAGATGGGCTGAGCGATATCCAACGTGTGAGCTACATACTGAAGGCTAACATCTAGAAGCGCCATGTTCCGCTGCACAGTTCAACCTCGTTACCGCACAAGACCGAATGCGCGAATCGATTGGGTCTGTGAACTACTGTGAAAGCCCGAATTCATCTCGCCACATCCCCGAAGGCGCGAATATGAGGACGAAGACTGCTGGTATGCTTCGCGCTGGCGGGCACGGCGCGCCTGCTTTTGCCGACATGCTTCCGGTGCCGGTCTGCTTCTCGTTGTGCTCACGCGGCCAGATCGCCATCTGCATCCCCACCCTCTCGGTCCGTCTGTAGCTCCTTGTGCCGCATATGGGCTACCTCATCCGACGGCAGAAGCATGAAAGTGCATTCACATGATGCCAGGCGGTGGCGTCGGGCTTCGATCGCTTCGAATTGGCGATTGGAGGCAAGGTCACATCGGGCACATTGGAGCTGCCCAGAGGAATCTGTTCCGGCCATATGATTGCCTGCCAGGACCAGTGCAACACTCATCGCGTTTTTCGAGTCGCTTGATGGGCCTTGCAACCAGATACCAATACGGTACCGTTGACTCTGTTGAAGCGCAATCTGCGTTGTGGCATCACTTCACCCGCGTTGAAATGGCCTTGCGATCTCTCATTCTTGCTGCTGATGAATGAGAACCTCGATCAGACTACGGTCTGCTTCCTAATTCGTCCGTTTGGGCCTGCTTTGCGACTTTCCTATCCTCTAGCTCCCGCTCCAAGGTGAGAAGAACACGTACATTCCGGCCCGCCAGCATGATACTTAGTCCAACAGGTCACGTGCGTGCAGTATTGCTCTCGTCAACGGCGCTTTCTCTGGCGCTTGCTCGCAACATCTCGCCGAACGATCCCTCTGCCGCAGACCGACTCATCGAAGCCCCTCGCCCAAGGTGACCGGGTCACTCACCCGTCTGGTCGGTGCACCCGCCCAGTATCCAACCCAAGTTGCCGATGCCCGGAGCTCACATCGTGCTTCTTCATCTCGATATAGCGACACTTGCGAATGATGGTCGAGTGTAACAACAATGCTTACTGTAGCAGCCGCGTGTGCAACTGTCACGAGTCGTCTTGGCAGCTCAGCATATGCGGTCGATGCCCTTAGGATGCTGCCTGTTGTCGGTGTCGGAACGGTGGCACCTCCAGGCAGGGCTGGGTGCCGGACAAACGAAACCTACCCCCCGCGTGACATTATAAAAGGTTCGCGGGAGAACTCATTTTGCAGCGCGTAGTTGTGTTGCATTCATCGGTCGCCGCCAGATGTTGACCCTCAGCTTTGTCCTTGCTGCCGTATTGCCGCTGGCCCTCACAACCACTTGGAATCTACAAGATGAATACATTGGCAGCGGCTTCTACTCGGGTTTCAGCTTCCAGGCCATCTCTGATCCTGTAAGTCTCTGGCTGGATGTAACCTCCGCACCTGTTGCTCATTTTTGACGCAGACCCATGGAAGAGTTCAGTACGCCGGCCGAGTCGCCAACTATGCTGCTCACCTCTCATTCGCTCTGGACAGATACGTCTCCAAGAGCGCAGCCCAAAGCGCGGGGCTGGTTTCAACTTCCAGCGATTCATTCATCATGCGGGTGGACAACACGACTACTTTGAGTGCTTCTGCGGCAGGCCGCAAAAGCATTCGACTGCAGAGCAACAAGTCGTACACACACCACGCCCTCATTGCCGACATTCGACACCTACCATCTGGATGTGGGACATGGCCCGCTCTTTGGACTGTAGGTTCTGATTGGCCCAACAACGGTACGCTGGAGGACAAAGTGCCGCATTTCACATACCTAACGGGGCTGCAGGTGAAGTTGACATCATTGAAGGTGAGGAATGCTCACATTAACAACTCACACTATCTCACCGTGCCAAGGGGTACATGGAATCACGCCCAATCTTATGAGGTGTGTGCTTATCAGTTTTCTCTTTCTGCATATAGCAGCGTTGATGGTTGATCCGGTCTGAAGCCTCCACACTTCCGCCGGGTGCACCCAGGGATACACTGTCGAAGAAATGAAGGGGTAAGCACATCCCTCTTGCATGGTTGGCAAGCGCGGGGGACAATCGATGCGCGAAGCAAAATCATGTCTCCAGTTGATGCCAGTCTCGCCACTCCGTCTGTTTATTTGTATCGCCGGCTTTCTCACGCCGTGTAGGGCCGTGGTCTCCAAAGATTGCAACGCCGACGCGAACAGCAACCAAGGTTGTGGCGTACGGGGAGCATCGTCAAGAGATTTCGGAAGCCCATTTAACAACGCAGGTGAGCAGCTGAAAACACGCGGTGGATGGAACTTATCCACTAACAAATTGCGTAGGAGGCGGATGGTTCGCAATGGAACGGACCAGTACGCGCATTAGAATTTGGTTCTGGTCGCGACAAGACTCTTCTGTACCCTCCGCGGTGAAAAACGGGGATTCTACTATCTATACCGACAGCTTTGGGACGGCGACTGCGGTCTTTGCAAATTCGTCGTCATGTAATCTCGAACAGCACTTCGCAGGTGAGGAGGCGATATTGCAGGGGGCAACACCGGTCCTGACAGGTGTACTTAATGCTAGTACACCTCCGTCAGGGGGTGATTGTTGCCCCCAGAGTAGTAGCTCTGCCCACTTACGCCTTTATAGCTCATCACGTGATCATTAATACCAGTCTCTGCGGTGGTAAGCCGCTCCTCCATCTCTCTCTCTCTCCTACCCAAGCCTCCGTTGTGTACACAGACTTACGATACATCTCATAGATTGGGCCGGCAGCTCTAGCGCTTGGGCGGCGTCCGGATGCTCGTCAACAGGCTCCTGCGTGGACTATGTGAACCAGAATTCAGGCGCATTCTGGACCGCGTACTGGGATTTTGCCGCGTTAAGGATGTACACCTAACCTGGTGTGGAAACTGCTGCTCGAATAATGGGCACAATCTGCTTTCGACCACCTGCTACGACTAGTGCGATGAGTACAATATTTACGCAGGCAACGACTACCAAGTCTTCGAAGCGTTAAATATATTGGTAATAAAGGTCTGGTGATATGATTATGATGTTGGATAAAGTTCAATGCGTTCTGGTCTTTGTTTCTGGGGTAGGATACGCTGCGATAGGTTGGCCGCTGGTTCCAATGTCACGTGCCGACCACACCTCACCTCTGACAATTTCATCTGGGTTCTGCTTTGGAAAGAAATCAACGAATGGACTTAATGTAACCTTGATATTGATTAGGGACGGGTTTTGGTGGATCGACCCGACGGGTGTGACTCGATGTGGCCCAACGACTCGGACCCTGCTACAGTACCCACCCCGGGATAGCCAGCCCATGCCCAAAATGCAACTTCGCTACCGTCTCAGACGTACTCCACATGTATTCTAGGGATTAAATCTAAGGGCGATAAACAGAGAAGTTGAGTCGTGGGTCACCCGTCCCGCCATCCGAACACTCCAGCGATCACCACCACTCCGCAGTATTGTCTTGATTCCTGTTGACGGGCTGGGGCGACCTCTTCTCTCCATTCTTCTACTCGCTCTCGCGTCAGCTTTGATGTGTTGTCCGCCATCTGAGCCAAGGTCTTTGTCCTTCCACGAAAGCCTGCTGTGCAGGTCCAACTAAGCTTCGACCGTCCCGCCTCCAGCTTACTCCTACTCTTTCACTCGTCCCACAGGGATATGCACACACGGTTTGAATGCCGGCGGCATCGTGAAAGGAAACGTCAGTGATATTTACCCTTATTTGGCACGTGCTGGTTCGCACCAAACTCCACGCGGTTCCCGAGTCCTTTTGATGGCCTCGTCCAACGGTCTCCATCACGGACTTCTGCCACCATGGTCAACCGTCCCGTTATTGATAGGAACAACTTATATACCAAACCTCACACCTGATGTCAGGCTTATCATTCAGAGACTTCACAGAGATGGCGCCACCCGCATTAGCCTTGCTCGTCATTCTGAGTCTTCGTCTTCTTTGTGAGGCGCGCTTTGCTCCGGACTGGGACAGTCTGAATGCAACAGTTGCGGGCGGACTTGTGCGTCCGAAGCCGTTCGCCCAGCCCTGCATAGACAAGCCTACTTCGGCGGAATGCGCGTTCGTGCAGGCGAACTGGAGGAATACGAGTGCGTGCACAAAGCGTTGCAGCGCAAATCTCCTGGACTTACATTCAACAGCTGCTCGCCCAGAAGTGGTCGGCGCGTACGAAGACACCTGGACCGAGACGTGCCTCTCCACTGGTGATGAGTGTCTCCTAAGCTCACAAACACATCCGACCTCTCCCTGCTGGAGAATTGCAAGCAGGGCAGCATACCAAGCTACGCAGTAAGCCGCTTCGCCCTCGCAGACCTTGTCCCTTACACATGATCTTGGCTAGGTGACCGTCCGCAACGCGGCAGATGTCGCGGCCACGTTGGAATTCGCCAAACGGCACGACATCGACGTTGTAATCAAGAACACCGGTCACGACTACAGCGGGCGGAGTTCAGCTCCTGGCTCGCTGTCGCTCTGGACACACAAGCTGAAGAGTATTACGCTTCACGAATCGTATAGTCCCTGTAGGCTGCAGCTCGGTGTCGGGACAGATCGCCGTGACCTTCGGCGCTGGTGTTCAGTGGTTTGAAGCGTATGACTTCGCCGAAGCGCATAATGTGACCGTGGCTGGTGGCTTTTGTCCAACGGTCGGTGTAGCTGGTGGCTTTCTACAGGCGAGCCCCCCTCTCTTCTGATATAGTCAGTAACTAAGTGCCGCTGCAACAGGGCGGTGGTCACAGTTTGCTCAGCAACACGATGGGCTTAGCTGTGGACCGCGTTCTTGAGTTTGAAGTCGTCACTCCAGATGGATCCTGCGCACTGTCAGCGCATGTCAAGAGGTTGACCTCTGGTTTGCCTTGCGTGGAGGAGGCGGTGGCACGTTCGGTGTCGTGCTCGAGGCAACATACCTCGCGTCGCCAATCACCACGATACAGTCTGCTTTTGTGTTCGTTGGTGACGGTAGTGATGAGACCATAACTCGCGACTTCTTCCGCAAGATGGTGGCGAACGGGCAGAATTGGGCGGACGACGGCTGGGGCTACGTCTATGTTGCCGCAGGTGTGGGCTTTGCGAACCCAAAACTGGACGCGACTGCCGCCAAAGCAAGCTTGCGGTCTATTCTCAATTTTGGACAGAGCCTCATGGATGCTGGCGTTCCGGGTGCCTCCGTTCAGGTGAGCATGAAAAAGCAGATCGGAGTAGGACGTACATTCGGACTGACATGCTGTTCTAGGTCTTCGAGTTTGCGTCGTACAAGGAGTTCATGGACTACTTCAACAGTATTCTAATTG
The DNA here is from genome assembly GCA_020744175.1 of Auriculariales sp. MPI-PUGE-AT-0066. Lineage (NCBI taxonomy): Eukaryota > Fungi > Basidiomycota > Agaricomycetes > Auriculariales > Auriculariales sp. MPI-PUGE-AT-0066. The sequence goes on from JAGTJP010000033.1 coordinate 192,955, forward strand.
CGGTGAGCTCTATCGATCAACGGAGCTCCTGTTGCGCACTTGACGAGCTTTTTCACTCAGGATGTCGGTATCCCGACCGCTCACGACTCACTTCTTATACCCAAAACAAATTTTGCGACCTCAGCCACCCAAGAAGAGTTGGTCAAGGCACTCATGTCGGCGTGGAGCCAAGTTCCAATGCTGCTGGTTTTTGCCACCACACCTGCGTCATTTCCTGGCGACGGTACCAGCAGCGTTACTCCCGCCTGGCGAAACAGCTTGTACCATGTCATTGCCGCCACGTCCTGGGACCACAATGGCAACGCAACTGCGGAGAACCGCAAAAATCACTTTCGTCAAACGAAGAATGCCATCGCTGCCCTCCGCAAGATCACGCCAGGCACAGCATATTTGGTCCGTGCCGTGCTTTCAAGCCGGCAGCAATTCGCTAACATTTCAATGATACAGAATGAGGTCAGCATCTATGCGGACAATCATGAAGGTGCGCCGTTGATGCGATATGACCGTACTTATGCTGCTAACTAGCATTGCTTCTACAGAAGCATTCTGGGGCGCAGAAAACTACGCGCGACTGCTTCGCATCAAGCAAAAGTAGTACGTACTGAATTTCGTAGTCGGCGATCGGTTTTCTCCTGACAGGTCTCCAACAGTGACCCCCATCATCTTCTCGACTGCTGGCAGTGCGGTATGCGTACTTTCCGGTGTTGACCTTCTTGCAAAGCTGATAATATCACATCAGTCGGCTGGGCCAGATCCTCGCGCCGGTTCAGATGCTACTTTCCGAGCATCGAGACCGCAACACCTGCTCCGCCGAGAGAAGATCTTTAGAAAAGCATCCGGAGGCGCGCTTATAGAATTGTTCACACAACGTGCATATCGGCGCAGCCTCTGCGCGTTTCTTCTTACAGCCAGCCCGCACCGGCCATTCCAATATCACTCTCCTCGGTGTGGTGGGTCATGTCCAAGGGCTTGTCTGAATTTGTTCGTAATTAGTAGTGAATAGAAAGAGGCCTCTCTATGGAAGAAATAAAGCCATGCATCATTATGCTACGACGTCCGCTCCGAAGCGCCGGCTGAATGGGGTGCCTGGCACTTTCATATTAAGACGGTACATCAGGCTGTCGCTTCATGGTACATCGAGATCGGTCCATAATGCACACGGTGTGTTTAAGCCGCAAAGGCAAGCGACTGCTGCACACCCCTGACACGTATTTCAGACATCGTCATCACCCTCCCGCTCTCGTTCCTGCGGTTCCTGCTGTAACATCATTGGCGCAAGCGTACTCTTTGTTGGCAGACCCGCGAGAGTGAGTCTGAAGCCCATCGCTAGCGGAATCACCACCAACCATATTAGTTGCCCATGGAGGATCTGTTCGAGAATCAACTATGCTGCCATGGCTCAAGCAGTTTCGCAAAGCAGTCACGACACGCACCTGTCGTGATACTACCAAATGCATACAGGCTGGTAATAGCAGTAGGGCTAATTGCACGTATGGCGCTTTGGAGCGAGAGAGCAAGCCCATTGATAGTTCCAAACGCGATGGATGAAGGCGAGGCGTCGTTCAAGACGAGCTGAACACCGGCTGCGGAAATTTGTTAGCGGTGCTCCATAATCAAGTAGCGGATACGCACCACCGCCAAAGGCCAGAGCTACGCCGCATGGTCCGGCAAGTGTGGTGAGTGTCAAAGCTAGAAAGAGCCGGTCCTGGTCCTGAGAATGCAAAAACACAGTCTAATACGTCCGATAGACAAGTCACGACGACATACCGTCCTTCGAAGAGCATACAAGAGCGGCATAAGCGCAAGGCTTAGCGGCCACGCAACGGCGCAGCGTTGCAACACAGCGCCTGTACCAACGCGCCGCTGGAGAGGTGGGAAGACGAGCAGTAGCCAGATGGACTAAGTTCGCCGAGGAATAATAAATCAGTGACCGGATGAGACGGGATCATCGGTGAAAAGACCTGAGAGATCCCGACACCAGCCAGCAATAAACTGCTCTGCGGGGGTGAGAGGCCGAGCCCGCCAAGTTTTACAGGAGTCCAGTAGAACACAGGCATCACTGGCACTTCATTAGCGCAGGAGTAACACCAAGGTTAGCAACTTACGCGCCGTATACAAGAACGCGAGTAGCGTGGCGTAGAGATAGATGGCGAGGGCTGACTTGACACCTGGCGATGCGACGATGCTCTTAAGGCTAGGCGGGTCCTGCTTCATGTTCAAACTTGTCTGCTCGGGCAGTGTCTGCAAGAGAGTTAGATTCGTGATCAATAAAGATGCGACGAGATCAAGACGCGCACACCTCCTTCAGCCAAATGAAATTAGCAAATGCGCCGAGCAATCCAAGTCCACCAGCCACCAAACCAGGGAGCAAATACGGATAATCCACAAAGAGACGAATGTTCCCGAACAGTTTAGGATAGTTCTGCGCCGGCTCCGCGAGTGCGCCGCCAGGAGTGGTCCCATAAACTGGCTGAGGTTTGATGCGAAGGTGAAGAGACTGAACGCTCGCGCTTGTGTCAGTGGCGTCGAGTTCTCCGACAGCATCGTGCGGATTGTGCTATGCAAACTGTATCAGCCGGACAGATTGGTTGATCATTCGGCAGTTGCGTACACGACTGTGCCCGCGAAGACGCCGGCGAGCGCCCTTATGGCGATCATCTCCCAGACGTTGCGTGCAAGGCCAAACAGCGACGTGCTGACTGCCATACCGACGAGACAGAAAATGAAGACCGGGCGGCGACCAAACCTGTCTGCTGCACGACCCCAGAAGAGCATCACGATCATTTGAGTGGGTGAAAACATCGATTCCTAGGACAGGTCGCGCTTAGAGTCAGGCTCACCGAGCCTTGCAAAGACCATACTCACTATGAGCCCCGCCCAGAAGCCAACCTCGTCGGTGGGCACGCCTGCACTCTCGTGTATCATCTTACTAATGTACGGGAAAATGTTGAAAAACGCGATGCCTTCGGCCATGCGACCAGCGCAAAGGAGTGTGACTTGAAGCATCGGCAAGGGTTTGTCGTCAACGGACACAACATTCTCGTCGTCAGCACGCACGAGCAGGGATGTCCGCTCGTTGGGCGACGGTGAGAAGGGCTTATGCGCGTTGCGCGACGTATGCGCGAGGGGAACATGGAAGGGAGTGGTATCGCGAGCAGTTATGACTCAAGGCCTAACCCGAGCCAGCGGTTTCCTAATAAGCGCAGGTCTGGATAGCTTCCATAAACAGCTTCCCACGCGCAAATCGACCAAGTATAGTGAGGGTCGCGACCCGGTGTAATGATGCTGCGACTCAGACAGCTGCATATCGTGCACAGTCAACATTTTGGTTGATTCCCAAAGATTTCAGCACATAAGTGACTATCAATGGAATGGAATTTGAAGCACAAAGTGGTGGTAACGGGCAGCGCAAGCGGATGGAAGGAGAGACACAAAGGAGAGCGGAACTGGAAACAACCGGAAGCGGAAGACTCAGTAGGGTAGAAGGCAGGTATGCTCATACTGTGTTGGTAGATGTAACCTTCTCGTGCTGCCACCAGTCCACAAATCGATGGAAAGTCTCGACGTAATCCGCTTCGGTCCTCTGGCCACTGACCATGTCCTTTTCCCACTGCGCTCCATACGTGCGGGTGCCATAGTTCCAACCCTCAAGAACATCCATGAAATGGTCGATGCCATACGCCCTCCACTGCTCTGTGAAGTTTATGCCAAAGGGTGGGATGCCCGGATATCCAGCGAGCTCGGGCCGACGGCTACGCAACGCATGTACTAAAAGGTCCTGGTGAGGACCATCTCCCAGATGTCCGAAGAGCGGGCCGTATCCAATGCCGGGGCGGTGGCCAATGCGCGCAGGATCGTATCCTTCAGCTCGGACAGCCGCCTCGCGCCGCTTCAGTGCCGCGTAGTAGTTATCCCTGGTATCTAACAGCGTCGGATCCGCCATAGTGTAGGCTGCGAAAAGAGCCTGCCCCGTGTTCGTCGACCCGCGAGCGTTGTAGGTCATGAGGCTAATGAAGTACAATGCACCCAGAGGATACCGATGGTCGAGTGAGAGCGAGTGCTCGTACAGCGGATGCACATAATTTGTGCTTGTGCTGAGACGGTCGGGAGGCGCAGCACCGTATGCGTCCTCGATTAATCCGCTCGCAGCAAGGAACGGCATTCTGATCTCGTAGCCCGTCGCCAACAAGATAGACGTGACATCAGATAGTTCGGTTCCATCCTGCAGAGTCACGATGCCGTTGTGGAGGTTGGCAATGCGTGGAACTCCTTCGACGCCTTCTGGCAGAGGCAGAGGCAGAGTCCCTGCTCCTTCTCCAACAGTCCGCGACCAGTATACCTAATATGCACCATTACAATGAGCTAGCAGCCCAAGCAGCCCTGCCTGAGCGTACCTTCTTCGCCGCCCCGGCAATGCGACCCGAGATGTCGTGCCCACTGAACCCTCCACCAACCACAACCACCGTCTGACCAGTAAACTCCTCTGGGAGACGATACCACAAAGAGTGTGTAATGGTCTTTTCTGTATTGAGCCACTCTTCTTGCCCCTCTAGATGGATAATTCGAGGGTAGCGAGTGATGCCGGGGGCGACAATGAGGTGATCAAACGTGAAAGTGGATGAGGATGTGTTGGAATGCGAGAGGTTCCTCACGCTGAGACGCCAGTGACCAGAATCTGCGTCTCCAATCCACTCGGCACGTTCTACGTGGTGCTTGAGAAGGACTTGTGTGTGAGGCGCGAGTTCCGTTGCAGCATTGTAGTCCTGCCAGTACTTGAGCACAGCGGCTCTCGGCGCGAGAAAAGGGGTCTCTGGTGGGTACGTGACGTTTGGAGCCGTCATAGAGGGGTGGGCTGTATTGGTCTTCAAACCAGGGTACAATGGTGTTTTTGGTAGCGCCGGCGGTGCTGCAGGTGTGTCGTCTGGCACCCACAGGCCGCCGACAGCTGACAGCTCGTCGAAAGCAACGACCTCCCAGCCGCGGCGCATCTCCTCAGGAAGAGACATGATAGCCCTCATAGCGGTTATTCCTCCAGCACCCATGCCGATGATTCCGACACGTTTTGTTGCCACCGCATGAGGTGGGAGTATGAGAGGCTGTTGGTAGACAGGCGAGGCGTTGGCAGCGAGAGCGAGAGTGAGACCAATGAAGCAAAGCTGCAGCATGGCCAAAGGAAGAGTATGTGTCGGAATGTCGGGATCTAATCCAGGTGCACATTGGAGCAGGCAGCCGCCGTGCCGAAGGTCGACTCCATGTCCGGAGTTCAAACAATACTCTAGCTCCGCCGGCGATCTCTCAGAGAATTTCCATCAAACTGTCATCATTCATATCAGGACCAGTCGGAATAAGCTCAGCAAGCAGCTACGAGCCCCACAACTGAACTCAATTGATGAGAGAGCCTGGAGCAGGACATTTGCCGCAGAAGCGCGGAGAAACTGCTCTCCGCCGGATGTCCTCACGCAATTCATGCACCGCCGTCCAAGTTAAATACCCCTGTGATGTCAACTGTTGAAGGATCTACTTCCGGCGTTAAGCGCTAACTTGACACAAAGCGACATTTAGGGATTTAAAAAATGTTTTTTTTTTGGGGGTTCCAATAATGTATATGACAACAGCCCAAACATTACAGTAAGGCCACCGGAAAATCTCAGTCATCCCAATGTCAGAGACAACTGCTGTACAATTGGAGTATTTTGAGAGAGAATTCGCCAGATCATGGTTACGAGTACTCCATAGACCACTGCTGTATCAACACCGGCTCTGGCTCTGTTGATACTTCGTTTACTGCGCCTCAATATTCTGGAAGGCAAAATATAAATGAAAATATTTTGTCATGCGCTAAATTCCAACTCTTCATGGATCGCTCGCTGCCTTCGGCTCGCATCCTGCAGGTCTCGACACATCCTGCGGGTCTCGACACACCCGTTATATCCGAGTAAATCCATGACTGACGAGACCATTACGTAACTTTCTCTGGGAATTTTACATTCAAAGTCTTCCTTTCCCATGTGTCGTGGCTAAGTTGCCGTATTAGCATGCCGCTGTCACCCCAATGCCGGTTCAGCCGACAGCGCAATCCACTGGTAATAAATGACGCCAAGATTTCAAAGTATGTTAGAATTTCTATACGAGAGCTATATGGCTAAAGCATAATTGTGAGAGATATGGATGAGAACCAATATGTGCCAGGCGACACAATATGTGCGCTATAGGTCAGGAGCATTGAATTGTTTGATAGGAGCTCGTGGAGCCTGGAGTGGCGGTCAACCCCAATCGGCCAGTGTTTGCCGCATCCAGACTTGAGGCAATCTCGAATTTCATACCGCCGGTTTGGCTCGAGACCGAAACGAAGCAGCTCAAAATAGCATCTTCAGTCATCATTTGGTAAAATATCGATCGATCATCAACCGCCCGCTAGGAAACTGAGCTTGTTTCAATGAGTGAATTGCCTTCGGCATGTACAATGCATTGACGTGCGACAACCGGACCCCTGAAAGTACTGTTACATACAAATCCCCAGATTCTGATCGCAGTTAACGCTTCCACAGCATTTGTGGACCGTATGATTCTGTTCTGAAACCACTTCGAGATCTATGAAAATAATATACACTGGCAAATGCCGACGATGCACGTGTCTCCTGACATTGCTAATGTGGCTATATTCGGATAAAGCAACCCCAGAATTTTTCTGTTTACTGTGACCAATGCCCTTACTAACCTGGCGAGCTATCGTGGTAGCTCCGGCGACTATGGGTTGCGCTGGCTGTCTCGCAAACTATTTGCAAGCGCTACCACTCTGTCACTTGATGAAAGGTCCCTTACATTGCCTTTCAGCCTCCCTGATCCTCATCAAAATAGCGGACACATCTAGAATATACTCCTGCGCGCTTCCTGTTTCGAAGTTTGGGACACTTTGCGACGATGGCCGATTCACCGCCGCTGGGCCATAACCCTGCTATGATGGCAATTGTCCGCGGAGCCATGAAGCCCCACAAATTCAAACAGATTCCGCAGCAGCATATCTACAAATTCCTGCGCACAGTCTGCTAGAAGTCCCCACAACTATGTTCGAGAGGGAAACCTATATTCAACGCAACCTTGCGACGTTCCGCACCGGCGCTGCGCTCTCAGTGCTCGCTCTTGCATGGGCTGCATCCTCGCTGCCTGCGAAGGTTCTTGCTTGTGTTGCGACTGGCACCACAAGTCTGCTAGTGCTTGTGGCCGTTGGCTTCTTCATCCATCGAACGAGACGCTTCTACCTGTCGTCGCTCCCTGGACCTCCCAGCACCTCGTTTCTAGCGGGTAGCGAACTTGAGTACTACCATGAAGAAGCGGCAGTTGTGTCGATGAAGTGGACGAAGCTTTATGGTCCGGCGCTCAAGTTCAAGGCAGCATTGTGGGTACGTGTGTCCCTACCTGCGTCACAACACCAAGAGAAAGCTAATCATCACCGCACGTGCAGGGAGAGCGCCTCATTGTCTCCGATCCTCGAGCATTGAACCACATCACGAATACGAATGCCGCCAACTATGATCGGCCGGCATTCGGACGTGCACTGGTCATGAGACTTGTCGGTCCAGGTATCGTCTGGGCAGTGAAGCAAACCCATCAGCGCCATCGCAAGGTGAGATGCCGCGAGGATTGCTGTGAGTCGGGAGGATCGAGTTACTGACCGGTAAATGCCAGGTCCTCATGCCGATGTACAACGGCAAGCATCTCCGTACGGCCTTATCAATCTTTCAGCACTATGCCGATGCAGTGAGTGCACCTCTTAAAGGCACCCGTGACATGTTTACACCAAATGACACCGCCGTAAAATAGCTTGCTGAAAAATGGCGGTCGAAACTGGCGGGTGACGGCTGTGGTCAACTGCATGTCAATATGCATCGGGAAGTCACTGCAGCGGCGCTCGATGTGCTCTTCACGTTGTGAGCTTTGACCTTGATCAAAGCTCCATGCAACGCGAGCTGATGCACGTTCCCAGTTCGTACGACCAGAACATGGGAACGATTCAGGACCCTGGCCAAAAGTTGGCGGTCGCCTTCCGCGATCTCTTCATCTCCGCATTCGGTCAGCAGACTGCCTACTCAATTATGGTTCGCGAGATCCTGGAACGAGTGCCCCATCGTGTCCTACGCTGGGTGGAAGCCGTCACGCCAAACCGTCAGGTCCAAAGCAGCAGAGCAAGCTTTGAGGTTGCGCAGGAGTGGGTCCTTGCGCCGGCGCTTCAGCTCGTTCACTGCCAAAGACTGACGGCGTTACTTACAGACAAGCAGTAAAAATGATTCAAGAGAGAAGGAAATTGCGCAAGGCGTGGTCGGAAAGTACTGGAACGGGTCGCAAGGACGTGCTAGACGCCCTGATCGAGTCGGTGGAAAATGAGCCAACCCTCGCGGGAACACCGGAAGGAACCGCCGAACTAGTTGCTCAGGTGGCAACAATGGCACAGGCGGGCCAAGAAACAGCAAGTCGGAATCTTGCATTGCTTGAACGATTAGCACTGACGACCTACGACAACACAGACGGGCAGCACGACTGCGTTCATCATCTGGGAACTGTGTAATCATCCAGAGTGGCAGACTCGGTTACGCAACGAGATCCGAGAGATGCTCAGCAGCAAAGGCCACGGCCAACTTGACGCCACTGACTACGATGGTAAGAGTTCTGCTCGTGTAGACATTTTGGTACCATATCTGATGCTTCGTAGCAATGCCTGTCTTGCAAGCCGTCGTCCGAGAGTCATTGCGGTACCACCCCGTGTGTCCCAAAGTCGACAGGGCCCCATACGAAAACGATATCATCCCCCTTTCTGAGCCGGTATACTTACCGGACGGTTCATCCGTTGACTCTATCCAGATCGCTGCCGGTACAGTGTGCGAGGAATTATCTCTGACATAGTATGGCAAATTGACTTGGGCGCAGGATCCATGTCGATATCGCGAGCTACAACCGGCGTCCCGATTTCTTTGGTGCAGACGCTGACGTGTGGAACCCAGCACGATGGCTACCTGGTGGCACAGTCTCCGATGCGGCGCGGCCTGGTGTTGTTGGAGGGATGTTCACGTTCATCGACGGTAGGTTTGAAAACACATGGTGAGGGGTGCAGACGTTCATCTGGATGCAGGTCCACGATCATGCCTTGGCTGGAAGTTCGCCGTGCTTGAGCTCTCCGTCATCATCACTGCCATCATCGGCGAGTTCGAGTGCGAGCTTGAGCCTGGCCGCAACGTCATTCGAGGCTTTGGAGGGGTTATGGGTCCGCTCGCCGACCATGACTGGTGGGTAGGTGCTCAGAGAAGCTACAGTTGTTGATATGTCGCCGCAGGTCGGGATGGAACCTTCCCTGCATTGTGAAGCCAGCGCAAGAGTTCTAAAGCGGCCGTGCCAAGTAGCTGTAGAGCTGAACTGGTTGCAGAAATGGTTGATCTGTACGGTAGAAAAGGTCTCGCTCGCGACATGTCCATTGCTAAACGAGAGGAGCGCGTTACGGCCCCTTCATTGTGTACGATGCGTTCATTGTTGATAGAACTTGAATGTGTCAGAAAATATTGTTGTGAGCACACTTGGATGAGAGGGCGAGGACGCAAGGCAGCACCGGCGCGCAACAACGCCGACCGATACGAATTAATTAGGCCGAAGGTCACGAACTTTCTCGAGCAGTCCTGGAACCCGACGGCCAATCGCACTGAGTGCAGGGGACGGGCGAACCCACAGGCAACAGGTCTCCCGCTTGAGCTGAAATTATTGTGTGTGGCTGGATGTACCGATTGTAGACGAGTAAGCTAAGCTCACACGGAGCATTTGGCTGCATGCAGGCCGTGACCCTCCATCTCGAAGGATCCTGAAGAGACGGGTCAGATGCCCCCGTGACAACTGGATCAAGTACGCAGCGTACAAGACGCCGTCACTAGCGCATTTAATGCCCACGTCGATGCTACCCTCGACCACCACCACCGCCGCGTACCGCGCAGCCATCGCCATTACGACGCTGCGGGCGAAGTTGTCCTCACAATCTCCGGGCGTTGTTGTTCTTCCACCGGACGGGCCGAGAATGGCAACAGTCAACACCTCCCCTGTGCCGACTGTGCGACCGTGCGACAGACTCTTTCGAACACGCCCTCATGTCCTGCGACGGCGCGCACGCACACGTTTGGCGCCTTGCTGAGCGGCTGTGAACGACGCGAGGCGGGACATGGCCCGAGCTATCATATTGAGCTGCTGCTGGAATGCGAAGTGACTCCCGGAAGATTCCCGCGACTCCTGCCTTCCGCCTTAGCGTGGTCCCGCCCGAATGCCTACCCAACGCCTCTGACCCTGTTACACCCCTTCCCATCTCTCCTTCCCCTGAGTCTTCCTATGCTCTCAAACTTCATTTTACTACTAGCCTTTGCTGTTCAGATACACAAATGGAGTTTTAGTGTGCAGTTAAACTTCAGTCTTCCTAAGTCCCGAGCTGACTCATCGCTAGCCCAGAGTCACTCACTACCGATCTCAAGTCTGCAGCTCGATGATAGTGAGATGAATTTCACGGCCGACTTGTATTGAATATGTAAAACAGCAGCCAGCCTTATGACATGCGAATAATAGTATAGCTCCCGGCTTTGCACATTCGCACGTCACGCAATCGAGAAGGTCTGAAGCAATATTCAGTGGCGAACGACAGTTGTGAATGTAGTTCAGACTAACCTGATCACTGTTGGGGTTGGCAGCATCGCACTGGGCGATGTCCAACTTCCCATTTGACGCGACGACGCACTGGCTGCTCACGTTGCCGGGAACCAGCGGGATGTTTGCCGTCTTGCCATCAAACGCAAAGAGCTGCGAGTTCGTGACTCCTCCTTCTCCGTCAGCCCTCCCGCCGCATGAAAAGAGGAGAACCTGATTTCCAGGCTGGCGGCGCTCGTCGACGTTCAGGCAGCCGTTTGTCAACGTAGAGACAATGAGGGCTTTTCCAGCCTGATCATTGTGCTTGCCCGCAGTGATCACGTCCCATTGTTGCGTGTCCAGGCCAGCCACGCAATCGCGAAGCGCGACTTCCATCAGGTTCTGCCTAAAGTCGCCTGTGTCAAGGTTGACCGTAAGGCACTGGCCATTGGAAGCCTGTGATTATATGCGTCAGCACACCATTGGTAGTAGGAAGCCTTTGAGACTTGAAAATTCTACGAACCTTGATCGGAGCAGCCGTAGCCGCGCGGCTCGCACCTGAGAAATCATGAGATCTTGAAGGTAGAATAATAGCGACTTGCCATTGTCCCGCTGCTGAGCCTGGGCAGTAGCAGCCTCATCGAGTGCGACGCTACCCTTGCTGGAAGCACCTGGTTGTTGAGTCGGCGCCTCTGAAGGAGCAGGGCCAGCTTCGGAAGACGACTCGGATGGGGCTGGCTCGTTGGTGTTTGGATTCGCAGGGGGAGCAGCAGTCGCGTCGCCGATGGTAAAGACTTGGTCAGCGGAGTTGGCGTCGCAATTGGCTATGTCAAGCGTTCCATCGACGATCATGAAGCAGACAGCACCGCGACCGTTGACCGGGGTCAATGCGAGCGACGTCGGGGCTCCTTCAAAGCCGAAGAGCTGCGAGTCCGTGACGCGTCCCTCACCGTCAGCGCGACCGCCACATGAGAATGTAAGGACCTGCAGAGTTGTATTTAGTGATTGGTAGGTTTGATTTGGGGCGCTTCAGTATACCTTGTTCCCATCCGCGCGGCGGTCATCAAAGTTCAAGCAGCTAGAGAAAGCGCTGGATACGATAAGAGTCGTACCCGGTTGATCGTTATGAGCGCCAGCGGTGATAAAGTCAAACTGCTGCGTGGAATCGCCTGTGCACGGTGACTCGCGAATCGCTTGAAGGTTGCGGCGGAAGTCGCCAGTGTTGACATCAATCGTAAGACATTGTCCACTAGACGTCTACGTGTGTGTTGATTATAGGTATAATGTCCCAGCAGTCGCTCGGCATACCTTGATCGGGACATTGGCGAATGCACGGGTTGCCCCATTGTCGCGCTGCTGCGCCTGAGCAGTTGCAGCCTCGTCGAGACGAATGGAACCTGTTGGTGCGGCAGGAGGAGCCGGTGCGGCAGTTTCTGCAGGTGTGTTGGGCTCGGCAGCAGGGGAAGTGGCATCCGGAGTCGGAGCAGGGGCTGCAGGAGCAGCATCACCGATGGTGAAAATCTGGTTGGTTGCAGGGTTCGACGACTGGCAGTCGCTGCGATCAAGCTGGCCGCCATTGATCTCGAAACAAATTCCTCCCTTGCCACTCGAGGGAACAAGAGGGAGCGAGGTTGCCGTTGTGTTTGAGAACTCGAACAGCTGGCTATCGGTCACACGTCCACCACCATCAGCGCGTCCACCGCAGGAGAACGTGATGACCTGTCACATCACCGTAAGAGACGCTGACTGTCAGACTGTGGTCACTTACCTTGTTTCCGTCCGCCCGACGGTCGTCGAAGTTTAGGCATGAGCTCTGCAAAAATTGAGTTCGATATCGAGCGTGGCGTAGTGCGAATACCCACGAAGGCAGTTGATACAATCAAGGTTGTTCCAGGCTGGTCGTTGTGAAGACCGGCAGTGATAAAATCCCACTGTTGAGTGGGCGCGTTCGTGCATGCGCTTTCGCGCACGAGCTGTAGATTTCGGCGAAAGTCACCAGTAGTCTCGTCGATGGTGAGACATTGCCCGGACGATGTCTAAACATTTGGTCTTTAACGAACCGCTTAAAAACATGTGATTAATCTTCATCACCTTGATTTGAACAGCTGAGAAGGCACGAGTCGCGTCGTTATCGCGTTGCTGAGCTTCAGCAGTTGCTGCATCGTCCAGTCGGATCTGGCGACGGCTGATGGGTGCGGCCTGCGTGAATGCTGTCAGGACCAGAATTGTAGGGAGTGTGTAGCGCATGGTGAGCGAGTTTGAAGAGTTGCAAGTTTAAGAAGCGTTGAGAAGTAACAAGCGACTTGACTGAGGCGAGTGAAAGACAAGAAAACTGTCCTCGTCGAGAGGAAATGGTCCAAGCAAGCTTAAGACGTGGGGAACCAGAGCCGAAGAATATCGATGTCCATCTGGTAGCTGGATTTATAGTCAGTGTTGCGCCGCAAGAGCAACAATCACCGCTTGAGTTCTTGTTGGCGGTCGTGAAGGCGACTGCTGCGGATTCCTAAGGCTGAGGTCGCCACCGCGCTTGTGACGGACCAGACAGGTAACTAAGATGATTGAAGGCTAGCAGGCCAGCGGGCCCACTCTGTAGGTCTCAACCCGAGGACCATTGATCACTTCCATATACGCTGAAATGTAGCTGGGTCTGATTAACTGCTGGTTTCCCTTATCAACTGCCATTGATGTCATGTAGTCCAAAACGGGTTTAAGAATCGCAATGTGACGGAGACTCAGGAGACTCATCATGGCTCAGGAAAAAGAAGCGATGCGGCTGCCGCCGACCCGACGCAACATCACCGCATGTAGACCATCTTCGGCGGATCCGGATTTTCTAAGTAAGCCCTCTAAAAGCGCAAAATGAAAGATAGATAAAATGAAACAAGTAATACTACATTGCGTTCGACTACTTCTCACTCCTCAAGCGATGATCGAGGCTGATACCCCTGAGAAGTACGCCTCGACGTCCGACTGCGTGGCCCATTCCGCGTTGGAGCCGCCGAAGAAGGTCTGGAAGTGGCCGCCACGGAACGCGGTATCCGCGTTCTGGCGGATGACGACGTTCTTGGCAAATATCTTAGACTCGCCGTTGACGAAGAGCTCGATCTCGCCATCGGCCTGTCCGTTGGTGTTGAGCTTGACGCGCTCTGAAGAAGATAAACGATCTGGAGAGCGATGTACCAAGAGGTTGCTCACCAGCCAGGACGGTCCAGGCACCCTTCGGGAAGGTAAATGCTCCCCGAGCAACAGAATATCCGTAGGCAGCATCCTGGACGGTGCTAAATGTATTTCCATGGATTGTGAGTGAACTTGCTTGAAGCCGTGCAAACAGAAACTAACCCAGGGAGGGCCATGAAAGCATCGTCATTCTCCTTGACCTGGGGAACGTACGCGTAGCTGAAAAGGCCGTTAGCGGTCGTTTCGCGACAGTTGAGCTGCTTTGTCCTCACATTTCGCCCATGCCGTCCTTGCGCCACATCATTCTGCAAGGGACTTAGTCACAGTAGAGCTCAGCGACAACTCAACACACCTGAGCGAGAAACACTTGTCGCGACCTTCCTGGCGGCCACCGCTGCAACCGTGTGCATCCTCCATGGTAGCTCCGCCATACGGACCGGGGATCTTGCCTCCCTTGACCCAGTCCCAGTTATCAGGGAAGTAGACAGCATAGCTGTAGACAATTTCGGTTGCGCTTTCGAACTTGAAGTCTGTGCCAACTGGGTCACCGAGATAGAAGCCGAAGCCTGGCTTGCAGTCAGCATGATGATCTGTCCACAAAAATAAACACCGACCTCCGCGGGGGGTGCCAGACGGTTGTACGATCCCTGTATTCAAGTCATGTTAGCGAACCACTACGGAGGGCCACATAGTATGGCGACAAACCTTAGGATACTTGGCTTGGACTGTGAATGCAACGTTTAGTGGAACAAATGGTGCGCGAAAATCACGGCTACTCACAGGCTTTGACACCACTCGGCGCGTCCGGGGCATCGACGACGTCTTCTGTGACTCCCTTGGAGACACTGGACGCGCTCAGGGCGTCAAGGCTCATGTCTACATGCGTCACGTTGCCGCCAACGATATCCGACGGCAGGGTACTGAACGCCTGCTTGTACGGTACTGGGAAGAAGGACGACGCGTCGAACACGCCGCCCTTGCCGGGAGGGGGAGGCACGCTTGTCGATGTTGGCCCGCTAGGAGCGGACTCGGTCGAAGTCTGAGTTGGTGCGCCGGGCGTGACCGTGACAGTCACAGTCGTGGAAGCATCGCATTTCTTACGGGCATCCAAGTTGATTGCGGCAGCACTGACCGATGTGGAGAAGTAGACCGCGGCAGTGGCAAAGAAGAAAGCGGAGAAGCGCATATTGAAGTCGAAAAGCAAATAAAAGAAGTACCAAAGAAGAAGGTTCGAATGTGCAAGTGCACGAAGGTTGAAGATCTGGGGGAAGCTGTCGGTTGGAAAGCCTGTGAGTCACACCATTTATACCGGGCACCTGTATATAGATCCAGTGCTCCTCGCTATCTAAGCGATTCTTGTTCGGCATGTACGGGCATGTACGGTCATAGGGCGATGCAGTCATTTCCGCATCAAGTGCATGTAGCCAAATTCGGATGACTTGTTGTCGATCTGACGAGCATTTGAGGATCCAGGATCGCTGGAAGGCAACGGTGCTGATTGACCGGCGTGTTAAGTAGGGTGAGGGAGGAGCTCAAGTGTCAACATTTGCAGAAGCGGAATCGTACAAGGCCTACGTCCCTAGATTCGAAAGCATGAATCAAGTCATCGCCTATCTACTTCAGGCATCAGCTCTAGGTGAACAAACACGTTGCACCGACGCGCCTTAAGTTGCCATGCATACTGAGCCCTGATGCCTTGTTGGTGCCTCTGACAAAGCTGTTCGGTATGAAGAAGTACGCCAGGACAGCGTTGAGGGGGCCTAGTAGCTATACTTACACGATTTTGATGTGAAGCACGGAACAGTGATTCATTTGCGCAAGACATGGGCACACGGAGATCGTTCATTCATACATTGAGACAGGAGGCCAAGCATCAAATCGTCCTTTCGCGTAGAAGTCACCCATTCATTACTCGTTGTCGCCAATCTTCGGTGCGAGGTACTTGGGAGAAAAGAGAGATAATCAGCCTGCAAAACGGTGTTGTACAAGAGATGGCGTACATAGTGAATATGGCCTTGACCGAAATCATAGGCAACGAGCAATGGCACCTCGTTGCTCATCCGTAGCTCGACGCGTCCACTAAGAGCAGCCGATTTTGAGAAAGTAACGAGGTACTTGAGCGAGAACGTGAGGGCGACGGCTTGTGTCATCTCGATCATGACACCATCGTCGGGCCCATCGCTATCTTCACCCTTCTTTGCCTTTTTCGAAGCTGGAGATGGAGTCAGTAGACCGAACAATGACCATTCCAATGTCTTACGCTTTGATGAAGACGAAGACTTCTTGCGCTTCTTTCCGACCTCCTCTTCCTCCTCCTCTTCCTCCTCTTCCTTGTCCGCCTCGTCCTCCTCCTCTTCTCGACCCTTGAAGTTGCCGCCATCGTCTTCCTCCTTGTCCTCGTCCATGTTATCGTCGTCATCCTCCTTCTTCACCTTCCCGTTGGCTTTACTGCTGCTTCCACCCTTAGATTTTGCGAAGCTCTTGCGGGCATTATCGGTCTGCTTGAGAAGAACACTACCGTTGGCAGCCTCGCCGTCTGCCGAAAACCGAATGCCCTCCTTGGACACCTCGACACGAACCGACTCGCCAAGATTGCTGAGATCGCGGACAATGCGGCCAAACTCGCTAGCAGACATAGTGATCGTGGCATCGTACTCCGTCTCGGGAATGCCCAGCTCGTCCATGTCGATGTCCATGAGCTTCATCTCGTAGTTAGACACGCGCGCCTGGGCTGGGATGATAACCGAAATAATCAGTCAGAGCATTTAAGCTTGGATTCAGCGCGCAAGACCTTTGTCCGAAAATCGCAACTTCAGGATGTCCGCAGAGTCGCCCGCGGTGAGTTTGACCTGGTCGTTGTCCTTGGCGCATTTGAGGACCTTGGTAAGCGAGGCGAGATTGACACCGAGAGGCATCGGGCGGTCGCAACGGAATTTGGAGAAACCGTCCTTGGTGAGTTGGACCGAGACCAGTGCGACGTGAGAGTTGTCCATGGCTTGCAGTTTCTGAATGGCACGCGCTATCAGAGCTGCGCGCACGTGCATTGATAGAACTAGCTCACGAGTCCTTCTTCGTTGCATTCAAAGTTTGCGTCGGTGACGAGCTCCTTGATGGCTGGGTGGGCCGGCGGGTAAGTTAATAACGAGGAATACCGATTGGCTTCTGAAAGACACTTACAGTCGAGCAGCTTTTTGAGCATGCCCGCATCGGCCATGTCGGCTTCGAACATTGTGCGTGGCTGTGGGATGAAATGTGGAGGCGAAAGTGGGGAAGAAGAGGGAACACGCGGCCGTCGGCGATTCAAATCGTGTCTCCGCAAAGGAAAAAAGAGAGCCGATCACAGTCGTGCATTCTGGACATCGGACAAACACACAATGGAAAAAAGTACCGCGTATTATTTCAAACATTTCATCAGTTTCAACTTTTTTGACATCTGAACTTTGTCGAGTTCACATTCGGAAACCGCCGACGTTGGTCGGGACCCGGAAATTTTCCATGCGTTGCGGAGTTGGCATCTAGGTTGCTCATCCTGTTTCCTGCAACACAAGCCAGCATAGGTGAGTCTCGTGTCGCCATCGTTTCCCTTCATGATGTTACACATTTATTACCATACTTTACCACATTCCGAACCATCGTGTGGACCCAAATTATCAGCCTTGTCTGATCTCCCTCTTTTCTGCACATCTTTGAGCGACAAGCTGACGCTCGTTTCCTCTCTCTCTTTCTCAGGAACACCCCTCTGTAATTGCAAGTGAGTAACCTTGTCTTATTGGCTGCTGGATGATGCAATACTTCGATGGGCGGACAGAGCATGGCCGCTATGTCCTCGGTGTACAATATGAGGATGGTCCTGCGCTTGTTGATCCCTACATCGCTTCTCTGACCATCCCATACTATTCTTCCGCTCTTATCTCTTTGCTGACAGCCTCCATCTTGGCAGGGGATGCATAGTCTCGCTCATTCCCCCGTTATGTACCCACCTGTATCTACGTACCGTGTCACAAGCATAATTTGCATTTCATTTCGCGGATCATTGAGGCATGAAGCGTGTGTAACTGTCTGTCGTCGTGGCTGATGACTAGCCGCCATCCCGAACATTCGAGATAGCTCGGCGCGCGATTGAGCATTTATATGCGCGAAGTGCCGCCGTCCATCTCCCTCCACTCACTCGCCCTCGCACGCAATGCAAAGTCTACTGCGTTGGGGTATCGAAAATTCTGACCCAGAGCAGCTGCGCGAAGCGCAGACTGCACCCAGGCAGCCACTCGATCCTGCGATTATCGACCACATCTTAGGAAAGCCAGATGCCGTACGCATGAAGGTCTGGCTCACTCTACGACCTATTACCGTCTTCTCACGCCTGGTTGCGGATGCAGGAGTCTTTGGAGGTCGCTGTCGATGACACCAAAACCGAGGACGAGCGCGTTGCCGCCCTTGACGAGCTTGAGATGGTGCGCGATTTCGTATCGCGCTTCCGTGAGCGACACTGACAACCCTTGCCTCCGCTTCAGCTGATTGAAAGTATTGACAATGCCAACGGTGCGCTCTGTCTCGCCGAAGCAGGGATAAGGCGCTGACCATTTGGAGGTAGACATGACGGTTCTCAATATGTGGACGCCACTACTCTCCCTCCTTAACTCAGAGTCCGACCATCTTGTTGTGAACACTCTCTGGGTCCTGGGAACCGCGATCCAGAATAACCCGAAGGCCCAAGCGGATGTACGTTGTTGTCCGGTTGCAAGCGGAGTTCGCACCGCCTCATCTATCCTTTCCGCCAGTTCCTCGCTCGCGATCCCTTACCCCTCTTGGTCACAGCACTATCGAATAACAGATCCGTCGATGTTCAGGCCAAAGCGCTTTACTGCATTTCCGGCGCGCTCAAGTTCAGCGAGCCCGCAGTTGAGAGACTGACTGAGCTCAACGGCTGGAGTGCGCTAAAGGCCGCTCTGCAACGTGCGTACAACTTCACGCTGTGCGCACACTGTCCCCGACTCTGACGAGTTTTTATGTAGATACCAATATGCAGATTCGTCGCAAGGCAGCATTTATCCTCAACTCGTTGCTGCTTCCCGCCGCACCATCTACAGACACAAAATCGCAATACGTCCTCCGGCTGACCTCTACAGCGTCAACAGCAAGAGCAGCTATCTTGGAACATGATCTCTTACCTGTGCTTCTAAACGGGGTTTCGGATTCAGAGGAACCAGATGAAGACCTGGCGGAGAAGACGGTCCGCGTGCTCCTGATGTTTGCGCAAGCTGGAGGAATGTTCAAGGGTGAGGTCCGCGATCGATTAAATACAGTTGTACGGAAACGCGCAGGCGCCGACGTGTGGGGTTTGACGGCGGAAGAGTGGGATGAATTGAGACGCTACGTTCTTTAACTGGAAATTGGCGCCCCTAATCACAGATTGTTGTAACTATTTCTGTACGTTTCAACCTCATTGTTACGAGGCTATAATACAGTGCTTACCGGGATTTGTTGTTAGTTGGGGTGGCAGATCCGAGTGTAAAGATTGAAGCGGCCGAACCACGCGCGACCACGGAACTGAATCCCGTAGGTATCTTCGATCCCGCCATGTACAATATATAAGTCTGGCACGCAGAGCGAAGTGAAATCATCGCAGCAGCCCTTTCGCCTTACCATCGACAAGCTTTCGTCTAGAATGAGCCCTGTAACATCCGGCGGGTTTCCAATCCAGTACTTGTCTCGCCAATCCGGTTCAGATGTTCGCGAATTAGTTGCCCGCAAAGGTGGTGGTGGTGGCGGTCGCGGTGGTGGCTCACGAGGTGGCGGTGGCTCACGTGCAAGCTCATCTGGCTCATCAAATCCATCGGCATTTTCGCTATCCTCAGCGAGTGGTCGTACAGCATCACCAAAGTCCTCGGGCGGCGGAAAACCTATTGTTCTGCCATCTGGACCATTTCAAGGGCGTCTTGTGGGCGGCGGCTCGAGAGTGAGTATATATTCGTACAAAAAAGTCCAGTTTGCTGACGATTTCTATAGAAAGACATCTACGGCGACGCCAGGTACGGGAGTGGGTATCCTGGCACGTCGGGCTCTCGCAGCGTATCTGGAGCGCCCTTCCCGTTTGGTTTCTATCCTATATTCATTCCTGGGCCATCGCCATCTCTCCACAGCTCTGAGGAGGTCAGCCTTTTGATTCTTAGAGTACCAGCATGAACTCACTTTTTACAGTACTCCTCTGATGTCCCAGGCCTTAGTCGTCCCGGCGGTGCCATGAGCACAGAAATCGTTGTTTCAAAATCTCTCGGTCGTGAGGCCGGTGTCTTCTACCTCGTTGGCGATAGCTCCTCGGTTGCTCTTGTGTTCTCGGCCATTGTCGCCAACTGCAACGCAACGAATTTGGACCAGCCGCTCGCGACACTTACTTATCCGCTTCCAGCTGGAGCCACAAATGTAACGATGCCAGACACGGAGGAGATCATCCAGTATTACCGTGCCTCGAGCTTCGCGCTGGCGCTCGAAGGGTACAATTCTTCCGTCGCCACAGCACCTTCAGAGTCTCAGGCTTACGCTGGACCAGTCGGGCTTCCCGCATCGGTGGATGCCAGCTTTTTGCAGTGTATCAACGCCACCACCGCCGAGTTTGTTCCCATCATGGACGCTCCTGAGAAGTACCATTTGACGACTAACGACATCGTCTGGATCGTATTCGGCAGCATCGTCGGCGCGTTCTTGCTGCTCTACTCATGTTGCTGGCTCTCGCTTCGTATCGCGACCTGCTGCGACGAACGTAGGTCCCGGAAGGAACGTGTTCGCAAGGACTTGGAGAATGCGTCTGGACAGGCACAGAAGAAGACAAAAACAATTCCACAAAATCACCCTGCTATTATTGAGCCGGTCATGCCAGTCCCCCAGCCGTGCATAACCTCTCGTCCCGACAGTAGCACATTGACGCTGGCCACGATGCACTCGCATTTGAGCGACTCCACTGCGGTGTCCAGCTTTGTCTCTATGAAGGATAAGGATGGCTTCCTCGCAATTGACACACGAAAGCCGCCTCTTTGCTACTCGGCCAGCTAGACCTTTCTAGGCATGCACCTGCTCAAACATATAATACATACACGTACTGTTTAGGTAATGCTTTCACCGGATTGCTTAGAACTTAGCATTGCTACGGTCAGACCGCGGCATTGACACCTCTGTAGCCTTAGATGTACCCCAATTCCATCTCACTTCAGTCTCGATTTATGTCGGAGTAAACACGGTCGCGCGTCTGTCGGCTTGAACCGGAGCTTCCCTTGCCTCTCTACTTCCCGTCATGCCTCCTCGCAAAGGCTCCAGGAGCGATTCATACACTCGCGCAATGGGTGCGCTACACGTAGGCTCTCGGCCAGAGTCGCTACCTTGTCGACAAGAGCAATACGACCAGATCGAAGCTGCCATCTCTGGTCTGCTCGACGACAGGTCTGGTGGATGCATCTGTCCGCCCGCATACCTTAGTGCCACTCCAAGTCATCTGATTTACTGTCACACAGATATATCTGGTGTTCCTGGGACGGGTAAAACCGCCACGGTACAAATCCTCGCACAGAATCTTCAGACCAAGCAGCGCAACACGAACGCATTTCGATATCTTGAAATCAATGGCCTCAAAATCCCCGAACCTGCATCGGCCTACGCTCTTCTTTGGGAGGCCGTGTCTCATCCGCAGCTGTATACAGGCAAAGGCAAAGGCAAGGCAACCCTGCCGCCTGCGCAAGGTCTTCGCATCAGCGCTAAGGAGGCATTGAAGAGGTTAACGAAGCATTTCGAACAAGAACAGTCGGAGACTGAGCTCCCTTTGGTCGTGCTCATGGATGAGCTCGACCAACTCATGACGACCAAGCAAGACGTCGTGTATAACTTCTTCAACTGGCCGACACAACCTGGGTCAAGACTGATCGTTATTGCTGTCGCCAACACGCACGACATGCCTGAGCGCGCAATGACCGGAAAAGTCAGAAGTCGACTTGGTACGTGTTTCGTGAGCGCTGACCGGCTGAGACTCATTGGGTTCTACTATAGGCATGACACGAATCAACTTTGAGCCTTACAAAGTCGGACAGCTGATCGAGATTGTTACTTCAAGGCTCGAGACTGCCAACGCCGTCGAACTCTTCGCTGAGGATGCTATTCGACTCGCTGCGGCGCGAGTGGCTAATGTCAGCGGGGACGCTAGGCGAATACTAGATATTTGCAGGTCAGTGCTATCTCATACTGGTGGAACCAAGCTCACGCAATAGTAGACGCGCGGTCGAAGTCGCAAAGGAAGACAATCAGCCCAAGGTCGCAGTTAGCCAGATCAACATTGTAATTAATGACATGCAGAAGAGCCCGACGGCGGCATACTTGCGGCAATGCAGTCTACATGAACGTATCATGCTGGCTTCATTGTACAAGTGCGTGCGCTCGTCTGGTGTAGCAACCGTCACATGGGCAGCTGTACGTCAAGTTTTGGGCGATGTTCGGTGACCCTTCCTGACTATCCGAGCGCAGCTCACGCACCAACACGGACTGTACGTCAACGCCCTGATCCAAGGGGATGAACCACCAGAAAAGCCAACCCTCGCCCAACTTCGTCTCGTTCTTCAATCATTGAATGCAGCTCGGGCGATTATCGTCGAGGAGGGTCCTTCGGCTGCTAGGAAGGCAGAGGAGCAGCGAATGGTCATGCTAAATCTCGAACCTCCCGAAGTGGAGCGCGTTCTCAGCGAAGTCGGGGGCGACGTTTGGAAGCGTGCGCTCGGCGTGTGAGGTCCCCGTGTCAGTTGGCTGACATTGGCTAAATGGTAAACATTCGATAGAAGCGGTCGCGGCAGGACAATAACACGAAACCGGAGCTTGCAACCCGCTTTGCAACTGTCTGGAGCGGGATCCTGCGGATGGCTGAGATATCCCGATGTGTAGCATTACAAGTTGTGTAAACTGTTACTTTCGTGAAACTGGGGTTCAGGCCGAGGACAGAGAAGGCAGCTTTCGGCAACCATTTCGGCGACCGCAAAGCACTTTGGCCGGGGGCTGCGCGCTTGTTCCTTCTCTTGCCTTCATATTCTCGTCTGTTCTATCACTAGGTGCGACTCTCTCAAGACATCCTCTGGTCTCAAACTGAACTAATACCTAATGAACATCAGCGCGAGTGCGTGCTCGCGCGTGGGCCAGCAGACAGTGATGGCAGGTGTATCTTCTGACGTGTATATTCTCGCTGGAGGCGTGTTCGCCGCCAGCCTTTGGCTGTTCCGCGGCTCCATATTCCCTGCATCCTCGTCAAAACCCACGACTACGACTGTTTTCAAACATGGCGATATCGATTTGGAGCCTAGAAACTTTGTGCAAAAGATGAAGAAAGGGGTGCGTACTTTTGTCAGCCACGCATGCCGCGCCGGTCAGCCCAGACTGACCCCCCGCTGTCAATCAGAATAAGCGCATTGTCATTTTCTATGGTTCGCAAACGGGCACCGCGGAGGAGTACGCCATTCGCATTGCAAAGGAGGCAAAGTCACGCTTCGGTTTGGGCTCACTGGTGTGCGACCCCGAGGAATACGACTTCGATAACCTGGACCAGATCCCCGAGGACTGTTGCGCTATCTTCGTCATGGCTACGTATGGAGAGGGCGAGCCCACAGACAACGCGGTTGAGCTGTACAAAAACTTAACGGACGACAGTTATGCCTTCTCCAACGGCGAACACAAACTCGACGGCCTCAAATACGTCGTTTTCGGTCTCGGCAACCGTACCTACGAGCACTACAACGCTATCGCAAGGAAGACCAACGAAGCACTCGCAAAAGCCGGCGCTAAGATCATTGGCTCGTGTGGCGAGGGCGACGATGACAAGAGTCTTGAGGAAGACTACCTTGAATGGAAGGAAGAGATGTGGCCTGCCTTCTCGGAAGCCATGGGTGTAGAGGAGGGCGTCGGTTCTGACACTCCCGACTTCAAGGTCACTGAGGTCTCGTCTCACGCTCCAGAGAAGGTGTACCTGGGTGCGCATCAGTCAGTCCCGCATATCCTCGTCATTGATAACAGACCGCAGGCGAACTATCTGCTCGCGCTCTCACCAAGGTTCGCGGCATTCACGACGCTAAGAACCCATATGCGTCGCCTATTGTGGCCGTCAGGGAACTCTTCACCGTTGGTGCCGACCGTAACTGCGTTCATATGGAGCTCAACCTAGAGGGCAGTGGCATCACATACCAGCATGGTGATCACCTCGGTGTGTGGTGCTCTAATCCGGATGTCGAGGTTGAGCGCATGCTTGCCGTTCTTGGACTACTGGAAAAACGCACGCAAGTCATCGGCATTGAGTCCCTAGACCCTGCACTAGCCAAGGTTCCCTTCCCAGCTCCTACGACTTACGAGACAGTTCTCCGGCATTACATCGATATCTCTGCAGTAGTCGGTCGTCAGATTCTTGGTATCATGGCAAAGTATGCACCAACACCGGACGCTGAACTTCGCTTGCGACAACTGAGCACGGACAAGGAGGAATATCACAAGGTTGTCACGGAAGGATGCCTGAGGCTATCCGAAGTACTACAGCTGGCGGCTGGAAATAATTACGGTGTACCGGCGACCTCTGCCAACACGACGGTGTGGCCGATTCCATTCGATCTCATCGTCTCCTCCATCCCTCGCCTGCAACCCCGCTACTACTCGATCTCGTCTTCTCCCAAGATGCACCCCGGTATTGTACACATCACGGCGGTCGTCCTCAAGTATCAAACCGAGGCTGCCCCAAAACGGTGGATCTACGGCGTTGGTACCAATTTCATCCTCAACCTCAAATATGCGACCCACAAGGAGCTTCCTGACGCGCCTTTGGTCTCTGAGGGCGGATCTCTAGAACCCGCTAGCGTATCGCTTCCTTCTTACTCCATTGTGGGTCCTCGTGGTTCTCATCAGCATGATACCGGCTACAAGATCCCAGTCCACGTTCGCCGCTCAACCTTCCGCTTGCCAACGAACCCAAAGAGCCCCGTCATTATGGTTGGTCCCGGCACTGTAAGTTCTCTTCTCATTGATAACTCGTCATCGCCCGAACTCATTTCTCGTTAGGGTGTCGCACCATTCCGCGGTTTCGTCCAGGAGCGGGTTGCCCTCGCCAAGCGCACGCTCGAGAAGAACGGCCCCGAAGGTCTCGCCCAATGGGGTCGCATGACGCTCTTCTACGGTTGCCGCAAGCCAGGCGAGGATTACCTCTACGAGAACGAGTGGCCCGCGTACCAGCAGGTCCTTGGCGACAAGTTCTCCCTCCAGGTCGCCTTCTCGCGCAGCGCCGCTCACCGCAAGCCGGACGGAAGCAAGATGTACGTGCAGGATCTCGTCTGGCAGGATCGGCAGCGCATCGCGGATGAGATCCTCGTTCAAAAGGCCTACGTATACATCTGCGGTGACGCCAAGAACATGAGCAAGAGCGTCGAGGACACGCTTACGCGCATTCTCGCGGAGGCGAAGGGCGGGGACGAGGCTGAAGGCGCGAAGGAGCTCAAACTGCTCAAGGATCGCTCACGACTAATGCTGGATGTCTGGAGCTAGACGTCTTTTGCCGATTGGCTTTCTGGAAAGGCTCCCAGTAATGCATACATAGTGACACCCTTTAGATCTTTCATTCTTCCCTTCACAATTTTGCATCTTGTTTTCCTCTTCATTTGAAGTTGCGAGCCAATTACGTGAATTGAAGCGTCCTGCAGGATACCCGCCACCTCTGGACGTAAATAGCACCATTAGACAGAGGGATTTACGACATCGGGTATTGAATATTACGCGTAAATATGTGAAGGGTCACTAGCTCAAGCTCACAGCTTCGCCTCCACAAGCCACTGGTTGGTGAGTAGTGCGGTGGCTGTGGCTCGACGCGTAGGATTTGGTTCGATGCAGCGCAGAACGATGTCCATGCACGCCGCCCAGCCTCCCTCGGACCAGTTCGCAGGTCGATTGAACTGAAACCCGGGAACAGGCGAGAACTGGTCGGACATCAAGTCTCGTCCCTTACGACCCGATGCGAGCTGATATATCGCAGCACCGAGACAGTAGATATCCTGCGCGAATGGGTTGAGCGTTGACTGTTGCCACCGGTCCGGGTCGAGGTACTCTGGAAGAGCGAAATCTGGGTTAGAACATTGCCGCGAGCTCGCTTTGAAGGACTTGCCTGGAGGCGTGTAGCTCGCGGTGCCAGCGAACTGCAGAACATTCACATCGTCTGCGCATCTAGACATGCCGAAATCGACAAGCTTCGCGCATTGAGCGTCTAGCAGAAAGTTGGCAAGCTTGATATCACGGTGGACGACGCCTCTAGAGTGGACGGTGCCCACAGCCCGCACCATCTGGCTCACGATTGTTTGTACACTGCTTTCAGAGAACTGTGCCAAGATCGGAAGGCCTCTCCACAGGTCAAACGGCTGAAAGCGCAGGGTTGCGAGATTGCTGGATTCAATAAGACCAAGACCATTCTGACTCCAGTGGGTGCTGCCGTCGATGCAACTAGTCTCCGTCCAACAGTCGCCGTCGTGGACTTTGTCCCAGCATACACCGTGAGGTTCGAGGAACTACAGAAGGGACAGGGTGATTAATGACATCAATATGCAGGGTTGCGCGGAACGAACTAGATAGGAGTAAAACTCGTCTTCCGAGAAGTCAACAGCGCTGACGACGAACGGGCTGGCGACGTGCTGAAGAATAAGATACTCGGTATCTGTCGATGTCCCAGGCAGGACCTTGTCTTTTCGGGCGATCTTGACCGCGTACTGGATGTCATTGTCATTGCGTTGCACAAGGACGACGACGCCAAAGGTCCCATGCCCGAGAATCGAGAGAGGCAATGCCTGTGCCATAAGGAGATCTAGTCGCGGGAGATAGGTGACCGACTCGTCCCACAAGTTAGCAAGAATGGTGTCGACGGCTT
This sequence comes from Auriculariales sp. MPI-PUGE-AT-0066, assembly GCA_020744175.1. NCBI lineage: Eukaryota > Fungi > Basidiomycota > Agaricomycetes > Auriculariales > Auriculariales sp. MPI-PUGE-AT-0066. Next base: position 219,683 of record JAGTJP010000033.1, read on the forward strand.
CGCGGTCATTCCGAGGAGGATACAACGAGCGCCCCGGAAAGTGAGTGAACCGCGGCCATTCTTCGAGCACTGGAGGTGGAGGCACGGCTGGTACGACTTTTTCCGGCTGGGAAAAGTCATGAAATGAGTTATTAGGGCGGATACAGTGGTCGGCGCCGCATATGCCGGTCATGTCGCCGCACTTGAACCAGCTCGGACACCGACGGGCTGCAAGTTTACACCGGTCGGGGGAGGCGGCGCCGACAGACGCAACTTCATGGAACTTGTTCTGCGGGAGAGCAATAGCGGTGACAGATGATGGCGTGCCCGCGATGCTATCGGTTGGACTGGGCGTAGCTGGGGCACAGAGATATGACCACTGAGCCTCGTTGTAGGCTGCAAGCTGAGGAGCTCACCATCAACATTCAGGGGCAAGGTTAGGATGGATGAGACGTGTTTGCTGTGCGCATGAAGAAGACTTGACCCAGACGCAAGCGCAAGCATCGCGGGCAGGATGACCGCGGGTAGGAGGGCAGGAGCAGACCCCTATTTGAGCGTCGGTGGCCGATTAGTTTTACTGACTTGGTGTCGATCATCTCGGGCGGGCGAGGAATGGATTTGAGCGGCAGGCACGCGTGTGGGCGTGCGTGGGCGTGCGTGCGAGTGCATCTGAGTGCAAGGCGTGAAGCAAAGAGACGCGGGGCTCGGAGGATTGCCGTGCCAAAGCAGCTGTCTGCCACTGCACGCAAGCGGACCGCGGTCGACGGTCTCAGACGCCAACTTGTGCCGCGATCATGGATAACGCAACGCTCCCTGTCTACGACGACGCAGATCCCCCAGACTATCGCGCTGTGCCTGTCTCTATCCACGACAGTGAGCACCAGCCAACGCCGCGTTCGCACGCGACCTCACACCCTCCCAGCCGACGAGTTTGTACGCTACCACTTTCCAATACAGGGCCATGAGCAAGTCGAGCTCAAGACATTCAACTGGTCACTGCGTAACTCATCCTGGTCCCGTCTCGAATCCTCTGCTTCACCGCTGCACGGTCCCCAGTTTGAATGCGGAGGTGCACGATGGTCTGTCTTGGTCTCACTTCTCGCACTCCCTCGCCCCACATGTTCTCATTCCCAAACCATTGACAGGCGGATTCTAGCCTACCCTGGAGGTGTCCGAGGCGCCTCTGGTAACGTTTCGCTGTTCCTTGTTTGGCAACCAGGTTCAGCACATGCACAAACTCCTCAAAATGCCTACACCTGCGCATCCTTCGCGTTTGTCGTTGCCAACCCCAATGACCCAACCGTGTTTGAGACCCAAATGGCTCAGCATCGCTTCACACCTGGTCAACCGCAATGGGGATTTGCGCGATTTGTTTCCAACAGCGCACTGCGTGCTTCCAACCAACATCGTGGAAAGCCTGTAGTGGAAGACGACACCCTCGAGATTATGGTCTTAGTCCGCGTGCTGCGTGACCACACAGGCGTTTTACTGCACGATTTTCGAGAGTCAGTCTCTTCCAGAAACACGTTTTAGCAGCTCAATTGACACCACAACTGCTGTCTGTCCACAGATACGACTCGAAAGCGACCACAGGCTACGTTCATCTCGTGAACCAAGGCGCTACCGATTACTTCGATGCCATGCTCTCTTCACTTTTCATGATCACCTGCTATCGCAAGGTCATGATCTCCTCTCTCTCTACTTTGTGCTGTGCCAGGCGCTGACACCTCCGCAGATGGTTTATGCCATCCCTTCGCAAGATGCGAATCCCAACGAAAGCACTGCCTACGCGCTTCAGCGGCTGTTCTACCGAATGCAAGAATCCCATTCAGCCGTCAGTACGTTTCTCGGAAGGCGGCCCAGAGGCCAGGGCATTGACTGTCTGTTCCTCAGCCACAATAGAGTTAACAAGATCATTTGGCTGGCGTGCCATCGACGCATTCACGCCTCGTGACGTTTTCGAATTTAACCGGATGCTCCAAGAACGGCTCGAGCAGGATTTGAAGGTACTGCATCTGTCTGCTGCCCGCTTCATCTATTTACGACCGCGCTGCAGGGCACTTCGCGAGAAGGATCAATTGAGCGTCTTTTCTACGGCCGATTTGAGACCAAGAGAGAGTGCAGCATCAACCCGGCCGAACACAACTCCGTCGAATCCAAGCGCTTCGCCGCGCTCAAACTGCCCGTGGCAGGGATGGACACGCTGGTTAACGCGCTGCGAGAGCTCACACGCTCGCACGTCTGCTCCTGCCCGTCCTGCCCGTCAGGCCAGCCAGGTCAAGCAGCGCGGCGCACCAGGATTACCGAGCTCCCGCCGGTGCTGACGCTCGTGTTGGATCGCTTTGTGCAAGATCCGGAGACACGTCGCCCACAGCGTCGGCCTGACATCCTGCGTTACCCCGTAAACGTCGACATGGAAGAGTTTTTGGACGGCCATCCCTATGCCCGGGGGCCGGAGCAGTATTACACACTCATGGCGGTCATCGCTCATGAGGCGGTGGTAACTGACCGTGGCTTCTTCTACGCCATGGTGCGACATGTGGATGGGCGATGGCTCAAGTTCGACGATGAGCGGGTTGTTCCCGTGCTTGAGCGGGATGTGCTCGACTTGGCGGGAGATAAGGTCGGTGCTGCCTACGGACTACTCTATGTCCGCGAGGCGGACGAGGAAGATATGCTCGGCCGCGTAGATGAAGCCGATATACCCGCCCACATCAGTGCGTTGTACAACTTTTTCGACTGCCTGCAGCATCTCATTTGTTTTTTTCAGAGGACAACATTGACAGTGCAGCGGTTGCAGGGCCGGGCTCTAGGTCGATGACGCCTGTCCCTCAAGCGTTGATATCTCACCAACAATACGAGGTATCAGTTCGAGTGCGTGTCACAGTCATGTTGCAGCTTAATGTTGTTAAATCTATAACAGGTCATACACGACGAGCTATTCCGAAGGCACCAAGGCTTTGATTTGACGACTTTGGACGCTATGGATGTTCCTCGGGCTACAGCTCGATGGGACGAGAAGTTGAGCGACGTGATGCGCACAAGACTTCCACGAGACGTGTTTCGACCTCGCACTGGTGCAACTGGAATTCGATTGCGGGTGGTCATCCAGCGACAGAACATGACCTGCAGAGTCGCATGGGCTCTGAACAAAGCAGACGAGAGTTTGAGTATGTCATTCCATGCGACTGCCTGGCTTCTGCTCCTCACGATGCTTTAGCTTTACTGCAGATCAAGGAGCGGTACGGCTCAGCGAAGGAACGAGTCCTTGTCCTTTACGTGGAGCAAGTCACGGCCACCACACAAAGCCTAGACCCTAGTCGCAGCCTCGTCTTCCTTAAACATTTCGACCCTCACAAGCAGACACTTAAAGGTTTGCTCCTGTCTACGTGATTAGAACGGATCCGCTCCGCTCCCTTAACCGTGCGATTTGCGAGCTGAAAGGTTGGCCGCCCAAGACCTCAATCCTCGGGTATTATGAGGTTCGTCGCTCAAATCCTATGTTTGACCAAAACATCGAATACTCAATCCCACCCTACAGGAAATAAAGCCACGCATGGTCGAGCCTATGTCGCTAGACCGAACGTTTGTCGACGCAGAGATTGACACCGGCGACATCGTGTGCTTTGAACGGTGCGTCTGAATACTTTGAGCCACGCACCATCACGTCCGTCTTAACGTGCCCATCAATGTAGATTGGACGATGATGATGGTGAATTTCCTCCTGCTGATCGCAAAACTCACTTCCGCAACGCTGTATCGTTCTATCGACATCTCGGCACAATGCCAAACGATGCCGACCAGAACACTTCCGCAGTCCCTAATCGTATTTAATCCAGCTCTCACATTCACTAATGGAACGCGTGGAGGCACTGTTGTATCTACGGTAGCAACTTTATTATTCCAACTGTGCCTAAGATCAACCGGATCACATCTTGAAAGGCACGCATTACGCATTCAATCAGCGTTTATTCGTACACCAACATTACAAGGTGATAATAGGAATAGTAGCTACGATACGGGAAGGATCGCTCAGATTGGAGTTTTGGAATCCGCCTGTTCTTTGTCGACTGTGTCTTAACTTCCTCACGCAGCGGCGGTGGCAGGGGCGGCGGCAGGGGGAGCAGTCGGAGCAGGATGAGTTTTGCTGCCCGGAATGATAGAGAAGGCGTTGCTGCGCCAGTCATCGCCCTGCTTGGCTTGGTCTTCCTTGTCGTACTGGAGACGGCTCCAGCCAGACTGATGACCTTGCTCAGGGAGGAGCATCGACTCGCGGCGTGGCACGATCTTGAACTTGGACTCGCGCTTGGCCTTGACGCTGGAGACCTTAGACGCGGCTTCTGAGGCTTGTGAAGTCTTATCTTCTGTCCCCTTGAAAATCTAAAGAAATTTTATCAGTACATGCTTGAGAAATAAACGATTAGAATAGGCACCCACCTGCTTCAACGCATCGACGCGAGTGCCGCTGTCCTGCGAGCTGACCTCCGACATCCGCGAGCGGACTTGCACGAGCTGCGTGTCAATCATCTCAAGGCCCGTGCGAATGCCGTCGCCGATGGCCTTGGAGATCTGGCGCTTGATAAGACCAGTGGCCATCGGCTTGAGAGTCTTGTACAAAAGATTGTGGCGCGAGTCCTTGATCGCGAACTTGAGCGCGTCGACCCTGACCGTCACATCCTTGACATAGAAGACGTGATTGCTGTCATTGGGAGCGCTTGAAATCTTGAACTTGACGGTGATACCCTCGCCGCCGAGGAAGACGTCCGCCAAACCGGTGTCTTGCATCTTCGGGAATCCGGTCTTCTTGTTGTACTGCAACAACTCAGTCAGACTGGCTCGATACGACAAAGGACGGCGCTCACGTAGAAAGCGCAGTCACGAAGGTCGGCCTGAATCTGGCTCATCGTGAACGACATGGTGTGGTGGGACTCGTCCTTGATCGTTCCGTACGGTGACATCTTGAAGAACGTCGAACCCTGCACCTCGAAAATATTCGGGAAGAGGTTGCGACCTTGCAAGGTGAGGTTCTCGATGACGAGATCGAAGGCCTTGTCCGAGTATTCGATACGAGGAATCGGAATGTACGCAACATGGCGCGCGAGTTCAGGAATGATAACCGTGCGGACATCGTTCCACAGCTGAAACAATGGAGTTTAGTATTTGCTATTGCGATTGCGCGCGTGCAAACTCACGTGCGGCTTGAAAGTGAGGCCACCGTTCTCGTCGAAAAGCAAATCCTTCGTGAGGCGTGCCCAGTCGTCGCCAAAGCGCTTGTTGAGAGGGTCTTCACCGAACGCGCGGAACCAAGCGCCGATAGCATCGAGCATGTTGTCTTTGTGCGTCTTGTACCTCTCGTCGAAGAACTTGTGAGACTCTTCGCGCAGAGCACGACCTTCGTTGTTGCACTGAGGCTGCAGAATGAAGCCAGGCTCGAGAAGGGTCCTGCGGATATAGCGGTCCACACGATGCCACCAGTCGCGAAGCTCTTCATCGTTCTGGGCATCCTCCCAAAGGCGCTGTGCAGCGTTGATAACATCATCGAGCGACTTGTTGTTGGCGAACCGCTCGAGAAGCGTGCGGAGCTCGTTCGTCGCCTGTTGGAGTGCCGGGTCGTCGTTGAAGAGACCTGCCGTATGGCCTTTCTGGTCGCGAGCCATGTTCTTGGCGTGGCCAAAGTATTGCTCGAGCGTCGTCAAGAACCACTCGAGGGAGGCCTTGTACGAAGGGTGAGATTGACATTCGACGACAACCTTCTTCAGGCGGTAGATCCACTGATCACGACGCTCCTTAGGGAACTGCTCCTTGAGGGTGTTCTTGACGCCTTGCGCCTCAGCGACGGCGCGCTCGCGATGCTGCTGCGGCACCTTGCCGGTCATCGCCTGGAAGCGGGACTTGAGTGTCTTCTTGCGCTCGACTGGGGACTGCGAGACCATCTCGTCGGCTTGCTCGGCAGCAGTGTCGACGGCGCCTTTCGCCTTGTGAGTGGCACCCTTGGCATCCTTCTCGCCAACATTGCGTGCTGTGTAGCCTTCAGCGAGTTGAGTGGCATGTGGAGCTTGGTCGCGCGCAGAATCAATTGCCTGGTCAGCCCTGGGAGCCGCTGCGGCGCTCGTATCCCTAGCTTGCTGCGTGGTGGCAAAGACCGAGCCTTCATTGCCGGTCTTGGCGTCCTCGAAACGCTGGTTGGCGGCGTCGAAGGCACCCTCCACGCGACGAGTAGCACCGGGGGCCTCTGCCTTGACAGCCGCGAGTGGGTTGTCGTTAGTGCTCGAGGTAGGCACGTTCGGGTCATGGAGAGCGGCCTGAGCATGCTGCGAAGGCGCGACGACATCCTTGTGGGTATCCTTGAGTTGCGAGAGGAAGCCTTTGCCGGCGGACTTGACGTCACCATCAAGCGGCCTGTTCTGGTCAAAGTTGCCGGATGCGGCAGCGTCGTCGACAACAGCCATGCGGTCAGGAGCAGGACGGGCACGCTCGGCGACATTGGCAGCACCCTGTGCGAAGAGGTCACGGCCGATGAGGGTTGCATCGGAGAACAGCTTGCGCGATTCAGAGTTGGTCAGAAGCAACTGGAGCAGGGTGCGGAGATGTTGAAGCGCTGGAGAGAAGAAATGTCAGGACGAGGAAGATGTAACGGTGTGTGAAATGCGCACCATCGCTACGGTGCTTTTGACTTCGTCCTTGCCAACGGGGGCGTCCGCAGTCTCAGGTTTGAGGGTTGCATCGCTCGTGTGAAAGATAAAGTTCTGCAAAAGCTCGTCCGAGTTCTTGTCTTGGAAAATGACACGAGCCTGCGAGAAGTCAAGTTGTGAGACAAATGAACGACGTCATGCCTGACAGTTGCCGCACAGTCTCGATGATCTCGCGGAAGTCTTCTCCAAGACGCTGGCCTTCGGGCGACAGGCTCTTGTTATCGACGAATGTGTGCTCGCGCACGTACGCGAGAGTCTCGTCGACCTGTGGGTTCGTGGGCAGACGACCGTTGCGGAACGCCTAAGACCGTACATTAGGATCGACAATGGAACAGCGGCAGTGAGATAGATGCGCACCTGAAGAATGCCATAGAAGCGCATCTTACGCTCGACATCGGCTTGCTGCTCCTTGGGGTCGGTCGGCGCGGTGACGCTGCGAGCGCTTGGGTGCATTGACACTTCCTGTTTACGGGAAGAGATCAACAAGCGTGGCGAGACCCATCATGCATTGCGCTTACCTTGGTTGCTGGTGAGAGAGACATGGTCGTGTTTCGTATACGGAGTCGTTAATGGGTCGTCACGAAAGCTGGGAAAGTTGGGTGGGAAGGGTGTGAGAAGCAGGTCATCAGCTATAAGTAGGGGCAGGGGCGCGTGACGTCGTGTCTGCTCCCACCGTCGACTCAAAATGGCATAGTATGAACTCAACGTCATAGGAGCGTATCTTATTCTCGCTCGTGTAAAATCACTAGCTTCCAGCTATCATTTGTGCTGCTCGTGCCTGCCGCCGACAGGGTCGCTACTATGTGCGCGCGCATCATCGATGACCACCACCATCTACGCGGTCCCCTTCCTTTCCTGCTCCCACGGCCTTGGGCATCTTCTTGTCGCCGCCACCAGCGAGTTGGTCCAACTCGGGAGCTCTGAAAGCAGCCGTCAGTAATTGCCCACGCGCCACCGCGGTCCCACAACAAAGAATGCTCACTTGAAATAATGAGGCGCCACCTCGAGCAACCAGCCCGGCTTGATTTCCATGATTTGTCTGTAACCGCATTACACCCGTTAGCTTCGCTTCGCTCCGATCGAGATCTGCTGCAGACGCACCGCATGAATGACTTGGACGTCATCACAAGCTCGTAGTAGAGCACGAATGTCGATGGTGGAATCTTCTTGAACAGCGAGCTGGACGGGTGGATATGTACCGTCTGGTTCGTCTTGGTCGTCCTGTACGAGTCCCCGCTCTTCTGCAAGTACGCCGTATTGTAAAAGTATCCCGCGGTGAGCGCCTTCTGAACTGGCACGATGTCGTTCGAGTTGGGGTTGCCTTTGACCACAACCTCAACGCGATCGCATAGCCCCGCCAGCTGATCCCGGATGTCGCGCGCGCGACTCAAGCTCTTGAATTGCAAGTACTGCTCGTAACAGAATGTTTGGTTGTAGTTCGCCTCCGCCCACTGCTCCCACACATTCAACAGCGTAAAGTGGTCGCCTCCTGGTCGAACAAAGTTTGCCCGCGCCTGGTCCGCGTGCAGCTTCTTGTCCTTGGGCCGATAGAATAACGAGCCGGATTCTGAAAGCATTGCAATGATCGTCAAAACCTCTTCGGTGCACGAATACTCCTCGCTGGCGATGATAGATTTCGAGAGCATGGGGTCCACCGGGAACTCGGCCATCCGTCGGCCCAGCTTGGTCAGCTCGCCGCGATCGTTGAGAGCACCAAGCGCATACAGTAGCTCGAGCGCACGCATGAGGGTCTCACTCGGCGGTGGGTCCATGAATTCGAACCGGATGAGGTCGTTGATTCCGAGCGACTTTAGCAGCAAGACGACCATGCCCAAATTCGTTCGCTGGATCTCTGGCACCGTGTTCTCCTCCAGCTCGTTCGCGAACGCCCATTTGGTGTAGAGTCGGAAGGCTTTGCCAGGCCCAACGCGCCCTGCACGACCGGCGCGCTGATTTGCCGACGCGCGCGAACAGGTCACCACTACCAAGCTGGCCATGCCTGTGCGTGGATTGTACGAGTTCTGCTTCACAAAGCCGGGATCGATGACGAAGACCACGCCGTCAATAGTGATGGACGTTTCGGCAATGTTGGTGGCGAGAACAACTTTCCGCGCGCCTTCGGGAGTGGGCTCGAAGATCTTGGCTTGCATGTCGGCGGGCAAGTTGGCGTAGATGGGGCAGATAATGAGCTCCTTGACCTTGTTGCCCAGTGCCCTTGCCGTTTCTGTTAGACTCTCGGCAGCCGCCTCGATTTCGTCCTGACCAGTAAGGAAAACGAGAATGTCCCCCGATGGTTGTGTGGTGTGGATTTGAAATACAGTGGTAATGGCTGCATGCAAGTAATTTGCCTCCGGTTGAGGGGTGTAATGGATATCGACGGGATATCGACGGCCAGGGACTGTGGACAAAGTCAGATGCAGCAAAGCACAGTGAAGCAAGAATGCGCACCATAGAAAATCGGTGCATCATCAAAATATTCGCTGAACTTTTCCGCGTTCAAGGTCGCACTGGAAATCAGAATTCGCAATTCGGGTCGGAAACGAGCAATATCCTGTGGAGTTTGTCAGTCGTCTGTCAAGTGAACGAGAGGTGCAGCAGATACTGACCTTGATGAGAGCAAAGAGAATATCTGTGTTCAACGTGCGTTCGTGTGCCTCGTCAATGATGACGGCAGCGTAGCCAGCAAGATCGGGTTCCGTGAGGAACTCGCGGAGGAGCATACCGTCCGTCATGTACTTGATGACCGTCTTGTCGCTAGTGCAGTCCTCAAAGCGAATCGAATAGCCGACCTCTTGCCCGACCTTGCTACCCATTTCCTCCGCGACACGTGCGGCAACGCTCATGGCTGCGACACGACGCGGCTGCGTGCACCCAATCTTCTGACCTGCCTTCGTGTACCCAGCCTCAACCAGATACTGCGTCAGCTGCGTCGTCTTGCCCGAGCCAGTCTCGGCAACGACGATGAGGATCTGGTGCTCCGCAATGGCCTCCAGGAGGGGCTGCCGGTAGTCGTAGATAGGCAATGACTTGCGCGTCTCCTCGATCGTCTTGGCTCGTTTCTCGGCCTCCTCAATCTGCTGTTGCAGCATGCGGTCCCGTGCACTCATGGGCTGTTGCCCGCTCATCACGCTATCCATGACGAATTGGATTGTTTGACTCTCGTCAAAGACGTAGTCGTAGTCTTCGATGAGGTCGGGTCGGTCGGCTGCCCCGCTGCGGAAGTTGCTGTTCCTCGTCTGGTGTGCCTCCCATTGGTCGACGTCTGTGACAAACTGTCCCTCCTTCTCCTTGGCCTCGTCGTAGCGCTGGTACAACGCACGCTCCTTGCGCTTTTTGTCGATCTTCCCTTGCTCGGTGAGATAGTCCTCGGGAAGTGCATAGCCGTCATGCTACACGAAACAGTCAGCGACAGAAGTTGAAAGTACATATTAGTGCGCACCTTGTCGTCAATCTTGAGGCGGTCCTCGGCAAGTCGCAAGACCTCCTTCTTGTACTCAAAGTCTTGAAGTTCACGCTTGGACATTTTCATGCCTCTGAAGAGAGCTGCCTCATCCTGGACCTCGCGTCTCAGCAGTTCGATCTGCTGGAGCTCTCGCTTGGTGAGATATTCTCTCCGGGAGTGCTCGCGCAATGAGGGCATGGCTGCGACTCGTGCCGCCGCGTCGTCGACATAGCGTCTTCGTTCAGCCGCTTCTGCTGCTGCGCCGGCATTGGCGCGTGAGGAGCGGTCCTCTACGAGCTTCTTTGTCTTGTCGCGCTCCTTGTCGCGCATCCGCTGCGCAAACTCGTCGCGCTCCTTGAGATCGCGCGAACGAGCAGTCTCCTTGTCGCGTGCTTCCCGGGCTTCGCGCTCCTCCTCGGTCTCCATCGGCTCGTCCTCAATCGTGTCCGGTGTGCGTTCTCGCTTGTGCGAGTTGTCGTCGTATTCGTCGCGCCTGGACCGTTTGACGACTGGGCCGTCGTCGGGATCGTCCTCCCAGTCGCGTCCGTTGGACTCACGTTTGCGCGTGCTACCGCGTTTTGTGCCAGAGTCCTTATCTTTGTCGCGCTTTGGAAGCTTTGACGAGGAAGCTTTGGATGAGGAGGGCTCATCCTCTTCCATGAGGAAACCATAGCGCTGGTTGGCGAGTGACTTGGAGTCCTTCTCGGCCTGCTTTCGCGACGCATCCGCGACTTTGGCAGCCTTTGTTTTGCGCGGGGCACGCGTGTAAAGCTCCGTAATGAATGATTGCGCATCTGCAGTGCTGGGCAGGCCGGCAGACTGGAGTGTATTGAAGAGCGCGTCCGGTGACTTGGCCGAGGAGGCGGAAGCGAGCACAAAGTCAACTATGCTCTTGTCTGCAAGCCCGAACAGCTGAAATGGCCTGTAAGCTACGCAAAATAGATATTGAAATTCCGAGCGTACCTTGAGGGACTGGTCCGACACATACTGCTGAAGCGACATGACGGAGACAGAGCAAGAGCAGCGACACGAGTTCTGACTCCGGCGCGTCTCATCATGTGAAGAAACAGGAATTGGGCAATCAATGTCAAACTATCGTATACTGATGGTTTATTATAGTTGATCCTATGTTGCTGAAGGCTGATCGAAATCACGGTCACGTCGAAGCGGGCGGGCGGGATTCACGAGACACGACTTGCACTCCGCCCGCCATGTCCTCGTTCGAAGATGGATACGCTCGCACGCTGTCTGCGCTTCAGCGACCTGGAAACACCGCACCTGCGACTGTGCTGTCCTCGCTCTCGTACTATCTCGCCCACATTGCGCTGCCGCATCCCACCACTCTCACCCGCGCCGCTGTACTCTCGCCACTGCATACCGATGTTAACCGCACCGGCCCACTTCTCGCACTCGCGGACACGTTCTCTGGCGCGACGCGTCTCCGTGTCAAGCTCGGTGACGAGTCTCCGCGCGGCCTCTTCTCTAGGAGTGCACACAGCGACCTTGCGCTCTGGCTGCGTGCCGTGCTTGAAGGAACAACCAGCGCTCCTGAACTCGTCAAAATTGCCATCCTCGGTGGAGTTCTGTCTGCCCTACATGATCTCACACGACAGCATGGTCGCGCTGTCGGACAGATTGAGAACGAGCTTGTCGTTGCTTATGCTGCTGCGCTGGGCGGTCTGGACGCGGACAACACGACAACTACGCGCGTCTTTGGCGCATACTACCTGCAGTATGTATCAGACCGCAAGTTAGCCGCATTGGACCTACCGGTACTGGTAGCTTTTGCAATAGACGCTTTGGAGACAGTGTATGGCCCGTCCGGCTTTACATCATATCTGAGCGGCGTCGAAGAAGAAGAAGGTGTTATATTAGTTCCAGTAAGTCATCTTTCCACAACATCAAATCCATCTTTAATTATCATTGCCAAGAGCACCTCTATTCTTGCACAAAGCATTGAACGGACATCTTCGGACCTTCAATACAAAGTGCTCCCGTCGCTCGCTCGCCTTGTCGCGCGCTCGGTTATAATTCTTGCGGAACATGACTCTCGCAGACTAGCACGGCTGATGGACGACGTTTCGCGGAAGCTAGAAGCTCTGTGTATGAGCGTTGAAACCAGCTGGAGCGCATCGCCCCTCGCAGCCGCTTCGTCGGAAACGCAACTACAGCCAGCAACGCGACCGATAGCGACTTCGATATGGACCGCATTTAAGACGCTGCTGTTTTCTATAGCCTTGATTCAGCAGTCGATACTGACCGTGCTGGTTTACGATGGCGGGTCTGCTGCGCCTGCGCTTGGTGCTATCGCACTGCGCTCCTTCTCATCTTTGGCATTCGTTCTGGCGCAATTTGGAGGGATCGCGGCCCCAGGTGGCGTGCCAGAACTGAGACGGGCTGCATTCAATGCGCTCGACGTTGTAGCGTCCGACGGTGCGGAGAGTGACGTTCTTGTTCGAGCCCTCGTGCAGGATCTACAGAGTAAGCCCCTTCAACCTCACACCAGTGTGGGCATCACAGCTGACCGCTTCTTTGCAGACTCGAGCCTGCCACATTCTCATCCTGTGTGGCACGCCAAGGCTGCTTACGCATTCGCTTGCATTGAGCAGCTGGTGCCAGTTCTACCTGACACATGCCTTCGCCAGGTCGTCGTCCCAGTTTGTACACCGTAGGGTTGTCAAATCATAGCGCAAAACCAGTGCTCATGCTTTCCAGACATCTCCGTGATGCATCCAACCGCGAAACCTTCGAAGCGGCTCACTCGACAGTCCTTGCTGTCTTTGCATGGACAGCCCAGCGCATTGAGCGCGGAGATGACGAGGCCGACGTTTACGGCCGAGAACTTATTCCCGGATATCTGCAAATACTGCTCGAGGTCAGCAGCTTGCTTCGCTGTTGACTTGTCGCTGACGAGAGGATCGGCTCATTCATCTAGACCAACGGTGCGGACGGCAACGATGAAGGTCTGCGTGGGCCACAGCTTCGGTTAGCCATCGCTGCAGCTGCACGGGCGACAATGCACGAGCCAGCGCTTGCTCTGCTGCTGATTGATGACGTTTTGGCTCTCCAGTCCGGCGGTGCATCTTCTGCAACGGCTGACAACAAGAGCAAAGCGAAGTTCCGCCGCGGGTTGATGCTCGCTGCGTTACTTCCTGCCGTGCAGCCACGGCTACTGCAGAAGGTCCTAGTGGCATTGGAGGAGACAGCAACATCCGAGGAGCTGTCTGGCGATGATGCAGCTGAGCTGGGCAAAGCCGTTTACGAGGAAATTTCTGAACGTGCGAGCGACGCAGCCCGCGCCATCCTGGTGAGGTGGTGGATGGCTCACGAGGAACTCTTTCGTGGACACGGCGCAGAATCTGCTTCGCAGGATGTATCCTCAACATTATAGCAACTTAGAGCTCCCACGCCTACGGACTTGAATACGCAAGGAAAAGATATGATCATCCTTTCAAAAAATGTATCATCATAGAGACGAGCCCTGCCCCAATTGCCCCTCCGACAGACGAGAGCAGGACGGCTTCCAGACGTTGTCGCTGCCCGGCGGTGAGCTTTGCGGCAAGAATTGTATTCTGTGCCTCTTCAATGTCCTCCACACTCTCCACAGACAACGGCGCGTCTGTTGCTGCAAGGCTTTGCAATAATCTCCCTTGAGACTCTAGTGTTGACCTGACAAATGTTGAATTTTGCTCGAACAGCAGACGATGCTCCTTTTCAAGCTCCTCGACCCTGCGCTCAAATGTCTCGCCGAGGCGTTTGCGTTTCCACGGTTCCACGATGAGAATGGCCAGTACAAAGACGAGCACATTGACAGCCATAACCCCAAGCTGGCCATAAGTCGAGAGCTGGCGGATTTTGTCGCTCCAGACCTGCTCCTCGTGGTAGCGCGCGAGGATGCTCTTGGTGAGACTGGACAGCGCCTTCTCGACAGCCTCTTCGGAGTGTGCGACGGCGGCCTGCGCGCGCAGTTCAGCCTGTTCCAATGCATGGTCCTCGCGCACGAGTGCTGTGAAGCGGGAAACATCGGACTCGGACCAGGTCGCTTTGCGGCCGAGCAGGTCGTTGACCTCTCGTTGCGACGCTGCGCGCGCTTTCGACGCGGCATCATGTGCAGCCTTTGCTTCACGCGCTGCCTGCCGTGCGTGCGCAATCTCTTCCTCTGTTGCCCGTACATAAATGTCGTTGAGCGCAAACTGGCCAGGTTTTGCCGAGGGAACTCACCATTCGCGACAACCATCTGCTTGAGACCTTGGATCTCGTCATACCCAGTGATTCGATTGAGCGCAACGCCAGCCCTCGCAAAGTTGGATTCGGCGGAAGATACGAAGCCCCCGACATTGAGTCGATCGAGCAATGACGACTCGCTCACATTGGAGTTCGCAGCGTCCTGCGGCGGTGGCGGCGGCGGCTGTGGCTGTTTTGGCTGCTGCGAAGATGTGGCATTCCATCTCTGAGGAACTCGAAGTGGTATTTGGAGGACTGAGCGACGCAGGCCGGCGCGCACAATTACGTTCATGAAGCGAGGAGGAGAGACTGAGCGTGTCAACTCCGGTAGACGCGCTTCTTCCCTTGCCATCCGAACACGCAAGTCGATCTACCAGCACGAGTGACGATTCGCCGCAACATATCGCAAGTGCTCTGAGCAAAGTGACCTTCGAAGACTTATAGTCGGCACTATGACTCTAGTCAAAGCCTATGATAACCTAGGTATCGACCTCATGGCCTGTCTAAAGGATGCCACCGCACATGCACAGGGATGTTTACGACACTCAATGCTGGGGACGATATCTGATGTGGAGTGCGCAAACTTGGTTGTGTAGAATTGTGTCATCCACACTGACCCATTAGTCGCTGCAGTACTGTAAACGCAACGATCCAAGTGATGCGCCGTGCTCTGACAAGTACATTTCCCCGCAAGATACCCCAGACTACCACGATTTTACTATTTCCAAGACATATCTTCGTGTCCGTCGCGCAACAACTCAGTTTGCGCGATCGGTTGATATTCGCTCGCACTTGCCGTCACATTCGCAAAGCACTCTACTCCTCGCCTACGTTATGGAATCGGCTCTGTTGCGACATTCCCTGGTCCATGCTTCTCAAACCAAACCAAACGAATCGTATGGTCAAGGTCGCCAACGATGTCCTACTCCTGACCCATGGTCAAGGCAAACCAATCCCACTCGAGCTCAGCGTCGCCATCCCAGCTCCAAACCTGACCACACTCGAGTCCCACGAGGAAAAATTTCTCAGATTGCATATTAAAGATTGCTCGTCGTTGTCGCTGTTGCTCAAGCCGCACATTATTCAGCGCTCCGAGCTGAGGGGTGCAACCAGATCAGCGTGGAGAAGGTTGTCAGAGAGTCTCATGTACAAGCCCGCCCCTCACATGCGGTCGCTCACACTAAGGGTACGATCAGCTCCTGGCGGGCGAATGTCGAAACCTCCGTTTTTGCCAAATCATCTCCTTTTTGATATTGCCAGTCTCCAGAGGCTGACACTCGAAGGGGTTCAGCTACACCCCACCGTCAGGTATCTGGCCCTCTCACAACTTTCAAGCTTATCGTACTCGCTACCATATGCGCAGCTTCAAGACGCTGACATTATTTCCCTCCTCTTCCATTTACCTACACTCGAATCCCTTGGCTTGGAGTTCAGGAGTTTTTCCCACGTTGACTCTGCGCGTGGTCCGTTTGCGCGGCCTATTCCAAGCCAGCGTTTGCGAAGCGTCGCCCTCGCCAGGTTCGGTATCGGCACAGCTGACCTCCTGCAATTTTTTAAAAACGTGCCAGTTTTGAGTTTTCGAACAACCAGAATAACTCCTTCATTTGATGCGACGCATTTGAATGTCTGGCCTGGTGACAATGATATCCACATATGGGTTTCAGAGCGCCAGTTGAGGATCGACGGCCATTCGTACGACGAGCGGACTTTCACTTTCCATATACCCACAATCCATCGTCTTTCCGACGTGCCTATCGGTCAATGGCACCCAGTGATGCCACTTTCACATGCGCACCGCGTTACAACAATGACTGTGCACGAAATTTTTTGGGCAGGACTATACATGTCCTCCATGACAGTCCTTCCCAATCTCGCAGAACTCCGCATTTGTCTTGCAACATGCTATGAGCATCGCTGGTTTCCCGTTAACTTGGACGTGGAGCAAGGGTGCCTTTTCCTGTGGTACCCAGAGTCGTCACAACATGGTCCCGGATCAATGTTTCCGAGATTGCGGCGGATGCAGATGGTGTCTGGCTCGCCCCGCTCGTTACACGACAGGCAGGCAGAAGCTAGCCGCTGTAGCTGGCGCCATGGGGGCCCGAGCCAGCCCAACACCCCTCCTTGCTCCTGTGTCCAAGGAAGCACCATTTCACTAGCCGACGTTGCGGGCTTCTTAGGGAGACTCCTTTCTCCAGGACATAAACTAGATCGCCTGGATCTCTGTGGTATTGACCACGTTGCAGATGTGGATTTAGCCGTTTCGCTGCTCAGCCTTTCGAAGGTCGTGATCGAAACTCACTTCGAGTCTAATGTGCGGACGGACGTTGTCGACCATTGCAAGCAGTCGCTACGTCAAGAAGACTGGGGCATTCCGCAGGCGTCCCGTATTCTTGAAGATGATGTAGAAAATGTTCGCCTCCACGAGTACTTTGTCCATCACGTCTGGTAAGCGAAGATATTGTCATACCAATTGGTATTACACGTCTCTCGCTAACCACCTGGGCCGTAACCCTTATCGCTTGAGAGTCCGCTGCTTTTCGGCGAACTCGACAATCTTCTTTTCCACAAACATCCCCTTGCGGCTGCGCACAGTGTCCATGTATGCGCGTGCGACGTTCGCGCGGTCTGCCTTCTCGCCGAGGTCTTCGAGCTCTTCTTCGGTGGTCGGCACCCAGTACGGGTCCTCGTCAAGCATCTCATATCTATCCTTGCGTTAAGATTTCCATTGTTCTGTGTCAACAAAGCGAAACTCACCCGTTGAACACGAGCTGCGGGCTGGCGGCTCCAGATGTCTTTTTGCGTATATCTGTGCAGGGTAGCGATGAGAATTATCGGTGCCAGCGCAGCCTCGATTTGCTCACCGTCAGCAAACCCAAAGCTCTCGACGACGGGCAACATCGCGCGAACGGTGAAGAATGCCGTGCCCTCCTTGATCTCCTCCGAGATCACCTTGCCACGACGTCGTGCAAGCACGCCATACATCTTCCCAAGTACCTCAGCTGTCGGGTTTGTCAGACCATAGAAGTAGCTGAGGCTTGGCAATGGCGCGTACTGGAGGCTTGAATCTCACAGCTGTACATCGCCAACATGAGTCGAGGAGACCAGTCCAGCAGCCCATTGCGGCATGCCTCCCGCACGCTCGAGCTCACAGCGCCAATTAATTGCCCTAGCCGGGATTGTGCTGGTAACGTCCAATCAGTGATCTGGTTACTACTGATAAGGAGCATTCGCTTACCGCTCTCCGCCCGAACGATTTCATCGTCGAGCTCGAGAGCCTGGAGTGATATTGCCATTCCTTGAATTGGCTCTGCACAGAGCGGCCCCTGGAATGTTGCAGTTTGGAACCCACGCTCCAGTGCGTCCTCGAGGTCTCTTTGAACACCGGTAGCTGTCTGTTCCTTTCGTCTTGTGTAGCTGCAGTGCATATATGAGACAACCTATAGAGTGTCAAAAACCTGCGTACTGTTGGCGTCTCTCGCTCGTGGGCCGCTGATCGAGCAGGACATTCGGCCCTGAGCTATGCGGGCCGAACATCCACACCGCGTCGTACGCATCCTTCCAATCGCCACCTGCATCATCAAATGCGGTCTTCAGCGCACTGGTGAAGTCCTCGGAGTTGAGGAAGGAGGCGTTGCCGAAAGACTCTCCGGCAACCTCAGCATTCTCTTCCAGTTCGAGCTGGTCAGCGGCAAGCTCGTTTTCAGCCTCGGCCTTTTCCGATCCCGCCTCGCGACCAAGTCTTTGGAGAAGGGATGCGTTGGAAATCAAAAGGGCGGTGACAGCTGGTGGAAGCGGGACCACTCTAAGAGTGTATTTCACAGCAGATTGCGGACCAGCTGTGCTCTGTATGGTCCCTCTTGGGCGGCCGGCACCTGCT
This sequence comes from Auriculariales sp. MPI-PUGE-AT-0066, assembly GCA_020744175.1. Lineage (NCBI taxonomy): Eukaryota > Fungi > Basidiomycota > Agaricomycetes > Auriculariales > Auriculariales sp. MPI-PUGE-AT-0066. The sequence continues at coordinate 237,897 of JAGTJP010000033.1, forward strand.
TTAGGAGGAGCCATATCTTTGTACAAGTCAGTCCGACTCTGAATCAGCAGCGCTGTGCAGACATACCTGCACCCTTGATGGCTGTCTCGCGGAACGGCACGATTGGCTCGGATGCCTGGATCTCAACCTTTGCAAACCGTTCTCGGAGATCTTTGAGGCATCGCTGATAGAATTATGAGAGCCGCAGTGGGACGCACGTTGGGGGTTACCTACCTCCAAATGCAGCTCACCAGCGGTGAGAATGACGTGCTCTCCAGTTTGCTGCTGGAAGACTTCAACGCAAGGGTCGGCCTGACTGAGTAACTTGAGCCCTTGAACGACCTTTGGCATGTCCGCTGCTCGGCATTAGCAAGCGCCGTATCTGAGGACACATTTGATACGTACAAGGAATCACAGGTTCCAGCGATACTCGAACAATGGGTGGAGCCTGCAACGGGGTCAGGCACTATGCACCGGGTTGTAGTGAATGCAACAGACCTGTCGATTGACCGAGCCAAGGTTTACAAGCGATTGGTCGTTTGCACCTTCCGCACCGCATAATGTGGCACTTCGCCAGACCTTACCTTCTAACCCGGCAATAGCGAAAACGTTTCCAGCCGAGACGGTTTCCACAGGTAAGAGCTCACGGCCCATCATCACGTACAGCGCGGTCACGGTTGTTTCGGCGAGATGTCTGGCGTTATGTGGATGTGCGCGACCGAGATCGGGTTTGTACTTCGGCAGCACGCATATCAGAGTGCTCCCTACGTGGATAGTGCCCGAGTATAGCCGCGTGAAACCCAACAGGACTTCATCTGAGCTAGGCGCAGCATCTCCGGCTGGTGCATCTGTCGCCTCTGCCGCAGGAGTAGGGGTTTCCTGGGCGGCAGTTGCGCCTGCTTCGCGCTGTTCTCGGACGAGTTTAGCTCTGGCTCGCATCTCCTCTGCGGTCAGAGGCTTTCGCTTCGACTCCGGAAGCTCTTTGCGCGAAACCGCAAACATCTTGCTCACGTATCCAACGATGGATGCACCTGGTTTGGAGTTGCAAGAGTATAAATCCTCCTCGAGCTGCGACTGAGGCTCCTTGGTGGCTTCATGTAAGTCTGGATGGAGCATCTTAGGAACGCGAGTACGTTGGGCAACGGTTGGAGGAGGTACGATGTCGATGACCGCCTGAACCGTGCAAGTTGACAATGATAGCCATTGTCCAAAGATTTGGGAGAGCACGTGTCGAGAATCCTTGGAGCTGAGGTCTCGCGGCGGAATCTTGAGATTCAATGCACTGACAATTTTCTCAATTTTTTCCGGATTGCTGATAGCAGCATGTGTTAGACAGGTAAACAGATGTGTATTTGTGTGGGCGCACTGACGGGTTGATCACGACATTCTCGTAGACAGCCCAGATGTTGTCGAGAACAAATTGCACAAAGAGAGGTTTCAGATTGCGACCCTTGAGCTGTTTGTGGTCGACGACGCGCTTTGTTTTCGGATCTAAGTAAAAGTCTCCCCAGAGCACGCGGCGAAGAATGGCCTCCTTGACACCGAGTTTTTGGGCGTGAAGCTGCGCAAATTTGCCGACTCGGAAACCCCAGCCATCGATAGCAGATGCGAAAATGACATTACCACGATTTGGTGCAAAGTAGATGTCCTCGTCGTCCTTCTCAGTGAAGTCGTCAGCATCAGCGTCGCCTTCAGCAACTGTGTCAGAAGCAGCCTCCTTGCGAGCAGCCAAGCGTTTTTCGCGCTCCTCACGCCAGCGCAGGTCGTCTTCTAGGCGCTCAGCGGCGAAGAAGCTGCCCATGACGGCATTGACCTCTTCAATGAGCTTAAGAAGATGTTGGTAGCCTTCGGTCGGAGTGAGTTTAAGTTCTGTGATTAAGCGGTCAAACTTGTTGATGACGAGTACGGGCTTGAGGCGGTCAAGCCACGCTTGACGGAGCACAGTGATGGTCTAGATGTGAGTAAGCCATATGCTCGGAACCGGCGGAAGCGCAGGGTGACTGGCCTGTGTGCACACGCCCTCTACAACGTCTACAAGCACCAGCGCGCCATCGCATAGCCGCGCGGCCGTCGAAACCTCGCTTGAGAAATCAACGTGACCGGGCGTGTCGATGAGATTGACCACGTAAGTTCTAGGCGCGGGTGCTGTGGCAGAGTATGTAAGTTGCGGGCGATTTTTTCGCAGTTGTAGGATAGGGGCTTACTGCCGTCTGCATTGCGGTCCAGAACCTTGAACTGTAGCGAGACTGCGCTGGATTCCATCGTGATTCCGCGCTGCTGTTCGTCTTCGCGACTGTCCATGTAACGAATCTTGCCAGCGAGGCGCGATGAGATAATATTGTTGGCTGCGAGCAGTGAGTCGACAAAGGTGGTTTTGCCATGATCTACATGGCCGATGGTCGTGATAACGCGCAGGTGCTCTGCTGCAGGTGCAGAAGCGATGGACATAGCGGATGCTCGATGTGGCAGCTACGACCCGACCCTGCGTGTCAAGAAGTAAGACAGAGGATCGCCCGCACACGCGTCGGGCCGAGCCAGGAGAAGCAGGCTGTGTGTTCCCGCGCGCGTGGCCTCTTTAAATCTTCGGATTACTCGCGTGTTCACACACATAAATGATGTATTCAATATGACCACCCGCTCCCTGACCGCGCTGTCCTCTTCCTGCCATGTGTGCGTCCCCCTCTTCCATCCTCCTACCCCCCCCGTCTCACCCCCCTTCCTCTCAGTAGCCGCAGTATCATACTCATCCACTCTCCACAACGAGCTCGCAAAACACGGTCTCTACCTCAAGTGGAGGGAATGGCAAGAGAGTGGGCCCGCCCACAATCCTTTATGGTGTGCCATCGCAAGTAAGCACTTGCACCTGTTGACGACGAAAAACCGTGCTGACCATGGCCCAATGCTGGTCTCTCACGCAGTCGTGAACGACTATGAGCAGTGTCTTGGGCGGGGGCCAACAAAGGCGTTGGCAAAGGAGGCCGCCGCGATGTTGACACTTGGACGACTCGGCATGAACATTCCAAAGTCCACATAACATAACGTGAACCCCGTCAAGCAGCAGCAGATCAGTCACCCCCATACCCTCACTGTATCACCTACGCATTACCCTCGCACTTGTACACTGCTAGAGTTGTCACAACGCCTTCTCTCTCGAACGACGATGGATTAGATGCCGCGCCGCCTCGCGCACCTTAGCGGCGGCGCAGGTTGATTATGATCAGCATCCGTCATTTTGCACAGAAATGACCCTCGGCCACGTCGTCGTCGTTCTGGGGTTCTGCGCAACATGCTTCGCCTGCATTAGCCATGCGGATGCCTATTGTCAATCCCCGCCGATTCAAAATATCCACCGGGCACCCGACAAAACATGATAACCACGCCTGTTCACCACAGGGTCACGACGCCCGACGATTATGCCGGTTCCCACGGGCTCGAGCGTCTCCGCGCGCGTGAACTTTCAAAGATCCGAGGTTTTGGAGAGGTGCTTGAATGTAGAAGCAGCTGCGCAGCTGGGGATTGCGAGTGCATTGTTCCGTCGGGGTGTTCGAGAAGACGACGCGAGTGCTCCCTAACTGGTGCAAAAAACGCAATGGGGTCCGCCGACAACAAGCCTCGACCCCCGTTGACAAACTGGGATGGTCTAACATCGGTGTATACTCTTGATTGAGAGTGTCGGAGCGGCACTTGCGGCTGCATGCTCAAGTTCGTAATTCTGTGTATTCGTGCAAGCAGAAGTAAAGAACAGCCCAAAGCGTACTGGCAGCGAGCCGCAGATAGCGATATCAGAACACGTACATTCGGGATCAGTCATACAAACATTTACGGTGGCCAGGGTCATCATAACGGGAAGCAAAGTGCACCGCACCAGACTTCTACTGCTGTTGGGTATCTGCCCAGTTTGCAACCTAGTCGTGGGAAAGAATTATCAATGCACGCGCCTCCTAGAGTGTCATCACCCGATACTCACCCACGAGAAACCTTCGAATTCGGCCTGATCGCGCGCGTTGAGCTGTCCGTGAACGGGCGTAAGGGTGGGTTGTTCTCGCGTGAATTCCTGACGACGCATTCCGTGTGAGCAAGCATATGGTGACGTTGATTGCGGAGGAAGCTCACCTGATCGAAGTTGGAAGTGTCGCTTGCGCTCGTCTGTCAGATAAGTAATGAGCCAAGGAGTCAACAACGGAGACTTGCGGCCGCGTTCTCACAATCTTGGGGAAGTACGTCGGAGGGACCCTCTTATGGAGGATGTCGTCCCAGTTGACGTCCTTGAAGAAGGGGTGTCTTTTGATCTCTTCCGCATCCGACTTGGTTGAGCCCAACCGCCGTGAAGGGTCGCGAGTCAAGAGCTATGATGAGAGAATAAGTCGCCCGATAGGTGCGTGCTCGCATGTGACTCGCCTTCTGCAGGATGGATACGGCATCGCGTGGCATCGTGATCGGATACAGCGGCTCGTCCTCCAGGATAGCATCGAAGATCTCGTCTTCGTCATCTCCACGGAAAGGCGATTGACCCAGCAACATCTCGTACATCAGGACGCCGAACGCCCACCAGTCGACCGCAAGGCCATATCTTTGCTCGAGGAGGATCTGTAGAATAGATGCGATGAGCGATACAGATAGCCCCAGCGTATTTTTCAACAAACCTCGGGTGCCATGAACTCTGGCGTACCGCAGAACGTGCTCGTGGTCTTCCCCCATCCCATCTCCTCCTTGCAAAGACCGTAATCAGCAACCTTGACGTGACCGTCGAGCGTGAGTAGAATATTGTCGAGCTTCAAGTCCCTAATTTGACAACATCAGTGATGCTAAACGCTGCCAAGGGCATTTCTCACCGATAGATGATGCCGTTCGCGTGGAAGTACTCGAGAGCCAAACAGACCTCGGAAGCGTAGAACTTAGCTTGCTTAACCGTGAACTGCTGCTTCTGAATGTGAAGCATCAAATCGCCTCCGCTCACGTACTCCATGACGAAGTACACGCGTGTCTCCGTCTGGAAACAAGAATGCAAATCCAGGAGGAAGGGGTGCCTCTCGCGTGCAGCGGCGAGGAACACACGTTTCTCGGACCGCGTGCTTTCGACCTCGTCATTGTCGATGATGAACTCCTTCTTGAGCACCTTGATGGCCCACAGGCGACTGGTCGTCTTCTCTTCCGCAAGCATGACCTTGCCAAAATTGCCTTTGCCAAGCACGGCGAGGAAGTTGAAGTCGTCCAAGCCGACCTTACGCTTCCGAGCAACAGGTTGCGGCTGGCTAACAGCAGGCCCAGATGGTAGCCCCGGAGCAGGGTATGGCGTCTTTTGCACAGGCGGTGGCGGCGGCTGGGCCGTCGTTGGCTGGGCGGGTTGTTGCGGAACCTTGGGAGGAGACGTTTGACCATAACCACTATAACCAGGTGGTATTTGCGAAGGTTGTTGTTGCCGCTGCTAATGGATTAATCAGATGTGTTGCACCGCAGAAACCAGCACCCTCGTACCTGATACTGAGCGTAAGGATCGGTGGCTTGCTCGTAAGAAGGCCGTCCCTGTGCACGAGGATCTGGGTAGGCCTGTTGCTGAGGGCTCTGCGAGTATTGGTCGTAGGGTGAAGCTATGGGCATCGAAGGAATCTGGGTTTGCACCGGAGGCGGCTGCCTTCTATAAGGATCATCTCCAATGTGCATGTCCCCCATGCGCTGGTCAGCTTCGTGCAGGTGGTCGTATTGCTGTTGCGGGCTAGTTGGGCTCATACTTGGTGGCCGCATTTGTATAGTTGGGCTACGCTGGTCTTTGCGAGCAGTCTTGGTCATGTTGATATTGCGCATCTGAGCGAGTATATCGTTCGCCCTCTCCATTGACATGCCGCAGAAGTCCGGTACGAGATGTGCACATGTAGCGTGACAGGTGATGTCACATTCTGTGCACCGCCGCGCATTGCGACGACCAAGAGGCAGCATGTAACCGCAGTGGCAGCACCAATTCGCGCCAATGTTAGTAATCGTGGCGAAACGGTGCGGAATGCGATGGTTGAGCTTCTCCTCGTCCGCCGGCTATGGTTGACGTAAGGCCTACATCAAGTTAAACCAAGAATGGACATACCAAATCGGCGTTGGATTGTGAGATGCATTTGGTGACCACCTTCTCATAGCACTTCTTGTGACAAGTGAACCGGCAATCTTCGCATTGGTAACCGGCCGCGTTGACCAGGAACGTGCTGCAGTATGCGCAGAGCATAACCTGGTAGAACTGGCGCTGGACGAACTTGTGACCGTTCATCTCATGCACCTCGTCCTTCCTCTTGCGCACGGCACCCTGTCGGCCAAGACCAGCATCTACGGGACGTTTGCGCACATTCTCCTTGACTGCAGAGATTTCAGAGCCGGGCGAGTAAAAGGTTTGGGTGAATACACACCAAAGTTGAGATGGAGCGCGATGGCCCCAGCGGGTTCAACCGCAAACCAAGCATCGATACCTTCCGCTTGACCTATAAGCGATCCGCCTCCGAATTGCGGACCGAGCGAATACTGCGCATTGGGGTCGGTCGAATTTTGACCAGGGAATGCACCAGGCACAGTGCCATTGTACGAAATCGGCGTGGGCGCTGCGCCGCCGACCATTGCTCCAGACGCTGTGACCCAGTCGCCTTGCCGCGCCTCCTGCTCAAACTTCTGTCGACGCAACGCCTCTACGAGATCCGAGATACGAAGCCAGAGTAAGCCGATGGGCATAGCCTGCTCCCCAACCTGCTTGTCGTGGATGGCAATCTCGACTTCGTTGGCTTTGTCGACGGCAATCTCAAAGGACTCATTCCACCGATCCGTCTTAGAAGGATGTGACCGAGCCAGCGGAGTACCCTCGACTTTGATGATCACGGAGGTCTCATTGCCCGCCTTTGCCGAGCGCTTGATAAGTGGTGCATGATCAAGGTCGCGGGCTGCCTTAACGGTGACCTGCAGCATGCCCGAAATTGGTTTGCGCAGGTTCTCTTTGCGTTCGAGGCTTTCACCTGGAACCAAGTCTGTGTACCCACATGAGCATCAAACTCCGGTTGAATTCAAGAGGACACACCTTCATCCTCCTCAGCATCATCGAGAATATGAAGGCGGCTGTACCGCTTGAGCGCGGACTGCAGCAGATGGATCTTCTTCTCGGACTCGATGCGCTTGTTGTCGGCATCCATACGGGATTTTTTGTCGCCATCCGCCTGGTAGAGGCGGACCATCTTGTCGATGCCCTCCTTGTATTTCCGCTCGACTTGAAGCTTAAACTCAAGCTGATGTAACATACGCGAGATCTTGGCAGTGGTGTGCGGCGTGTCCGCCTTGATTAGATCTGACCGCGAGCTCAGTTGTGGGCGATCAAAGGTCTGAAAGAGAACAAACCGAGATTGGAGTACTGTTTAGGGCGGGGCATGCTGTCGTTGGGAGCCTGCTGGGGATTCAGGATGTCGGGGTCCCAGTCGTTTGTGGGTGGGGGCAGCGGAAGCTGTCGATCTCTGCCCATGCCAGGAGGTCCCGCGCTGGAAGCTTGCGGAAAAGAATTTGGAGCGCTGTTACCAGTGTTGTGTCTGGAGGCCGGAGGCGAGTTCTGCGCCTGGGATGCCTGCTTACGGGCCTGGAGCTGGCGCAGCGTGTCCTGGAAGTAATTGAGGTTTTGCTGCGCCTGCCTAATTTCACTCTCATTGCGACGGAGCACCTCCGGATTGGTGGTCGCCTGGCGAAGTGCGCGTGTGGCATCGAGCACCTTCTGCTCACGCTGGATGCGCTGGTAAAGATCCTTGATCTTGCCATCGAGCTCGTTATCCTGCGTCGATTAGTCTCTAATCATCTCGGTAAGCTGCTGCCTAGTGCTCACCGCCGACATGGGTGCAGACTAGAGAGCCGCGCACGAGCGTCGCGGCGAGCTAATCGAGGTAGAAGGCCAAGGAGCGTATGCGTCAAACTCCGGAACCACTACCTAGCCAAACGAAACCTCCATCCATTATGTTCATTTCCAACTGCCTGCTCATTGAAGGTACAGTTAATTCTCTGTTGCACGAGCAGTACGCTCCTCGCAAACCACTGCCTTGTCCCCGGTGGTGGCGCTGGCCGTACCCCTAAACCAGCTTTGCCGCTGCTGAGCGCGTTTTCAAACCCGCCAGTGCATTTACCGCCCAAGTCGTTCGACTGTTTCGAAGTTTATCATGCCACGAGGTCGGCTGGGCATACCTGCCGCACTTCACCGTTCACCGATATCTTTCGTCCGCTCGTGCTGTGGCGCATCGCCAACGTAACATGAAACCCGCGCTGTGCAATAGGATAGACTTAGGAAAGCTTGATTACTCAGGAAAGTAATCTTGTCACTCGCCCTCACATGCTAAGCAGACAACATTGTTGTGAATACGATCCCGAAATGACCTCGCCGCGGTTGTGCCGAGCGATGACTATCGACCGCGAGGAACCATGCAATCGGCCAGAAGATGTGGGCGCCGACAGCATGATTATAGAGTTCACTTGAAACGCTGTCAGTGGCCCGGCCGAGTGGCTGCTGCTCGTGATTACATATACGGCAGGACATGCTAGAATATGTCTACCCGAGCCTTTGAAGGAACAATCGCAGCCACAGGTTTACTCTCGAAGGACAGCATGCCCCCACCTGCATAGGCAACCAAATCCCGAAGATTATTGTCAAGCTCGAGGCCAAGCATTTTCTCCAGATTAGTGGATCCAAGTTCAACCACTTCACGATATGACAGTGCACCATCAGCCTCTGACAGAACCTGCAATACATGTTAGTGTGCAAGTTACAAGGAATGTCGTCTGTCGCATACCCAGCCAAGGTCCCATCGTAACTGACGTGGGTTGATACCAACGAAGCCGTCGGTCCTGGCCACAGCAACGGTAACATTGTGCGCCTTCAAGGTTGTGACCGCATTTCCCCTGGCCAGTGGCGGCCGGCGAGCACTGTTCATTGTGAAACATACATGTTAGGGCTAGATTCAGTGGTACCTCAAGTGTAACGCACACTCGGAGCATGTCCCAGACCAAAGGCAGCGGGCGAGAATTCACGATTACACCGACTTTTGCTGCAGCCCTAGGATATAAAAGTCAGTCAGCTATTATCGCAGGTTACTGAGTCAGCCGGCGTACAGCTCCTTTGCAACCAAGTGTGCTTCCGTTGCACCAGAGATGACCAAGCGAATCTTGGACTCCTTGTCAACCTCTGCCTTGAGCTCTATCAAGCTAGCGATGATGTCCGCGCTGTCAACATGAATGACGATAGGAATTTCTCCCTGCGAGAAGCACCATGAACAGGAAGGCACGAGCTGGGATGAATGTAATTCATACCTTCAAGACCTGTGCGGCTACCAGCCCGAGCTCTCCCGATGCTCCACCAGTCAACAGATTGCGCAACAACGCAATCTGCGTGCTCACGCCGAGCTTTTGGCCGCGCGCCATCGAGAGCTTTAAAATGGCCACAGGCTTGGGTACTGCGCCATCATCGAGTTTGTGTGTTGCACCAAATGACACGTGTGAGCCAATTCCCTCAATCGGTCCCGCTGCAACTGGGAAGACGACAGCACTTGTTACACCATTGCGGTATGCCAGTCTGCGTAGATGTAAGTAGAACACATGACTGAGAGCGAAAGTCGCTGCGCACAGGTTGTTGCGTAAACCAAAGGAGACACCATCCGAAGCCCGGACGACTGCCCCTGGTCCCATTAATGACGGCAAAGTGTCCGAGACAAACCCGTCCCCGGTGCTGGGCTCGAATTCGATCTCTGACAGTGACAGTTTACCAAAACTCGTTAAGGCGGGCCCTATCTCACCGCCGCCAAGATCGATGACTTCCTCCACCGTTTTAGCATGGCCGGGGGCACATTCTCCTTCGCAAATGATTCTACCAGACTGAACGATGACTTCGCCGCCGAATAGGGAAGCCGTCTCGCCTTCGGTCTTCCACAAGGTCGAAACGTTCACAAAGCGCACAGTGTCACGAACACGCCGCGGCCAGAGTGGCTGGAGGCCTTCACACGCAATCGCTGAGGCTGTCTCGTTTGTCCAATCGGGAGTCACAGGTGGAGCTTGCTGAGCAGGTGATTTGTGAGTGATGACTGGTTCCTTGAATTGCGGTATGCCGTCGATGAAGACCTGCATGGGTGTAGCAGCAAGTTGCATAGGATGGCTATCCCATAGCACTATGTCTGGTATCCTGCTCAATGCGAAGAACGTGCCGAATGCGCAAAAACCTACCAGCATCATAGCCTCGCCGCAGGTAACCTAATCTGTGATCGAGCCCTAATACCTTTGCCGGCGTTGTAGTGATACCACGAAGGGCAGTCTCTGCGGGAAGGCCGTGATAATGAATTTGCTGAGCCTCATACAAAAGGCTGTTAATCCCGCTTGGATGGTCGATCTGCGATGCTCAGTCAGCTGGGTCAGTGGCAGTGGAAGCAATGATCATCCAAACACGTACGTGCATAACCATCTCCAGACCTGCGTCATGGAGAATGCGACCAGCAAACTCGCTGTGTCGATAAGCTTCCTGCTTGTAACTGTAGCAATTGGAGTCAGTCTGGTGGCGATTGCAAGTCAACAATTGCTGACCGGCCAAGGGCAGCAAAAATTGCGGATACCGGTGGGCCGCCGTAGGCCTTCTTGAGAACATCAGGGACGAGGTACGTCTCGTGCGCATGATGGAATGCGGCAATTGGGAATTTAAACTCATTGCTAAGCTGTTGGTGATAGGTTGAATATAGACCGGCTGTTAGTTGCGCAGGTGCGAGGACGCACTCGAACGGTGTTATCAAGGTCGACGGCTTCATAACAGTGGGTTTGAACTTTCACCCGTCCACGAAGCACATCCACCAAGGCTTCGTAGCGCAAGTCTTCGGGGAAAACGGTACCGTCGATGGACAACCAGTCCTGAGCTCGAGCAGAGGCGCAAAACGCATCCTGCTTCTCTTTCAGCTTTCGGGCCTCGGTATAGATAGACCTATGATGCCGAACGTGAGATGGGTTCTATTGACACGCTATGTGACCACTCACCGCATTGCATAAATGGAGTCCATTCGAGTCACGCCATAATTTCTAGATGGGTTCTCTCCTGCTGCTTGCTTGAGATATCTCCATGCCCATGGCCGTGCAGAGAAGACCCCGCTGCCGTTATACGTGAAAGGCGGTTCAACAAGCATGCTCGCAGGAGATTTCTCAGCAGTGGGTCGTAGCTTAAATGCGAAAGCTTGGCCGCCAATCGCGTTTGCAGACCCAGGCATGACAAGTGTGGTTCCTACGCCCCCAGCAACAAAGTAATCGGGCCCTAGATCATGCGTATTGAAGCCATCAAGGGAGCGTAGCCTATGGGAAATATGTGTCTCAGCGGACACAAAAATGCGCGCAAGTTACGTGGATGTACCAGGGCTGAACTAAACCGTTCATTGAGTTGGCATCATCGGTACCCTGGAGGTCCGGAAGGCCCAATACGCCGGCATGATAGTGAACATCGATGAGCCTGAATAGGAAGTAGAGTCAGAGTGATCTAACCGAGCTTGTACTCGATTGATGAACCCACGCAGGTGTTACGAATGCACCACGCGCATTGAGACTATGCAAGCCTAATTCGTCTATGCCTAGTGCCTGTATGGTAGCTGAAGCGAGAGATTCCCCCACGTGCTTGATGATGCCATTATCAAGTAACAAGTCGCCATTGCGAATAATACCATCGCCAGTCCAGAGGGTCGCGTTCTGAATCCAGACTGAAGGAGTACCTTCTTCAAAGCGATCGGACACGGTGCGCTGCACGAAATTCGGTAACGGGCCAGGTTTGTAATCGAGCGAGGCGCATTTCGCAAGAATGAACTTCGCGTTGGGTGGAGCAGCAGCAGCTTGCTTGCTTCCCGGTAGGACGATATTGCTACCGGCAAGCAAAACGGCGAGGGCTGCGATTACAGGCAGGGCAACAAAGGTTCGAGTAGGCGTTGCACGCGACCCCTTACTGTCCATGGTAATGATAAGACGGCAAGCCAGGGACGGCGAAGAAGCTTGCTGATGTTGAAATTATATGCCCGCGCGCAGTCGGCGTCACGCGGTGTCGCTGTAGGCACGGAAATCCTCGATACACGTATGGAAAGTGTAAGCGCACATCGCGGAGGCAGTAATAGAGAGGACGTGTGGGAACGGCGGTAACGACTAGTCATCGTTAGGTGCAACCCTACATTGAGCGGACTTTCGGACTTGAACCCGTGGTTCCTTTCCTTCCGAGAATGTTCACCATCTCGCACCTCGTCGCCACCGACCAGCGCGCCAAGTGGCGTCGCTCGCCCCTCAAGCGCATTCCATGTATTGCTTCGGGACCTATTAGATTGCACCTCGCCGTGGCTCTCAATGCCGAATCGCTGGATGTTGAAGACGTGTTATCTGCCCCAGCAACTACGCATCTCGTCCGAACACTACGTCACGTACGGTTGTAAGATATTCCACTTATGCGCTACACTTACGCTCTTCTATTCTCCCGGATATCCATGCTATCAAGTTCATGGTTGACCTCAACGCGCAGAGCGTCTCCGACCCCTTCATTGAAGACGATGTCACGCAGAGTACGGTTGCGCTGTGCTTCATGCGCTCCTTTTGCTGCTTTCTACTTACTTGTGGCTCCTTCATGTGTGGCTTGCTTTCTCGAAGTCGAAATCTCGCCAGTTCTCTTCGTCGAGCATCCAACAGTGTATGCTGAACTGCAGGTCTTGAAGCTCTCCTATACCTGGAACATTGGCGACGTTGAAGCAAACTCTCATCCTTGGGACTGCCAACACATTCTTCTTCCTCACCAACTAACGCTCGATCGTTGGCATGTTGACGTTCTAGTTCGAAAGCAACTGCTCGGGTCTGTGCTCCTCCGGCCATCTCACATACCTGTTATTACTGGTCATGATGCTAAAAATTGTTTTTTGCAGCATGTACCCTTTCATCTTCGGGACTTGGCGAAAGGTCCACTGGTTCATACCTGTGGTACTAAATTGTCAGCTGAGCGTTCCGCACCTAGGCACTCGAGATGGAGCGACCTTTCGCAAACACAATCGCGCAATCACTTGCTGACATCGTTGCGCGATCGTCAAATGCTGACTTCGTCAATAAGGCAACATCCCTCTTCGAGGCATGTCCAGTCACTCTGCGTCGGCAGCTGAATCCCGATTGAGCTCTACCTCCCCCGCTGCTCCCTTCAGGACATAGCGGAAGGCTCGACAAAGCTGAACACGGACGCCCTGTTGCAGCTTCGCAAACAGATCAGCAGGAAGGTTGGAGGCGCACCGCCCGAGCCAAGTCAAGCAGCTAACAAGACTGTTGCCGCCACTTGCGCCATACTCATGGGCCTGTTCACGAAACGCGTCCGCGCGACTGCAATCAATATGGTGCACACCAACTTTGTCATCGCTAGCTTGAGACGTTTTGACCTGTCCGCGCACGCAGCTTTGTACAGCACCAATCGAGCACATCCGCCCCGCAGCCTCATTTTCTCCCGCGCAAGATCGCGAGTCTGACAAAGAGGACGAAATAAACTTCGGTGTTGGTCTGGGAAATGACGAGGACGACTTGCTGGACCCCCTCGAGCAGCTGGAAGACCCAGAAGAGGATGATGGCGGACCAATCCCAGATACGCCTCATTGGACTGCCAATTCTGCTGAACCGCTGCCCATACTGTTTCCGCTAGCGAGCGAATGCTTGAAGCGTATTTCTCCGATGACGGTGGCGAGCTCGCTGGGCCAACTGTGGAGCGCCGTCATGATCCTCGGGACGCAGATCCTTCGGATGACGCTGCTGACGAACCTAGTTCCCGCGCCGTTTGGTGGGTGGATGAGAGCGAGAAGGAGGATGAGATGCAGCATGACTGGGTCAGCGACACCGAGGGCTCACTGCAACTCGTGGACGAACTCGATGACATGCAAATTGACATACACGACGTTCAAGACAGTCAAAGCTCTTGCGCAACCAGCACCTCGCCGCCGTTGACTCCCAGCACGTCGTTTTCGTCGTCATTGCTGGAGGTGTGCTTCGCGGGCTCCGAACCGGCCACCATGTTCGGACCGACGGCCGCCATTGGACAGGGTGTGGACCTGGCTCAGAAGGCGGACGTACAGTCAGACCTGTGTTTGCAGCACCCCCTCGAGGCTCAGGTCGTTGTTCCGGCGAATTTTGACGAGGATCATGTGAGCACGCGACATTCTGAGCGGCAAGATTAGTTGTGCTGTCTGACATCTGTCATCTCGTTCTTTGCAGGTGTTGTTCGGAGCTGACGAGTGCGACGAGGCGTTTGGGCTGGGCGATTTCTGAACGAACTCACGGACGGTGTTGCATTAAGATACGCTTGTTTATTCTTCGGGTACGCTAGAAACAGAGTTTGGACCTCGCGGCATTGATTTGTGCGCCTGGACCGCGTTTGAGACCGTCCTTCCGGTGCCATCCGCAAAGAGTCACCGTTGATCGTTGACTTGGCGATCCAGTGCGCAGAATGCCGCCTGGAGCAAGCCTAGCTTCGAGAGTAGTGAACGATCGATGTGTGCTGAGATCGGATAAATGGAGATGTCCGAGAGTACATTTGGGAGGCGGCTAATTCCAAGCCCAGCTTCTCAGACTTGACCTCTCACTCCGCCGCCCGCCTCCTAAGTTCGTTACAACCCGTCTTTCTTCGTTGGTTCTTCCCTGCCAAGATTTGGACTCTACTCCCCTTGGACCGTCGCCCGTTCGAACAACAAGATGCTTCCCGCCCGCGCTAAGAAAGTCGACATGAGCGTATGTGACCGTCGTTTCCCCGATCGACGTGCTCTTGAGCTCACAGCGCGCTACAGAGCATGACGGAGGAGGAGAAGAAGCTCTTCCGGCTGTACGGCAAGCTTCCCACGCACAAGAACGTGCTCACCAAGATGCAGAAGGTGAGTATTGTGTGTCATGCGCCGCAGTCACGCTCAGTCTGCCGCCCACAGGACCGCAAATACTTTGACTCTGGTGATTATGCGCTCTCCAAGGCCGGCGTAGAGCCCCAGGACGCGGTCGGCACCGCCATCCCCAGTCCGGAAAAGTGCGTTGCACCCTCCCCATCGTTGTCCTCGTCGTTGACCGCGTAATAGCATCCCGCACGCGAGCTCGCCCCCGTCCAACCATTCGCCCGTTTCCACGCCCGGCGGTGTGTCCGGCGGAAGCCTCGCTTCGCCTAAGGAGAGCACGCCACTCGCCGAGGTATCGAGCTCCGAGGACGAGTAAACGTGTGAAACTGTCGTCTGCCATGCCTTCGCTTGCCGCGCGTCTGCTGCCCACTCGCTTCCTGCTGCCAATTGATGGCCCTGCCATTTTTTTTTCATTCTTACGTCCCATTCAACGACTTACGCATCGCAATACCACCTATCTCCCTCTTCGTAGCTTGCACACACACCATGACCAATTATCCTACCCTTAGCCCTCGCTTTCGCTATCCGCGCCTGTCAATGCATGCACCCCTGCTGCTACGCCTGTACCAGTATTCGTTCTACTTTGGGAGAGAAATGACGCCGAAATCGTGCTTTTTGCTCCCCGGACTGTTCTTTCTGGTGTGATTCAGGTCGTTCGCCCTACCTCTCGCAAACAGGTCGTCAGACCTCGTCACTCATCACGAGATCGGCGGAATGTTTAGTTCATAAACGCGTTGTGGCGTCACACGCTCCACATTCGGCCTCTCACTTTTCGCTTTTGACTTTCGTCGCTGCACGCTGTGGCTCCACGGGTTTGACGATGCCAACGAGGTGCAGCCGAAGAAATAGTTGTTATCGCTCCTTGACGGCGTGGGTGATACAGATTGAAGTATTTCATCGCCGAGTGCCGTTGTGAAGGTGCATCGCGCGGCGTCACGCCCCGTTTACTGTAATCGCTCAGCATGCTCTGTTCAACAAAGCTGTATCTTATCGGAAATGGCGATGAATCCACTCAAGCTCTTGACAAGAGCAGGCTTTGCGCACCAAGCTGAGAAGCGCTGGGTGCCTTGGAACAACTGTACCTCAGCGCCCCATCCCGGCGTCTTGATAAAGCCTTTGCTTATGCCGTTACGTGAAGAGTCAAAAATTAGCAGTGGAGCGGTCAGCGGATGAGTGCACCAGCGCTGTGGACAATTCCCAGCGCCGACCGCAAGATATAGGATCCAAATTGCTCGATCTCTTCGCCGGCGGACTTGACACGAGAGGCTTCGTCGAGCAGTCTCGAGAGGAGTTTGGCCGCAGAGTCGTCCTGTGGAGAGGTGGATTTCAACTGGTGTGATTCTGTACGTTCGAACAGAGTTTGTGAGTGAAGCATGCTTGACAACAGAGGGATGCCAACCTGCAAGGCCATAGATACCCCCAACCAGGGCTCTGCGAGCATGCCACTCAGGCTGTAAATTTTGTTGAGAGAAGGCAGGAGTGGGGAAATGCAAGACGTACTCCGCGTGCTTCATCCTTAGCTAAATGCAGCGCTTCGTCAGCAACTGCTACAACGTGTGATACCAGCGGTCGGGGTGTCCGTAACACTGAGGATAGCGGGGATGGAACCGGGCGGATTTCAAGTGCCGT
This sequence comes from Auriculariales sp. MPI-PUGE-AT-0066, assembly GCA_020744175.1. Lineage (NCBI taxonomy): Eukaryota > Fungi > Basidiomycota > Agaricomycetes > Auriculariales > Auriculariales sp. MPI-PUGE-AT-0066. The sequence goes on from JAGTJP010000033.1 coordinate 254,396, forward strand.
GAAAGAACGAAATGCCTGCACGAGCTCAGTCACGTTAATGCACAGACTTTGCCACATTAGCCACACCTGTGGGAGGTGATGGAGAAGTGGAGTGTTGTATTGGAGCCGTCGCAGGAGAACATGCTTCAGTTGATCGTGTTTCTGGTGTAGATGCTGAAGGTCATCTCTCGCCAGTACGCGCATGTCTTCTAAACCGTTCTGAAGCCTGCACTACCATCGCCTTAACGCAAAGTATACTGCGTCGGTTCCGCGCACCACTCGGCAAGCAAGGCGCGTTCAGGATTCGCCCCCAAGAGCGCCTCTAGTGCAGTGCCCGAAAGCGGTACAAAGGTGCCGGGTGCTGTAATCTGGCTGAACGCTGCACGTGTAAAGCCGTGGCTGTGCACATAAGGCAGTGCTGCTCTCAGGATTTGGGCCGACATCGACGGTGGGTGGAAAAGGTGCTGTCGCGGGAGAATGCGCATTTTCAATCTGCGGTTCTATGTAATACATTTGTCAGGCGTCCCCTCATGAATTCCAACTGAAGCGTCTCATCCTGGAAAAGGCTTTGCACGCAGTTGGCCGATCGGTGTGTGTATACTTGAGTGGGCTTTTACTGCGGAACCTGAGTGGGGCAATTCGCTGACGCAATGTGGGATTTGGTGTTGGCAAATCCCGGGTCTTATCCCCCGTCATTCCGCAACTTCGCTCACAGCTGATAGCCTCCAGACTGCGGCCCTACCTTAGGTTGCAGCACCTCTCAGAGCTGTTGATTCACTGCCACTTGCTCTGATCAGATAGCGCACAAGGGTGGCGAGCATGACAAGCCTCGAGGAGTGTCTACTCCAGCCATTCCTCAATGCCTACGTCCACCCTGCGTGCGCGATATCTATCTCTGAAATCAATGCCAACGGCACCCTCAAGTACTTTTTGGTTACTATCAAATCTTCCGATTGACTCAATTGCATGTCATAGGTCGGCCCCATGCTGGACCAATGTTGCGTTCAACGCGCACCTCCCTGAGGACATCCTTTCCAGAGCTTCTATCGTAGATCTCATTCATGGCACTCTTTCCCTGCACCGTGCTCATGCCAATCCCGACCCTGACGTGTGCTCTGTACCCGCCCGCCACTGGACGTACAGCGCCGCTGTCGTCACAAGCTTCTTGATAATCACAACATCCCCGCGCAACTACTCAGAAGACACCCCAGATGACCACGCATTTAGTCCCTCTACAAATCTGTCTCCGCGTGAGAGCATGGCCGTCAGCCCGCGCATCGTCGACTTGTGGTCGCGTACTCAAATGGGTAAACTCATCCTCGAGTTTCCCTGGGACAGCACTCCCGTTGGGCCAATCACTCTCTGGTCTCCGGAGCTCGTGATGATCGTCACTCTTATGCTCGAGTGGCCGGAACGCTTGTGCCTGTGGCTTGGCGACGACTCCATCGCGGTCTACAACGACCAATACCTCAAGGTGTCTCGATGTGTGCAGACTGCGCGGTCCTATAATGCTAATGTGCTTTCTTCTCAGGTTTTGGGTCCGCGAAAACACATCAATATGCTCGGAAAGCCATATCGAGAGGTTTTCCCTGAACTCTGGGTCACGCATGAGAGCCGAGTGCAGACGGCTACCAGCGGAGAGCGTGTGTACGTTGTCGACGGGCTGCTTCTCATGGATCGCGTGCAACCCGATACGGACAAGAACTCGTGGGGCCTGGAGGAAACATACCATGTGCGTCGAGTCCGTAGTTATACTGTCTTCAACTTACATCTCCATCGAGAACTGGTCATTCGTAGGCCGTTTCGTCTGCTTTTAATTTAGATGTCTAAGCAACAATGCAGATACCACTGCGTGTTGACAACAAGGTCATCGGATTCGCCAATGAAAGCCAGGAAACGACAGCACGAGTCGTTGCCGAGCGTCGTATGGATACAATTCTCAAGCTTGGCACTGCGACCTCTAACGTTTCGACTCGCGAGGAGCTTTACAACGGGGCGTTTGCACAGTTCACTAACAATAGTCTCGACTTCCCTTTTGTCATCATGTATGCGGTACACACCTCGTCCAAGGCAAAGCTGGCCACCTCCACTGAATCAGGACCAGCCACCAAGCGAACGCGATTGAAGCTACACAGCAAGATCGGGGTGCCCGATGGCCACCCATTTGCACCACCAGACATCCAATTCACTAACAAGAGTTCTTCCACACAAACCGTGGCCTCGGATGCGAGTTCATCGCATTCGGATTTGCTGAGCACGGGTGATCCGACGCTCCCCGAGATGATATGGCCATTCGCAGAGTGCCTGGTTGAGGGTGAACCCATTCTCGTTTCATCATTGGGTCCAGAGGCGGAGACCCTTGATGGTCGCAGTTGGGGCAGGTATTGTCGCGGCGCGTCAGTCCGCGTTGCTCTTTGATAGCTTGATGTGACTAATGCCCTCTCTAGCCTCATGTTTCCTCTTGGTGTCAAGGGCGACTGGCAGATGGTCATGATCATTGGTCTGAACCCTCGTCGCCCTTCCGATACCGTCTATCGTGACTACATCAAATTAGTGGAGACTACGCTTTCTACAGGGCTTACGACCCTGAGAGTGAGTCACAATCTGCTTGTTTGGATCATATCCGTTGTGGCTAATTTGCGCGTTCAGAATATTGAAATTGCAGCCATCAAGGCGGAAGAGTTGGCAAGCTTAGATCGCGCTAAGACGGTGGGCGTATGACGGTCGTGTGAACGTTCATGTGCTGATCAACTTCAGGTGTTCTTTTCGAATGTTACACATGAATTGAGAACGCCTCTAACCCTGATCTTGGCTCCTCTGGAGGACATCATTGCCGACGGCCCAATCATCTCTGGACCCTCGGCACCTCTCGTGCATTCACAGCTTAAAGTGGTTTTACGTCACGCGCGTAGGCTTTTACAGCTGGTTAATTCGCTATTGGACTTTGTATGTTCATTTATGGATTGTTTACTCTATCTCATTTCCATTAGGCACGCCTGGCTGCAGGCCGTTTCCTAACGATGCTTCGTTCCGTGAATCTAGCTGCGCTGACAACCGACCTTGCAAGCCTGTTTCGTTCCGCCATCGAACGAGGTGGAATCGAGTACACAGTCACTTGCGATTCTGGGCCCAACGTCTTTCTGGACATAGACGCATGGGAGAAAATCGTCACCAACATCATTTCGAACGCCTTCAAGTATACGCTGCGCGGCCAAATCGGCATCAGTGTGTATTACACGAAGACACACGCAGTATTCACCTGCTCAGACACGGGCGTGGGCATTCCTGCGTACGTTCAACTACAGCGACAATTATTCGTCTTCATTACGACTCGCAGACCAGATATAAGTCAGATCTTTCAACAATTCCATCGAGTGGAGAGTTCCACGGGTAGATCAATCGAGGGTACTGGCGTTGGCCTCGCGCTGACCTATGAGACCGTCAAGTCTCTGGGAGGCCGCATTGATGTTGAGAGTCAACTTGGCCTTGGCTCGATCTTCACTGTTGCGGTCAGTGTCACCGGATTCCCCCAATAGGCTCTCTCATATTTTTCCCCCAGTTGCCTCTAGGGACTGACCATGCGAGTGACTCGCTGCTGTGTAGCAGATGTCAGCTAACATGAACCTTAGATTCCATTAGAGAGACTCGCACCAGAGAGCGAGTCTCAAGAACAGCCTGCGCGCAATCATGATTGGTTGCGCTATGGACACTGGATGGCCGAAGAAGTTCACGGATGGTTACCCTCCGACTCAGCCGGTCAGATCAGCGGTCCCGACGGGCAAGCGCAGACTTGGGACAATGTCAAGAGCACTTTTAGCGAGGTTGATCCGTCCCAGACGACGTGGACACTAATTTCCGATGAGGAACGAGAGAAGAGTCTTGAAGGCTGCACAATACTTGTCTGTGATGACAACCATGACCTGCGCGAGTAAGCCATCCTCACTTGCACGCATTCTGCTACTGACAAAATGCAGTTATTGCGTGAATCTGCTCCGGTCGACGTATACCGTCATTTCCTTTCGTGATGGAGATGAGGCACAGCAGTATCTGCTGAACAATGACGTTGATCTCATACTATCCGGTGAGCTGGCTCTCGCATACACAGAGTGTCTGTTGACCGCTTGGTAGATGTCCACATGCCTCGCATGGGTGGCCTCGAGCTCCTTCAACACGTCAGATCTCAACAATCCACGGCGTTGATACCTTTCATACTTCTATCTGCCGCTGCGGGAATGGAGGCGAACGCAGGAGGCATTATCGCCGGCGCTGACGATTTCCTGGTGAAGTCTGGGTGTTCATCAAGCTTTTGAAACTCATCCCTGGCTCAAGGTCAAGCCGTTTACATCAAAGGACCTTCTCGGACGCGTCAAGCGTCAACTGCTCGTTGGGGGCTTGCGTCGCGATTTGGAGGCGCGCGTTCAAAGCAGGACGAAGCTTTTGGTCGAAAGCGAGGCTCGCTTGCTCCAGCAGATCACGGAATCCGAGCACATGCGGAAGCAGCAGGAAATCGTAGTGGATTTGACGTCTCATGAGATCCGCAATCCTCTCAACGCCATTTGGCAAAACGCGGACTTGATCGGAGACGTAGTATCAAGGCTACGGAGGAAGTTTGGCGACCAGGCTACGTCGCTGCTCAACGACGCGGATGACGCCGTCCAAAGCGTTTGTCATATATGCCACTTCTCGATCTTTTCGATTGACTGCCGGCCCAGATTTCGCTCAGCGTTGCCCACCAAACGCGAATAGCAGACGACATTTTGAACTTTTCAAAGATCAGCATGAATCTACTGACATTGCATCGCGCTCCGTTCCCTGTATGTGCCTGAACTATCATCGCTCTAAGCCTCGAGGCTCACTTCTCTCATTATCCAGCTGCATGAAACTGTACAAAACGTTCTTTGTTGGTAGGATCTGGAGTTGAAAGAGCGCGACATCAACATGGAGATCACAACCTCTCCGGAACTGCGAGACCGCTGGATCGTTTCGGATAGCCAAAGGGTCACACAGGTGTTGATCAACTTCCTCACCAACGCCATCCGTTGTACGTCGATCCAGATGATTAGACTTTTTGACACGCTCACATTTCTGTAGTTACTTCGGATACAACAATGAGGAAGATTACTGTATTCATGAATTCTTCAGATCATCTGCACGAACCAACGTCATATCGTGTGTGCACAGTCGACGAAGACTTTGAGCACGACGGACCGTGGTTGACCATAGGAGTCGCGGATTCGGGATGTGGCCTATCGCCAGAAGACCGCGTCAAGCTATTTGAACGGTTCGCCCGTATGCGTTTTTCTGTACTTGATGAAATCTTGCGTGCTTACATACGAGCAGAGGCGCATCCGTCGAAAGATCAATTCACTGGTGGTCACGGACTTGGACTGTGAGTCATCTGGACAATCATGCACGGCTCGCTCACGCTCTACAACAGGTTCGTTTCGCGACACATTACAACATTGCTGGATGGAGTCATCGATGTCGAGAGCGTCAAAGGACAGGGGTCGACGTTCTCCTTCACGTGCGCATCTCGCCATATCCTAAAGCTTGTCTGACGGTGTTGCTATAGTATCCCGGTGACCTTCACGGAACGACCGCCGGACCATGAGCAGAATATCGGCAGAAGACTATCGTGAGGATCGATTCTCGACGACAAGATCGATATGCTCACCAGAACGAAAGACGTGCTGTTCCCCCGCTCAATAGTCATCCATGGCCTGGTCGACCTCCAGCGAAGTCGACGCCAAGCAAGCGGCATATCCTTGTTGTTGAGGACAACATCATCAACCAGAAAGTGCTTAGCAGGCAACTACAGTCGCGAGGCTTCCATACAAGTGTCGCCGGTGACGGCCAAGAAGCATTGAACGCAATTCAAGATCCGAAATTCGACGGCGACCTTGTTCTCATGGATATTGTGAGGACTTTCTACGGATGCAGTACTACTACATACTAAACCCGGATTTAGGAGATGCCTGTGAAAGATGGTCGCACTGCGTGCAGAGAACTTCGGGATTTCGAGAGTATGGGAGGGCTGCCAAGGCTTCCGGTCGTCGCAATGTGCGTATGACTGTATTCATCCGCCGTTCGGCACGTAGCTTACCCTCCGTAGCACTGGGAACGCGAGAGCGGAGCAAATCCAAGAGTGCCTTGAGGCCGGGTTTGATGATGTCGCGATCAAGCCGTATCAAATCAAGGTGAGGCTCTTCCAACACCTTCGCGGTCGACGTTGACAATTCGACCGCATAGGACCTTGTTTCCATGATAGAGCGTATTCTTGGGTCGGAGACTGAGTAGGATGGTGACCTTGCACGCTATCCGTAGCTTTACTTGGAACTCTCAGCGGTTCGTCCCTTGGTAGGGTCAATCGTACTGTAACTGTAAACATTGCCTTTGCCATTCATGGTGCATTCGCAGGGTATAACCAGAGTAATTAGCTTCGTTGATTATTTACAAGTACTGTAGAACTTATGTACAGTCAACAGAGTCGAGCGTTGTGACAATGAGATCAGAATGTAAACGATGTCGAGCAGCTGGTCGACTGGACGTATCTCATAAGGTAACAACAAAGAGATGCATGGACCGACAACCTATAGTAGCCTTGCTAGTGAGAAATACACGCACGCAACATACTGAACGAGCGCAGAGTAGATGAACATAAGGTGATGGTACCTGGACAGAGAGACTTTTGCTGTTTACTTGGTGCAATGGAGCGGTCGGTATCAACTACAGTAGACGTCGCTGAATGAGGTACGACTTCCAATGTTGTGAAAGAGCGCAATGCCTGCACGAACTCGATCACGTGACTGTCCAATGAGGGATTTGTTTTATAAAGCGCCGAAAGGCGATGGCTCAGAGCGCTTGCCTTATCGTTTATGTACACATACAAGGTATAGAGTCGAAGGGAATCAGCGAGTAGTGAGCGTCAGAGCGACATTGCGGTGCGTGCGAGTTGTGAGCGGCGGAGGGTATGTACGCGAATCGGATTATTGTGTGCAGCCAAAGCCGCGGTGGTGTAATCGCAGACTCTGCAGTGGGCGCCTGTGTAGCTCGGGCCTCGCGCGCATTCTGTAGCAGGGCGGAAGCAAACCTAGCGTACAGCGCAAGCTTGCCTTCCGCCCGTCGCGCCGTTCGCGTGTTCTTCTGAACTCCCCCCTTTGTATCCCACTAGAAACCTGCTGTGATTACTGCTCCTACACACCCGTCCCCTGGGCGCACTATGCGGACCAGCACGCGCAGGGCAACACAACATCGACGAGCTGACCCTACGAGTTCCCGCCCGCCTCGCAGCCTTCTTCCCTTCCCTTCCCCTCCTTCTCTCTTCGCGCGCGGTTGTCTCCCGCTTGGTGGAGCGGCGGCGCAGGCAGTCACGCGATTGCAAACCGAGCTCAGGCTCGTGTCTTCTGGAAGAAACGGGCGCAGCGTCCACGGCAGTGTGGCAGAGCGCAGTGCTCGCGCCAGTCAGGCAAAACGGACGCAGCGTCCGCGGCAGAGCACAGTGCTCGCGCCAGGCAGGCTAAACAGACGCAGCGTCTGCAGCAATTATGAACCCACGAACCCGTCGTCGAAGCGCGACGCCTTCCTGTAGTTTGTGCGGGAGATCGAGAGAAGCTGGCTCGTGTCCTTAGTCATGGGCCTGGCTCGCTATTCACTTTTGTCCTTAACCACCACGCTCGCGGCGTCGCACAGCTCAGTTGCGTCTTTGATCAACGCTTGACTGCTTCTGGCTGCAGCGCGTCCCTTTCACTGCCGTTTGGGGAGTCGGATCGGGCCCGACGTTAGGGCCGCGGTTGAGTTGTCTGGTCCCCTCTGCTGCAGGCCCCTCCCCAGTTTGGCAAGGCCCTGGCAGCAGCTGCGGCGGACCCCTCCCCCCCCCCCCGACTGGCAGCCATGTGATCCAGCGAGCCAAATCATAAGCTGATTTGGCACGTTCTCATTGAGTTTCAAGCTAGTCACTTCGCAGAGTAGAGCAGTAGTAGCCCGACGGTCCGGCTAAAATGAATGATGCGCCACTGGCTCAGAGTGAGGTAGTGGGTAGGAGAAAGCGATCACTGCGGCATACGCAGGGTTCACCGCAGTGGAAGACCTGAGTCGCAGGCTGTCAGTACAGAGCAGGCGCAGGCACAGGTTTTGACCTCAGTGCGGGACATCATTTGCTTCACAGAAAGGAGGTCGTGCCGCTTCCACGTTCGCCTTGCTGTCCCCGATCGGTACAGGGACGTGGTTAATGACCATATTGCTCCAGGGCGTGTCTAGCTCGAACAAGGCACCAGGAGTCGTGTGCCCGAGACTAAATGCGCGAGCTATAGTTGTCCACAGGATTGATCCATGCATCGCAAGTTATTCGGCGGTGTGAAAGCCTGGGTGTGTGTAATCAGTTGATCGGTGGATGCGGGTGTTGGTACGTCACGTCAAAGTTTGACTGGCTTGTCGTGGTGGTCCTGTAGTTGAGCTGGGAGAGGTTGTGCCACGTCAGGTTTGGGTGGTACTGCTGGCGTCTGCTTGCCGCTATCCTGAGCGCGCTGCACGTGTGAGACCGTGGCTCTGCAGAAATAGCGGTAATGCTCTCGGTAATGCTCTCGGTAATGCTGTGCTGTCGGCGGAGATTGCGCGTTTTCGATCTACGGTGTAACATTTCTCACCATTCGAATTCCACCAGACTCAGTTTCATCCTGAGAAAAGGCTTTGCACGCAGTTGGCCGATCGTGTGAATACACTTTGGTAAGCCTTCGACGATACCTGAGTCAACACGGTTCGTTGCCGAAATGAGTATCCCTGTCACTCCGCAACTTGCGCGCTCACGGCTGAGCCTCGCTACAGCACCTCCAAAAGCCGTCGACTCATTGCTAACTGCTCTTATCAGATAGCACACAAGGGTGGCGAGCATGACAAGCCTCGAGGAGTGTCTACTCCAGCCATTCCTCAATGCCTACGTCCACCCTGCATGCGCGATATCTATCTCTGAAATCAATGCCAACGGCACCCTCAAGTACTTTTTGGTTACTATCAAATCTTCCGAGTGACTCAATTGCATGTCATAGGTCGGCCCCATGCTGGACCAATGTTGCGTTCAACGCGCACCTCCCTGAGGACATCCTTTCCAGGGCTTCTATCGTAGATCTCATTCATGGTACTCTTTCCCTGCACCGTGCTCATGCCAATCCCGACCCGGACGTATGCTCTGTACCCGCGCGCCACTGGACGTACAGCGCCGCTGTCGTCACAAGCTTCTTGATAATCACGACATCCCCGCGTAACTACTCAGGAGACACCCCAGATGACCACGCATTCAGTCCCTCTACAAACCTGTTTCCGCGTGAGAGCATGGTCGTCAGCCCGCGCATCGTCGACTTGTGGTCGCGTACCCAAATGGGTAAACTCATCCTCGAGTTTCCCTGGGACAGCACTCCCGTTGGGCCAATCACTCTCTGGTCTCCGGAGCTCGTGATGATCGTCACTCTTATGCTCGAGTGGCCGGAACGCTTGTGCCTGTGGCTTGGTGAGGACTCCATCGCGGTCTACAACGACCAATACCTCAAGGTGCATCGATGTGTGCAGACTGCGCGGTCCTATAATGCTAATGTGCTTTCTTCTCAGGTTTTGGGTCCGCGAAAACACATCAATATGCTCGGAAAGCCATATCGAGAGGTTTTCCCTGAACTCTGGGTCACGCATGAGAGCCGAGTGCAGACGGCGACCAGCGGAGAGCGTGTGTACGTTGTCGACGGGCTGCTTCTCATGGACCGTGAGCGACCTGAGGCGGATGAGACCTCGTGGGGCTTGGAGGAAACATACCATGTGCGTCCAGTTAGTAGCTCCGCGGTCTTCAACTCACATCTCCGCTCAGAACTGGTCATTTGTAGGTTGTTTCCTGTGACCTTGAGTTTGGCGTCTAAGTGAAGTTTCAGACACCACTGCGCGTTGGCAGCAAGGTCATCGGATTTGCAAATGAAAGCCAGGAAACGACGGCACGAGTCGTTGCCGAGCGTCGCATGGCTACAATCGTCGAGATTGGCATTGCAACCTCCAGCGCCATGACTCGCGAGGAGTTCTATAGTGGGGCGTATACACAGTTCACTAACAATAGTCTCGACTTCCCCTTTGTCATCATGTACGCAGTACACAACCCATGCAAGGCGAAGCAGGGCGCCTCCGCTGAGCAAGGGCCAGCTACCAAGCAAACGCGATTGAAGCTACACGGCAAGATTGGGGTGCCGGATGGTCACCCATTTGCCCCACAGGACATCGAATTTAGCCATGCAAATGCTTCAACCGAAACTGTGGTCTCGGCGTCAGACACGACTTCAATGCCTTCCGATCCGTTATGTGCAGGTGTTTCCACATTTCCGGAGGTAATCTGGCCATTCGCAGAGTGCTTGGCTGAGGGCGAGTCCGTGCTCGTCTCGTCATTGGGCTTGAATGCAGACACCCTCGATTCCCGAAGCTGGGGAAGGCATTGTAAAAGCGCCGTCATGTTTCCTCTCGGAGTCAAGGGCGACTGGCAGATGGTCATGATCATCGGGTTGAACCCTTGTCGACCTTTCAATGCTGTCTACCGCGACTACGTGAAGCTGGTGAAGGCTACTCTTTCTACTGGACTTACGACAGTGACAGTGAGCCATGGCCTGCTTGTTTCGTTCTTCTTCGTTTTAGCTAACTCGCGCGCTCAGAATATCGAGACTGCAGCCACAAAGGCGGAGGCGCTAGCGAGTTTAGATCGCGCTAAAACTGTAAGTGCACGACGATGCTTGGAAGGTTCTTACGCTGATTAACTTCAGGTGTTCTTCTCTAACGTTACCCACGAGTTGAGAACACCTCTGACTTTGATCTTGGCCCCACTGGAGGACATCATCGCCGAAGACTCCATTATCTCTGGTCCTAAAGCGCCTCATGTCCGCTCACAGCTCAATATGGTTCTTCGTCACACGCGTAGGCTTCTGCAGCTAGTCAACTCGCTCTTAGACTTTGTGAGTGCGATCATTCAAGGGCCGTCTGCCTAGTCTCATTTCAACAGGCGCGCCTGGCTGCAGGGCGTTTCCTTGCGATGTTCCGCCCCGTGAACCTACCTGCGTTGACGACCGACCTTGCGAGCCTCTTCCGCTCCGCCATCGAGCGAGGTGGCATTGAATACATTGTTAGTTGCGATCCTGGACCCGAGGTCGTTCTGGACGTAGACGCCTGGGAAAAGGTAGTCACCAACATAATTTCGAATGCCTTCAAGTACACGCTGCGCGGTCGGATCATCGTCAAGATCGAGTACACAACGACACACGCAGTATTTTCCTGCTCAGACACGGGCGTAGGGATCCCCGAGTATGTTCAACGTTTGTGCCAAGCATTTCGTCTAAGCTCCGACCTGTAGAGCGGATCTAGGTCAGATTTTTCAACGCTTCCATCGAGTGGAAAGTTGCATGGGTAGATCAATCGAAGGTACTGGTGTTGGCCTCGCGCTGACCTTTGAGACCGTCAAGTCTCTGGGAGGCCACATTGATGTTCAAAGTCAATTTGGCATTGGCTCAATCTTCACTGTTTCGGTCAGTGTCCCCGTATTCCCCGGTGAATTGTCTAATATGATCTCAGTTGCCTCTAGGGACTGATCATGTGAGTGGCTCGCTGCTCTGTAGCAGGTGCCAGGCTGAAATAAACTTTAGATTCCATCAGAGAGACTCGCACCAGAAAGCGAGTCTCTAGAACAGCCTGCCCGCAACCGTGATCGGCTGCGGTATGGACACTGGATGGCTGAAGAGGCTCACGGATGGTTATCCACGGACTCGGTCGGTCTGATCAGCAGCCCCAACGGCCATACACAGTCTGGGGACGGTGCCAACGGCAACGGAAATGGCACTGTTGGCGAGAGTGATCCCTCCCAGACCGCGTGGACGCTCATGTCAGACGATGAACGCGAGAGGGGCATTGGAGGCAGCACAATACTTGTCTGTGATGACAATCATGACCTGCGCGAGTAAGCTTTCTTCACTTGGATGCATCATGTTCCTGACAAAGTGCAGTTATTGCGCGAATCTGCTCCGGTCGACGTACAACGTCATTTCCTTTCCTGACGGTGGTGCGGCGCATGAGTATATACTCAGCAATGACGTTGATCTCATACTATCCGGTGAGCTAGCTTTTCGCATGCACAGGGTGTCCGTTGACCGCTCGGTAGATGTCCACATGCCTCGCATGAATGGTTTCGAGCTCCTTCAACACGTCAGATCTCAGCAATCCACTGCGCTGATACCTTTCATACTTCTATCTGCTGCTGCGGGAATGGAGGCGAACTTAGAAGGCATTACTGCTGGCGCTGACGACTTCCTGGTGCGGTCCGGGTGTTCATCAAGCTTTTGAAACTCACCCTTGGTTCTAAGGTTAAGCCGTTCAAATCAAAGGACCTTCTTGCACGTGTTAGACGGCAACTGCTCGTTGGGGGCATGCGTCGCGATTTGGAGGCGCGCGTTCAAAGCAGGACGAAGCTTTTGGTCGAAAGCGAGGCTCGCTTGCTCCAGCAGATCACGGAATCCGAGCACATGCGGAAGCAGCAGGAAATCGTAGTGGATTTGACGTCTCATGAGATCCGCAATCCTCTCAACGCCATTTGGCAAAACGCGGACTTGATCGGAGACGTCGTATCAAGGCTACGGAGGAAGTTTGGCGACCAGGCTACGTCGCTGCTCAACGACGCAGACGACGCCGTCCAAAGCGTTTGTTACTCATGCCACTTCCCAGTACTTTTAACTGACTGCCAGCCCAGATTTCGCTCAGCGTTGCCCACCAAACGCGAATAGCAGACGATATTTTGAACTTTTCAAAGATCAGCATGAATCTACTGACATTGCATCGTGCTCCCTTCCCTGTATGTGCTTGAATATCATCGCTTCAAGCCTCGAGGCTCACTTCCTTCATTATCCAGCTGCATGAAACTGTACAAAACGTTCTTCGTTGGTGGGATCTGGAGATGAAAGAGCGCGACATCAACGTGGAGATCACAACCTCTCCGGAACTGCGAGACCGCTGGATCATTTCGGATAGCCAAAGGGTCACACAGGTTTTAATCAACTTCCTCATCAACGCCATCCGTTGTACGTCGGTCCAGATGATTAGACTTTTTGACACGCTCACATTTCTGTAGTTACTTCGGATACAACAATGAGGAAGATTACTGTATTCATGAATTCTTCAGATCATCTGCACGAACCAACGTCCTATCGTGTGTGCACAGTCGACGAAGACTTTGAGCACGACGGACCGTGGTTGACCATAGGAGTCGCGGATTCGGGATGTGGCCTATCGCCAGAAGACCGCGTCAAGCTATTTGAACGGTTCGCCCGTATGCGTTTTTCTGTACTTGATGAAATCTTGCGTGCTTACATACGAGCAGAGGCGCATCCGTCGAAAGATCAATTCACTGGTGGTCACGGACTTGGACTGTGAGTCATCTGGACAATCATGCACGGCTCGCTCACGCTCTACAACAGGTTCGTTTCGCGACACATTACAACATTGCTGGATGGAGTCATCGATGTCGAGAGCGTCAAAGGACAGGGATCGACGTTCTCATTCACGTACGCATCTCGCCATATCCTAAAGCTTGTCTGACGGTGTTGCTATAGTATCCCGGTGACCTTCACGGAACGACCGCCGGATGACGCGCAGAATATTGGCAGAAGATTATCGTGAGGCTTGATTCATTTCTTGACAAGATCGATTTGCTGACCAGGAAAAGACGTGCTGTCCCCCCGCTCAATAGTCATCCATGGCCTAGTCGACCTCGGGCGAAGTCGACGCCAAGCAAGCGGCATATCCTTGTCGTTGAAGACAACGTCATCAATCAGAAAGTGCTCAGCAGGCAACTACAGTCGCGAGGCTTCCATACAAGTGTCGCCGGTGACGGCCAAGAAGCATTGAACGCAATTCAAGATCCGAAATTCGACGGCGACCTTGTTCTCATGGATATTGTGAGGACCTCTTACGGAAGTGGTATTGCGGCATGCTGAACCTGGATCCAGGAGATGCCTGTGAAAGACGGTCGCACTGCGTGCAGAGAACTTCGGGTTTTCGAGAGTTTGGGAGGGTTGCAAAGGCTTCCGGTCGTCGCAGTGTGCGTATTACTGTATTCAACACCTGTCAGCGCGTAGCTCACCCTCCGTAGCACCGGGAACGCGAGAGCAGAGCAAATACAAGAATGCCTTGACGCTGGGTTTGATGATGTTGCGATCAAGCCGTATCAAATTAAGGTGAGACTCTTCCGACACCTTCGCGGTCGACGTTGACAATCCGACCATCTTGCGGCCTCATAGGACCTTGTTTCCATGATAGAGCGTATTCTTGGATCGGAGACTGAGTAGGATTGTGACCTTGCACACTATCCGTAGCTTTACTTGGGACTCTCAGCGGTTCGTCCCTTCGTGGGATCAATCGTACTGTAACCGTAGACATTGTTTTTGCCATTGATGGTGCACTTGCATCAACAGAGTAATTGGCTTTGTTGAATCAAGTACAAGTATATGATAAATGGAGACGCTTAGCGGTCGGTATCGACTACAGTAGATATCTTGGCCCAGGTCTGTATATTCACAACAGAGCGCATCGCTCCAGCACATCGACTCCGAGGAAGGATAGTGAGACGAGAGGGAGGGTGCATGCAAGGCGAGTCCGTGCAAGAACGGTATCATGAGAGCGAGGGTGTTCGGTATGCAGAGCTTTCGAATCGTCTCGTCGCCGCAAGACGGAGTGGGTGGGTGGGTGATAGGGATGATATGAAGTAGATCGAAACGGTTAATGAGCGACGGCGACGGGAGGGAACCGAAGACAGGATGTTACAACGAAACTTCCCAAAAGATGAGCGCGGACTGCCTAGGCGAGCATGGATAGTGCATATTCAAAGCCGAGACGAACAATGAATAGCGATGAGCCAACGGAGAACCATATGAATGAGTAAGAGTCGAGGGTGGGTGATGGTTGGATCGTTGAGTGGAAGGTCTTGTCACGCACAGGTAGTGTCCGACATTACTCAAGAGGAGCAAAATAACACGACGAAATGCAGTCGGAAGAGGAAGGACCTGAAGCCGGAACAAACATCGGAAGCAGCTCGAGATATACGAGGCAACCTGAGAGGGCGAGGCGGCAGGGATGCATGCACCAGGACAATGGACGGGCTAGGACAGCGAGAGAAAATACGATGGGCGAATCGACGCTGCGGCACATCCGTTGCGCAAAGCAGAAAGGGAGCGAGTGGTGCGAGGGGAAGGTGTATGTACAGAGAAATGAGTTCGAGGAGAACGAGGAAGTGTCTATGTCAGTCCCGATCGTGGTCGTGGTCGAGTAATGATTCGACCTTGACGCCACGCACGCTGTGCACACTGCGGATGTCACGACCCTCTTCTGCCAGCTCTCGGCTAAGAACGGCATCAGGTGCGGGCTTCGATGTTTCCGGGAGCGCATCAGGACTTTCGCCTTCTTCAAGGGGTCGGTCCTTGAAATCAGGTTTCCGCATCGCGTTGCGGAACGCGTCGGCGACAAAGGCTGCATCGGTGACAGTGAATGGCGTCGTTTCTCCTATGGCGGAGTGAGTATGGCTTGTTGTGCTCGATGCGTCTGCTGCGTGACCGCGGTAGGAGCGTGGATAGCTGGCAACTGCCCGAGGGCCTTGCGTGGGCGAAGTGGGTGCTGTGTTGGTCCCGATAGCGGCCATCATTGGCGCCTCAGACCCCAAGCTTTCGCGGCGCAAGCTGGAGTTGCGACTCTGCCGCCGGCGGTACTCACGGCACATGAAGAAGGACACGAAGAGAGCGCCAATGAGGGCGAAGACGCCCAGGACGACGAGCAATGCGATTGCCCACGATGGGAAATTATCCTTATTGCCCTCGTTCTGCAAATCGTGATTGCCGTTTCCGCCCGTCTGACTGCCTTGACTTGCGGAGTTGCCACTGGAAATGGAGCTGATAGAGGCTAGCGAAGCGGAGGCGGACACAGATGCAGCAGCACTGTGGCTTGCTGCCAAAACTGAGTTCTCCGGCTGATTCTCTGCGGCCAGCCATTATTTCTCAAGTAAGAGGTAAGAAAAGATTGCGTACGCAGGACCGAGAAGGTGGTTTCTGCCTGTTCTGCTCCTGTTATCACGGTTCCCGTTTGTACGATGACATACTGGAAGGTCCAGGTGATGTTATTGCCGGCGAAGACTTTGCCAGCTTCGCCAAGCCATTCATCGTCGGCACAGGTCTCAATCTGGCCACGAGCAGTGGGAACGTTCTTCCAGCTCAGTACAGGATTACCAGAGTCGGCGGACCGCAGATAGATGTCAATAGCACCGAACTGGGCAAAGTAGGGATGTCCAACGTTCCCTGCAACATACAAAGTATCCGTGAGCTGGGAAAGAGCAGAAAACGTATACCAAGACGCACAAATGACCTTTGAGAAGGTGTTTTGCTGTACAACAGTATTGGCCAGTGGCCAACAAGTTCTGATCTCGTTGCCAACACCTACGCAGGACGGGTCTGCGCCGACCATCAGCGCATGCAGCAGCAGCAGAGGACCGGACACGCTCACAGCTGATGTTGGAAGGCCAGCAGTTGGTATCGTCGGTCTGGCGTGCTGTGAGCCTGGGCGGATATCGTCTCCGCGCCATAGTCATCAACGGAGAACCAGCCTGGAAGTGCGCGTCGTCGTCGTCCGTGACAGCGCCCACGCCTGATATGCGCGCGAGAGAGTCTGGCTCCTCGCTGTCGTCGCTAGCGCAGCCGGAAACACGCGGAAAGGAAAGGGCAATTGCTTCCGTCGCTGGGCTGCGGCCGGAGACACATTCGCTCCTGCGTCATTAGCACGCTGCTCCTCTCATCAGAGGAACATATTTTTTCAGAAATTATATCGTAGCTTTCTGGGACATGCTCTTTGTCATTGTGGGTAAACATTTACTCGTGACGTAGCGTACGTTGCGACCGGCATCTGCGCCATCTGACCGCACCATATGTCCTATCCAACACCACATGCGGTGCCGCTTCGGGTCGCCCTGCAGAAGTCGCAGCTCGGGGCTAACCCACTCGTGTGCCTCACAACACAATGAACATAGTCATTTCCTGCATCGGCGTACCCAAAGAAAGCATCGGCGCTGAAAAATCACCGCTTGCTCGCTGCCTCAGGTAGGGATGCCCACCCAAGCATCACTGGACAGCCCGTCGGGGCCGAAACACGACACGCCGGCTAACCTCCTCCCCCGCACCACCGGCATGGAGTCTCTCTCTCTCTCTCTCAAGACATATGTCTATCGAAGTGCCTGAGTTCCACCATCTACGTCGGCAAACTGCAGGCAATGGGCATGCCCCCTCAGGCCTGCGATAGCGCCAATGTCACGACGGTGATAAGAAGTCTAACTGAATTACTGCTAGTTCCAGGCACCTCGGAGCGGTTACGGCCTCCACAGGAAGAGTGGCGAAACCGGAATGAATTACAGGTCGGTGATGAAGAGTATGGTATGATCTCCGTGAACACAAGTCAAAACTAGCAATCCTAGCCCCAGTTGATCCATTCTTTAACCCAGGATATCTTCACTCAAACTTAGTGTCAGCATGGCGAACGAACGGTACCCACTCATCAGCCTTGTCCGCGCGACGGCGTCTCTCCCAAGTCCAGATGCCCCATCTCACGAACTGGAGATCAGGGCACCGCTCGCCCCACAGCACCGCCAACTCTTGCTCCCAGAGGGTAGGGGCTGGCGGATCCTGGGTCAGCATACGACGCCAATGGGCTTGTAGACGCGGGTCGCGGTGCTCTGCGAGGTAGCGTTGTTGAATATGATCGGTGAGTGTGAGCTGAATGTTATTGTCGGTTCCTACAATATCGAGTCGTCGCAGCTTGGGAAATGATCCCAGCAAACGTTTCGTAAACAGTCGGGCGAACTCCTGGGGATCTATATGAGCACAACACGAGCACAGGATACATTAGTGGACAAGAGAACAGCTAACCTCACTTGACTGCCACCCCAGATCCGAGTCGATGTCAAGCATTTCGAGGTCGCCGAGAGCTGCGATCCTGGCCAACTTCCGCACGCGAAACTCCGGAGAGCCGAGGGTGGCGAGGGTAGCGCGAAACGCTCTTGTCTTCACGGTTGCCCCCAATGCAGCGTGCACCGCTCCTTCGACTTGGTCTCCGTCCGACACGCCGGCCACATTGAGATAATGGACAGGTCGCCCAGGCACGTAAGAGCATACACCACGAATCGGTCCAGTAAATTGTTCGAGGTTTGGGATGAGTGCCTGATCAATAAGCGAGTTGGCAAGTAGTGAGAACTCGATTGAAATGAGATCTGGGCAGTAACGAAGGAGCCCCTGGATATCGCGCGGCAGCGATAGAATAAGGGCGCGTACAGGAAGTCGTTTGCGCTGACGGGTGAGCATATATAGAACGGGTTCGTCTGCGTGAAGTGTGTAGAGATTTGTAGCCACCCTGACAAGATTGACGAGGGCAATGGTTTCGTCATCGTTGCGCATGCTGTCGAGAGTCTTACGAATCGTGATCTGAGCG
This sequence comes from Auriculariales sp. MPI-PUGE-AT-0066, assembly GCA_020744175.1. Classification (NCBI taxonomy): domain Eukaryota; kingdom Fungi; phylum Basidiomycota; class Agaricomycetes; order Auriculariales; species Auriculariales sp. MPI-PUGE-AT-0066. Next base: position 272,888 of record JAGTJP010000033.1, read on the forward strand.
AGGGTGAGCTTCTATTGAGAAGTGAGTGTCCGTCATACCGAGCGTAACTCTTTGAGTTTGTAGCGATTTTCGCCCTCGGACAATGGCGGTAGGTATGTATGGCTTAGTTCAAGATATCTGAGGTGCTGAAGGCGAAATATTTGCGCGTGAACTCCAGTTGTCACAGAGAAGCGTCTCAATTCGAGATGGTGAAGTTTCGTTGTAAGTCGCAGCAGACGTTCTAAAGGCGCGAGTGCTGCGAGGAAGTCGATGTACTTGAGCTGACAGTCGTCCTGCTCGCAACGACTGTCTACCACGACCTTGCGCACGCGACTACGTAGGCGATTGGTCGCAACGAGGTTCGTAATGTGTTCAACCCAGTTGCCCAGGTGTGCCTGGCGGTTCTTGGTCGGGTTCATGAAAAAGATGCGCTCGATGAGCCGAGGGAGAGTGATACTTCGCAGCTGGCTACAGAGTTGAGATACAGTGGCCATCTCAATGGGCCATGGCTGCTCTGCAGTTGGCAGAGGAAGTAGGCCCGCAATCTGACACCAAACTTCTACGGGGAGCGTCCGGGTCATAGTGAGAGGTAAAGGATGGAGCTGAGCTGAGCCGGGCTCATCCTACCAATGCCAAGATGTCAAAGGCACTTTCGGCAAAGTACCGCCGCTCCGGCACCGCACACGTGCCTTCAGGAAGCAGGCCACCTTTGCATGAAAAGAGTCTTGGTGACTTGACAAGCGAGATTCATGTACACGCTCTACATTCTATTGCTGAGCTCCGCAAAACGCATCGCACCGAAAGGTCGGTAGAGATCATGATGCTCCAATAACCGCTCATATTCCCGTCTGTCCTTGGTATCACGCGCATCGAAACAGTCTGAAAGATGCGTCAAGTGCACCAGATGACCTCGTCTCTTGCGAACAAATGCCGCGAATAGGCCTGCTGCTGTAACCACGGTGGCACAGCTGATCAGAGCCGGCTGGGAAAACTGCTCAGGATGAGACCAGATGATCGTCGAGGCGTATGAGCAGAGCTCAAAGAGATTCTGCCATGACGCCTCAACCGTGGAGAATGACCCGCGCCGCTCAGGCTCAACTTCCTGTAGGAAAGAATAAGTGGCGTGCCGGGTAGATCATCCGACCCACCTCCTGAATGATGACTTGCACTGAGAGGTCAAAGCCCCATAGACCAACCCTGCTGAGAGCCGTCGTACCAACAAGAACCCATGCCGCATATATCGGTACTGTCATTGACCGAAACGCGGTGACTCCAAGCACAAGACAGATGGCTTGCCAATTGATGAACCATATGCCGGAGCGGATTGGTCCGATGCGTCCCATTACACGAGGCGCGAGCCAAGTTGCCGAGAGCTCAAACCAGCAGAGATAGCGCGTGCTATGCCGATGAGACGCGTGTCGTATCCCACTGAGAGAAGATAAGTAATCATCTGCCCTGAGAAGGATAGTACAGTGAAATAAAGGATGGAACATGTGAAAGATGGCAGGAATGCTCGATGCTGCATATAATCGCCCATTGCGTGCACCGTGTCGGAGATACTTTGTTGCAGCATCGTCCACCTCGAATAAGTCTCTGGTAGATCAACGTTCAAATGCGCAGGGACTTTTGGATGGCGCAGTTCCGGAACAGCCAAGTAGACCTTTGAATAATGGTGAACAGAGCAGCTTCCTGCAGCAGGAAGCAACATACTCGTGCAATTGTACGATACTCTATTGCAATCGAAGCCGTATTGATGATCAGATTAATGAGAATGGTCAGCTCTACGGAGATTCCGCTGAGCAATGCCACGAATAACGGCCCAGCGAGCTTGCAGAAGAGGTCAATGCGGCGCATCTGCGAGTTGAGTCCTGAGCGTGATGGTCAATCTATTACCTCTGATAAGGCAATTAACGCACTCCGAAGTAGAGCCTCTTCTCCTCCCGCAATAACAACGACCTATGAGCTAGCTTAGCTGACCAGTGCCGGTGAACGCGAGGAACCCATACCCAATCGCGTTCGATAGACACAAGATTCATGATTGCGCCAAGTTTCTCAGTGCATGCGAAGAGGACGAGAACAACAAGCACGCCTGAGCTGATGGACGCGTTATTTGTGCCTAGCGGGCCGCGCAACACCGCCAAGAAGATGATGCAGGAACCAGTCACGACGAGCCGCTGCGCAACTAAATAACTTGTCAGACTCATCTGCGACCAGGAAACTAGCAAGTTGATATAACGAACATATGGAAAGACGCACGACCTGAAGTCTGTTCCAGGTGTCGATGTACCTCCCAATAGCAGGCGCAATGAAGACAGCCGATGAAGCTCGGAAGAGAGCATAGATTGACATCGGCAACAGAGTTTTGGGGAAAATGTGCGCCATATATATCACCGCACCAAACTCGAAGACTCGAGAATTCCACATCGAAAGAAGATGTGAAGTGTACAAATTGGTGTAGTCTTGACTCTGAGAGGGCTGCTCTATCGCACTGGGTTCAAACGCAAATGATCGGGTTGTCGAGTCCGCATTGTTCTCACTCCTTAGAAAAGGTGTAATGGCTTTATTCCTATTATCCGTCATCGCGACGGGGCGAGAGGGAGACAGAATAGCAGCTCCGGAAAGAGGGCGAGTGGGATCAGGACAAGATGGTGCGACCTCGTGGGATTTTCCGGGCGGCAGCGACCGGATTTAGCAATGTATACGTCGTAATACAAGATAGGAAGAAGAAAACCATCACATGCTTTGCTAAGCGGCATCCAGGATGGAGCGAGAAAGATCATGGTGGTGGGTTCTTGGGTGGCGGGAGCTGCACCGACTCCTGGCTGACGCTGACCACACCATCCTTCCACGTCATTGTGACGAAGACACCCGTTGTTTTTGAACGTGAAAAAAGACCAGGGTTGACCATTGCGCACCCATCGACGTTCTTTGAGCACCGAATGAGCCAAAACGAACCACATCCTCAAACATCAAACGCTTCTCACCTTGTGAAACTTCGCCAGCCTGCTTGGGAGTATTAACGCGTCGGGGCGTGTCTGCAACGTGGAGAGGGGCAAGTGAGAAAGATCAAACGGCACTTTGGCATCACGTGGAGGCGGAAATAGCGGATAGAAACTGTGCATTGAGCGATCGCTTAGTAGGTTTATTTCCAGCGCATGACAGGAAACGCACCTTCGCTGTTCAAGGAACTGCCTGCAGCTGTTGGCCATTGCATCTGTTTCTCCCTGCTGCTGGTGAAACGCGTATACAAACTCTCGCGTCTTCAGATCCCATAATGCATCCAGACTGCAGGTGGCGATATCGACGCCGTTGACATTAATCACTGTCGGGTTGGGCTGGAAGTGGATATTCTGTGATATTGAGTTAGCGTGTAATGTGATGCGTGGTTCGACGAAGGACGTACTGGGTGCGCAGTCCACTCGCCGCCAATTTCGCCTTGAGGGAAAACGGCATGGTCGGTGATGGCGTCACGGACACTCGGTACGAGGTACACCTTTGTATTCGGACGGCGATCGCACAGAAACTTCAGTCGGCCCAGAATATGCTTTTGGAAAAGTTGCTTAGGGTGTTCATCCAGGTCGCCTTGTGCGACGAGTGGATGCTCGCTGTCGACGAACGGACCGAGCTGCAAGCCAGGATTGAGAACCGCTGCACGATCAATAGGAATTAGGTTTGCTCACCAGAATGACTGCGTTGGGTTCGCGTTGATCGACAGTACGCAAAAGTGCAGACATCGGTTCGTACGCCAGATTCGAGTCGAACGTGAACGGCCCAGCTGCGACACAGACAGTTGCACTGGCCGTCTGAGGCTCGTTTATCATGGGCGGGAGCTGCGAAGAAACGTGCTGTGAGTCTTGTGTGGGAGAACGCGAGATGGTGTTGTAGTACAGAAAGAACCTCGCGTACGACGAATCGCCCGCCGACTCCCCGGCCCTTGAGCGCAACAATGGCGCCAGGGAAGAAAGGGGTAGTCTGATATCCATCTCGGTGCGAGACACCGCGCGGAAAGACTAATTCGATGCGTTTTCCTGTGCCCGTGTCGCGCGATGGTTCAAGGAACATGGACTTCTCGTTGAGCTTAGCCTTCTCATCTTCAGTGTTGACATCCATGCAAATGCGTCCCACAACGAGGACATCTTCCTGTCAACGCACACAAAAAAATTTAAGCTTTCGAGCTTGGCTCGTGGGGTAAGTTTGAGCGGACCGTTGGAATTAGCCATGGGTCGGAGACCTCACCGTCGTCGGGGTAGGCAGCAGCGACGAGATTCTCGAACTCGTCGATCCGGTCATCGAGCGCTGCGCCATCATCAGCGAGAACAATTTCGCGCACTAATATGAGTACACACCTTCGCCGCGATCGAGGATACGGTCTTGCAAATACCGATCTGCAGGACCGCGTCAGACTCGCACAAGCTTGGTCGACTGTAAACTTGCATCTCCTCTCAGACACCATTGGCACGCTCATATGGGTTGCTGCAAAAGACCCCGCTTGCCCCCCGCTTGATGTTGCTGCTGCAGCGGAAGTTGGACCTGCTGCAGGTCGTGCTGCTCGGGTCGGTTGGGGCATCGTCCGCTGCTGCACCTGCGCGCTGACCGCAGCTTCGAGACGCTTAGATAATGCACCTCGCAGCTCCTTCAATCCGGAGGAGCTGATAGGTAGAATCTTGCTGGTCTTGGCCAGAATATGCGCTTCCCAGTGGGATTTGAGCTCGCTTGGATGTAGCTGGAACTCGACACACATCTTTTTGCCTAAACCAAATTAACGAGATTAGGTGTGCACATCCAAGCGGCCGCACATTCATCAAAGAGCGCGGGGTCACGAGCGGCGTCGCCGAATGTGTCGAGAATCTGGGTTGAAGACACGCTCATGACGGACGACGGGAGACACACAAGGGTCGGAGATTGCACGTATCGGAAAATACCGAAGGCTCCTCTAACATGATAAAAATGGAAAGAAAGGCTAGTGCATCAGAATACAACACACGGTAATCCGAATATTCCGATCCAGATGTCGGTACGAAGGGCTTTGCCAGTCACAGTAGTGCAACAACAGCCATCACACCGGCGCCGATGGCCACGCCGACCGGTGCGGGGATGCTGACAGCCATGCCAGTAACGCCACTAGGGGTTGTCCCCACGTTGATTGCTGGTCCAACGGGAGAAGAGCTACCAGCGTCGCTCGAGCCTGCGTGATCAGAACGGTCAGTACGAGCCATTTAAGCATACCGGCCGCCGCGAGAAGGATTCAGAGACTGCCTCCTCGTCGCGGTCGGTTGTAGTAGTTTAACAAGGTTACATACCAGTGCCGGCAGCTGGGGTAGGCTGCGGTGATGTGCCATGCTCTGCAGAGGCATCATAGTCGCTGCCAGCCGCTGTATACAAGCGATTAGGCAATCGAATCAGATGATTAGTTGGTCCGGCATACCACAAAGAGTGTCAAGTACGGTTGAGATCTCAGCACACGCCTGGTTTACACAGGTATCAATCGCTGCCCAGAGATCTTTCTTCGTGCATAAACACGCAATAGTTTGCGTCCTGAGGAAACGTGTGGAAATGCGCAGGGCGAGAGGGGGAACATTGGCGGAAGCCGGCAGCAACGGGCGCAGCAAAGTGAGCTCGGAATATGTTACCAAGTGATGCTGCTAGAGTACGCACAGGCCTTGATTGCCGTTGGTGCAGCTGGTTGCATCGGCACGGTGTGCAGTGGCACCCTTGGTGGCACAAGTTTGGATGCAGGTTTGTTGCTCATCAGAGATGTTCTGTCGTGCGACCAAGCTGCCTGCAGCAGATGCGACTGTGAAAGTGGCAAGGAGAGCAGGCCAGGCAAGGACGCGCATAGTACGGGGTGAAAAGGAACAAAGTGTAGAAGAAGGTGAAGGGGAAAGGAGGTGATCTTGGCATCCAGCCCACGCATTGCCCAGCCCTTGATGCGCTCCGTGGCATTGTGATGCGCTTCATTATTTGACTGTCGGAGATAAGCAGCCACCGCAGTGCGATCATAGTTTTCACCTCAACCAGGCTGTCTCTATTATGGGAGGAGGGTATCATCATCCGTTCTATTATGTCTGGCGAGAGTCGTCGCCATAGCTGCCAGTTTACGACAACGCGGTTGCTGTCAACAACATGGTTCATGTTCCTACATTCTATAAGTGGCTTCTACCAGTGACGGCCGAAACAGCGGCACCAGACAGTGCGACAAATGCGAATGGCAGATATGGATTGGAAGGAGCGCAAGTGTAGGTCGCGCTGTCGGAGTGGGCCGCCAGCGTTCGATGACCGACTTCTGCTTTTGATCTCGGGAGACTCGCCTGTCATTGCCGCGTCGCTGCCGGCCGCGATGAGCGCGACAGCTGCTACCACAAACCACAAGGGTGACTTCTACACTAACCAACTTGATTTGGCACTTGCGGGTGGCCAATGGACATCCAATACACCCGCAAAAGGGATTGGCGGCGTGGCGATCTCGTGGGCTGAGCTCCTGCGCAAGTTTCGCAAGCATTGCCCTAACCAGTCTGGTGCGCAAGAAGCCTAGAGACCCTGTGCAAGACTAACACACAGCGGGAGCAGTCACGGCCGAGGTTGCGGCGAGCGTGCATGCGCTGTCGCTGCTCGGTTTGCGAAGCAGTCCACCTGGCAGCGAACTCGAGGCGGACGACCGCAGCTTAGATGGCCAGCTCGACTTCAACAGCGAAGCCATATTGCCCGCAGAGGCTCGCGAGGAAGCACAGGCTGCGTACGACAAGCTCAACGCGCTGTCCGACAAATCCACCGTGCGCGCACTCAACTCGCAGCTATTCTTCCCACTCACGCGTCGCATTTCAGTCTGTCAGGTCCACGCTCGGCTTCTTCTCGTACACACTCGGCCGGCCACAGGAGGCCATCGACCACCTGAAACACGCCTCGCTAGCCGACGCCGACACTAGATCCCAGTGGGCTCTCGTTGAGCGCATCCGTTCACTCACAATTACAGGTGAGATCTGTTTTGGAGTTTTCTCGCCGCGTTATTTTGACCGCGTCATCTCAAGGTCTTGCGCATGAGGCTCTCGGTCATCCGGATGCCATCTCTCCTTACAAGACTGCGATCGCTGCCCTTCCTGCACCTCCACCCACCACAATCAATCCCCCAACAGAACTTGCGCGCTGGAGCGAACGCGCTCTCTGGAGATTTGTCTGTCTGACCGTTACCGACGGCCAGTCGTTCGACCAGGTCCTTGACGCGCTTCGCACATACCTTTCGCATAGTGCCCGCTGGCCAGCTCCTTTCCGCCCACGCCACCGATCGACACTGCTTCGCCTGCATCTTCACGTTCTCTCCCTCAATCCCCCTCCTTCCTGGACCAGCTCCAAGCCTGGCAGGCTGCAATGGCTTCATGAAACCCGGACGACTGTGAGCGAACTTCGCAGTGTACTCACAGGCAGCATGAGCTTCCCTGGATCTGGAAAGCGCAACATACCCGTCGAAAAGTTTGTGGACACCTGCGTGCGGCTATGGGAGGTTGGTGGCGCAAATGCTGATCAGGCTGACTGGGTCATCGATGTACGTTCACCTAAGTCCCAAATTTTCGTAGTGCTGACTTTTGCTTGCAGGTTATGTATTGGGCAATGCGTTACACCTTCAACTCGACGCGGATAATGCGCCACATGACGAGGCTTCTCGCTGCTTCTGGCGACATATCCTTTTCTAAACGCATTCTCGACATGTACGTCAAACTGATGCAGCACGCGCGCAAAGCGAGCGACTCTAGTCGAAATCACGATACCAACGGCACCACCAATGGCGATATCCTTCCACCGCCGCCTGAAGACGGGTCGGATTCGGACGCTCTATTCTTGCATACTGTCGTACAGGGCATTCGCATGATTTGCCGTACCGGTCACGCGGAGGATGCGGCGCCACTGGTGCCAGTACTAGACGAGATCTTCCAACGGTGCCACCTCCCCGCAGAGCAGATGGTAGAGGCGCGCAACGCCGCAGGACTTGCAAAATCTGTTTGGAACATCGTAGCCGCCGCTCAATGTCAGTGTGACCTACTGTCATATTTCCCCCGCAAATTTGCTAAGCTGTAAAATTTTTCCCAGCCCACTCTCACGAAGCACGGTCAAAGCACCTAGATGCTGCTCGAGAAGCGTTGGCAGGTCTGACTGGCCCCAGCGCCGCCTACCACCGCGCACTGCTTTTGTCTCTCGACGGCGCAGCCAAACGTTCTGATGCCGTTGCAGCAGCACGAGAAGCGGTTGAAGGCGCTCCGCGCGACGTGCGCGTATGGCATCTCCTTGGCCTGCTTCTGGCCGCCGAAGGCGACTTCAATGCCGCACGCGAAATTCTTGAAATTGGCGCCACGGCGTGCTCGCCACCCGCGCCAGAAGACGAGGCCGAGCCGGCCATCGATACCGCAACCCTGGACGTGCTCGAGGGATGGAATCAGGAGTGGAATGGCTGGCCGCTAGAGGAACAGGAAGATTGGGCAAAGCGTGATGAACGGGAAGATGCCTTGCAGTTGAGGATGACCCAAGTGGCGATTATCGAGGCAGTTCTCGGTCCTGAGGGTGCTAGCAACCGCTGGCTTGAGGTCTTCACCTGGTGGTCTCGTGAGTATCTCTCCTCCTTGCGGCTATCTGATGACGGTCTGAACTTGATTGGCAGAGGTATTTCCAACTGAGACCGCGAGCTCGCACCAGACTCCAGAGATCCCGTCACTTGCATTGACGCGGACGATAACCCCAACTTTAGAAATTGAAGAGCCGCAGCAGCAACTTGAGGGCCTCCGTGGGCCAGCAATTGAGCTTATACCCCCTAGTCCGGCCGAAGAGCCTTCGTCAGGCCTCCTCTCTCCCGACGGTGAGAAGCGGGACAGCAAAGATCGAGAGGACAAGGACAAACTATTGGTCAAAATGCGCCGCGAGGTTGTCAAAGGCCGTGAACGCATTGACACCATCTCCAAGAAGATTGTCGTGGGCGTCCAGGGCCGCGCACGCTCCAACAGCGAGTCGCAACGACAGCGCCGGTCCAGCGCGGGTTCAGCCTTAGATTTTGGCCTCGTGTTGAGCAGGACCAACTCGTACCAGGCAAGTTCCATCCACTCGCGGCGCGGTCAGATTCAGGGTGCTGCTGCTGCTGGAGCGAGTACACCACAGCTAGGGTCGCCCTTCGGCACGATCATCCGACGACGCTCGCCTTCGCCACCGCCTCCTCCACCTCCACCAGCCCCTTCAGCGGAGAAAGAAAAGGCCAAAGGCCGCGAGAAGCGCGAGAAGCGGCTGCGCAGCGAGTTGTGGCTGATGAGCGCGGCAAGCTTCCGCCGCCAGGGCCGTCTGGAGCACGCGCGCGGTGCAATTCAGTATGCTGAGGCGTGCGATGCGAACAACGCAAACGTTTTCACGCAACTCGGGCTTCTCCATGTCGCGCAGCACAACTCGGCTCAAGCAGGGCATGCACTGGATAAGGCGTTGATGCTCGACCCGGACAACGTCCAGGCGCTCATCCACCGGGCGAAACTCTATCTCGATCACGGTGAAGTTGACCTCGCGGAGGGCATGCTTACAGGTCTGGTGTCTGGCCTGGGTTGGGCAACCCCAGAGGCTTGGTTTGTGCGCGCACAAGCGGCTGGCAAGCAGGGTCGGCAGAAGGAGCAACGCGCTTGGCTGGAGCGGGCCTTGTTCCTGTGCGAAGGCAGGGGTATCAGAGAGGTTGGCGACGCGCTAGGATGGTGCTTGTGAACTGCAGCGGTGTTACTCGTTCCCCACACTCATTACTTGCATTAAGCCTAATTAGACTCAGTAAATAGGAGTCCTTCTCGTTGAAGGCAACATAATCAACTCAAGGTTGAGATTACGACAAAGCTAGCGGCGACACATGATCAAAAATGAGGGCACATCACGTAGAAAGAGGATCACGGACGAGTGGAACGAATGCAGAAGAGCATAATTGAGAGAACAAAGGTCTATCTATATCTTGTTCGCCCATGAGTCGGACGGCATTTCTTCGCTGCGATCAGGCGGACCCGCACGACGACCATACTTCTGAACCTGGAGTGGTGCGATCCCGCCACCATTGCTCTGATGAGAACGAGCGGTTCGTGACGGTGTAGCTTGCGTCCGAAGTCCGCTCATAGGAGCGGCGCTCGAGCTTGCTGCCCGCAATGATGACGATGCTTCTCTCCGAGAGTCTGGCGATACACGCATCCTGTCTATCTTGCGTTGGCCTTCACAAAAGTCTAGCTCAAGTCAGGTGTAGGTCAATGTTCGAATTGTACCAGCTTACCAGGAGTGTTTGAGGTGCAAGGAACACGGGTGTGAGTAGTTCGATTTCCGATGGCCTCGACGTGCCCGTGTGATGATGCACCGCCGGGTACTCGTTGAGCTGGAACCCTTCGAAGCGGGACCATCGGTGAACTTGGCTCTGCCGTGTTTTGGGTCCCACGAAATCGGGTTACCTTAGACGATGGTGGCGGGGAGGACTCTTCGCTTCCCAACGAACCCGAGCGGAACGTGCGGGTGTAGCTGTACGGGGAAGGAGTTTTGTTCCGCAGCGTTGAGTTTGCCGTGACCGGCAGTGCGCTCGGGCGAGATCTAGGTGAAGTGACCTTAGGCGACTCAAGGCGATACGAGTCATGATCTCGCTAGATCTAAGATCTTGAAGTAAGGAAAGGGATGCAGAGCGAGAGTGAGATATTGGGGTATTCATCCGGATCGAAGGAGTTGTCTGAGAGCCACCGGTGGATGGGGTCCGGATGTGACGCACATGCGCTCTTATCTGGCCGCGCCTGATCTCAGACGATGTGAGACCTGACTGGAACTTGAATTGGCAGAGCGACGACTCGCTTCAGTGAGGAAACTGGAGCTTGGCGGAGGCGCTTGCAACTCGAGTGACAGCTCAGAAGCGTTGAAGGCCAGAGTTTTACCACGTGCGCCGCGACTAGGCAGTATCGCAAGCTGGGAATCCTTTGGTGGAAGCGGCGGCGCCTGAGGAGAGCCCGAGTCCCGAAATGCAGAGCCGATCTGCGCCTCAGACGGTGTTGGTGACTTGGGTGAAGTGAATTGTCGGCCGCGAGCCGCATTACGCTGCTCAAGCCTATCTTTCAAACGCATAAGAAGATCGTTAGCGCTACTTGAGGATGAAACGGTTGATGATGGTTGCGCTGAGCGTCTACTGCGAGCCGCCACGGCACTCGAATGTCGGCGGTCTTGTGCAAAGGCGGCAGAGAGACGCATAGAAGCTAGTGCGTTGCCTGTTATCGGTGCTATTAATTCGCCTTCCACAGTCGTCTGAAGCGCTGCTGGGGGCTCATGTCGTGGACGACTTGGCTCCGTAGGAGACGCTGCAGATTGCTCATCCTCCGAAGACTCCATCGTGTATTCATCGGTTGGGTCTTCATCCTTGAGCAACTCTGTCTTTTCTAGCTGAGAGCGACGCACGCTTCGAAATCCATCATCATCACTGCTCGCCAAGCTGTGCTGTCGGTTGTGTTTAGAAGGTGCTTGATCAAAACATCTCAGACGAGATGCTAAGTTTGCAGGAAGGCAATTCGAGTGGCGAGCGGTCTCTTGAGAATAAAAAGATGTCTCGTCGATGTAAGATAATGGCGTCTGTAGTCTTTGAGTACCAGTCTCCTGGTTCCGGGCCTTTGCAGCCGCACGGTATGCCCCTATGCGCCGGTCGCCAGACGGGCCTGTGGGAATGTCAATCTTTTGGAATGAATGTAAACTTCTCAAACTGCTTACTATCAGAAGGTGCGATAGATGACCCACGCGAGATTAGACTCTCTCGATCGCGGGTGGGAGCATTTGGAGGGCTCTGGCTGACGGACGATCCAACGAAGGGAGGCGCAGAGCGGACGTTCACCGCCCAGCCTTGGACCATGCGCGTATGCCCAGACATCTTTTCGTCGAATGGGTAAGCATCGTCTGAGTCTGAACCGTATCTGGGCACACGTCGTGGCGATAGTGGTCGGATGGGCATCGGCATCGGCATCGGCGGTAGACTCTCCTTCCCCTCCGAGTTCGGCGGCAACCTGAAGTCCTCGTCGCTATCAACGGTTCGACGTGCACTAACACGGCGCACTCCAACCACTTGATGTGTTTTGCTGTCCTCGAGTTTATCGTATCCCTTTCGCACGTAGGGGACGTCTGAGTCGGTATGCATGCTACCTGTGAGGGAGTTGGCCCGACCGCGGCGCCGAGCCCACTTATTCCAGAGCCAAACTGCAACGACGGCTCCCAAAAAAACAACCACCATGACGAAAAGGGGTATGAGATAGATTATTTTAAACCCAGAGGTGGCGGCTGTCACAGGGGATTTCGTTGTCGCTTCAGTGGCTGATACCGAGACCGAGGCGACGGCCACTGCGTTCGTCCCTCCTGTTACGGTATAAGTTGAAGTGTCGAGTGTTTTAGAGGAGGAGTAAGATGCGGTAGTAAAGACAGCAGCCGCCGTGGTAGGTGTGGCAGTGGTCATGGTGGGCTGCAGCTCAGCCGAAGTCGTTGCCTGTGTTGCGCTCGTCCCGGCCATGGTTGCAGCACCTTCTGGTGGATACGGCCACCAGTAATTGTAGCTCACTATGCTCTGGAAGCTACCACTATCAGGTGATTGAGCGAGGGACACGGCGGCGGAGGCGTCCCAGGCAGAGGTGGCCCCGCTATCCCATTGTCGTGCGCGAACGTTTGGTGGAGACATGTGGTAAACAAGCAACCCACGCAAAGACGCAAAGCTGCAGTGGAAGGACAAGTGGTGCGAAAAGGGGTGAAGGAGCCGTGGGCCCGTCACTAGAGCGATCGAGCGGCAAGCATTTCGAGGACCGTTTCTTCCGCTATCTGGAGCGATCGAGCATGTCTGTAGCAGAACTGATCATGTGATGAACATTGTCGGTAAGACCAGCGTTGCTGTATAAATTCTGATATGAGTGAGCATTCAGCGGGAATGTAGGAGGCAGAGGTGCATGGTGTCGGACTCTAGAATCGCGTCTTCTCGTAAGGCTTTGGTCAAACACAAACCCATAAACCTGGATGTATTTGTACAAATAATTCGGGGTGATTGTATGATACCGCAGAAATGAGAGTGAGGCGATGGGAAAGATGGGGACTTTAAGCAGGGGAGCTACGTGACTTTGTGAGACGATCATCAGCTGGAAATGAAGCATGACAATGGGCGAAGGCGAGACGGACAGTCGATACAGTGAGGCATCTGCTTCTGCGAACCTTAGGACTAGATTCGTTCTACACCATAAACGAGAAGAGGAGGGAGAGAGACAGAGCGAGAGACGGACACGATGAGTGGAAATGGATGAGACCATCATCATGAGTTCGTGAATATAGCGAAATGGACGATGCGGGATTGCAAAGACTGGTACAGTATGCTGAGTGAATAAGTCCCTTGAACGTTAGAGTTGAGTGATGGCGGTGGGGTGTGGAGGCGGTATAAGGCGTGCAGTCGTTCGCTTGACCAACTTCAAGCCCGATAAGCCTATAGCTTGAGCTCGGTCAGGACGCGTCGTGCTAGCATCTGGTACTGCCACGCATCCCCGCTGACTCTGCGGAACTGAATGCCGTGTAGAGGAAGCAGAGGGACCTGCAGAACACATGAGGATGAACTCTGACCACAAATACATCAAACGTACCTTCACCACATGCACCTCGAATCGAACCCCGAGTGGACCAGACGGGTCTCCGGTGATCTGCGTCTGGACTGCTGACATGTGTGCTGGATCGAACGGTGCAGGCGAGCTTGCGAAATCTCGCGGGATCGGCTGAATAAAGCGGCCCGTGGTTGGCGAAGCTGACCTTGAAACGGCCGCACTTGCACCGCCGCTAGCCGAGCCATTGCTGCCGGCAACGAATCCGTGGGCCGCTTGAGAGCGCTGCGAGAGCGCATCTTCTTCGCGGTTGCCGTGCCCCGGACTAACCGGAGCACCAGAGGCGATTGCACCAATGTTTAACAAGCCGGACCCATTGATGCTCACGCTTGGCCGCGGTGGAAGCTCTTTCTCCATCTCGGTACCCGCCCTGGTTAGTGGTCTCGAGGAACGTACAGATTCTGCGTCAGTCTTGTCTCCGCGGCCGAGCTTGCCAAAGGACAGCTTGGACCCCTTCTTGTTGAGCTTCTGGCCGGCGGACGAGTCACGCGAGTGCTGTCCGTTTGCCTGTATGGATTGAGGGTGGTGAGGGTGCATTGGCGATGGAGGGGCGACAGTGGAGAGGTCAATTGACGGAGCATAAAGGCATTCGAACCCGCCCTTGATCTCACGGTGTTGAATCTGCATGCGGTCGAGAACTTTCCGCAAATCCTGGTGTAGAACAGGTGGCGACTTCGTAGACGTCGTTTGCACACTGCCAATAGTTCAGTCCGGCATGACGGCAATGGCCAAAACAAAAACCAACCTAAAGAGACCTTTCATGAACAAAGGTTTGAAGTCCTTGTCGGACTGGTCCAACGGCTCGTCGTCTGTCGACTGGCCCATCTCCTCATGCTCCTCACGATTGTACTCGGGTCGCCGTCTCCGCCCGATGGTGTTCGCAGTGAAGAGTCCGAGTCCAGGGCCAAGACTGCCCCGTCGTTCGTGACGCGTCATCTTGCCACCGTGCTCCCGATCCGTCGACGGTTCAATGACAGTAGCGGCGCGCTTGTGCGGGCTCACACCCTTGTCCCCAGGCATCTTGCCGGCTCTCGGGATGGGCATGCTCCTGCTAGTCTGGATGTTCTCGATGTCGGTCTCGGCCTCACGAAACCTCTCAAGCTCATCCGTCCTGTCCTCGCCACTGACCCGCGGGATGAGCAGGCTGGCACGACGGCGCTCCGCGCGCCCGTCCAGCATGCTGCCGAACCGACGCATGAGAGTCGAGCCCCGTCCTTCGGCGGACATCGCCGAGACCGTGCTCGGCCGCGGGATCGCCTCGCGCTCAGCAAACGTCGAGACGGCGGGCCCAGCAGTTTGCGGAGGCTCCTGGTGGTGCAGGGTGACTTCGCCAAGCTCGCCGACGGCACCGGCCGGACGCGACCAGGGCGCGGTCACATTCTGGCGCGGCGTTTGTGACAGGGACTGGCTGCGCCGGTGGGAAGAGGCCGGTGGGGCCCTAAGTCCACCATTGGACGGCACGCCCTGCCCAATCATCGTGCCCACGTTGCGGTTCGGGTTGGATGGCAGAGCTCCTAGAGCGTCTTCTGGAGCTTTGGGACGCGGAGATGGGATCATGGCTGCAGCGGGTGATGCCAGTTTGGCCGATGGGACTGCTTCGATACCATTATGCTGATGGGAAAGATCGGGTATTGTGATAGGTTCCAGGGCACGCTGACGTTCCTTCTCCTGCTCGGCTTCTTCCAGACTCATCTTCGAGCTGGCAAAGACAGGGTGTCCATACAATCGCTCGCGCTCCATCTTCTCCCGAACGAGGAAGTAGATGGAGATAAGCGGATGGAAGCCCTTTGTTGCGTCAATGTCGAGTGAATTTGCCAATGATGATGGTTCGAAGATGGACGACGTAGAGCCGGTCTGTGACAGGGAACCGTTGCCGGGGGTGGATGACGCGGGCGTGTTACTTCTGCCAATTGGGAAAAGCTTCTTGGTGTAGAAGTTGAAGCCGGAGAACCGTCTCGACTTTTTGCTTGGGGACTCCGTGTCAGATGTCGGGCTGAGCATGCTGGTGCTGCTGTCACCAGGCTGGCTCCTCCGCAACACCTTTTGGTAAGCCTCGGACTCCAAAAGATTGGTCAACCTGCGCATGATTTCCTTCTCACTGCCAAACTCGAACCCGGTCATTCCACGTATGACCTCAGGATCGAGATCATCGACGCGCAACGCAGTGCGCCGGGGGAAATGAACCGACTGCGCGCCGTTGAAACCACGCAGCATCCACGGATGGTGAGTGACCTCATGCATCGTGGCGCGCAAGGATGGATTTGTTACCAGGATACGGGCGAGAAGAGCCTTGCAGTCAGCGCTGAGCCAGACAGGGTACTCGACGACGCCACGCTTGATCTTGGCATGTAGAGCCGGCATGCTCTGGTCGTCAAAGGGAACCTTGCCGCAAACGAGGACGTAAAGCACCACGCCAAAGCTCCACACGTCAACCTCTGGCCCTGTGTAGACCTTTGCATTGAGCAACTCCGGTGCGGCAAAGTAAAGGGAACCGCAGAAGGTGCTAAGGCTGCTGGCGGGGTTGTAGAGGTTCGAGAGACCAAAGTCAATGAGCTTGATATTTCCGTTTGCTGAGATGAGGATGTTCTCGATCTTGAGATCGCGGTGGACGACGTTGTTACGGTGACAGTACTCGAGTGCCGAGCTGATCTGACGGGCGAATTTGCGGGCGACGCGCTCGCGGAGTCGGCCGTGTGAGATGATGTAGTCGAGAAGCTGACCGCCGTTGACGTAGTCCATGACCATGAAATAGTTGTGCGGCTGGACGATAAAGTCGCGCATTCCACATATGTATGGATGGTGGAGGAGCATGGAAAGCGAGGCTTCGCGCACCGACCTGATTTCCTTGGAGGCATCCTTTGCGACTTGCTTTGCGTGAGCTTCTGGAGTCGTGCCTGCCGCGGCGGTGGTCTGAGGTCTAGGAACAATCTTTACGGCGAGCTGTGATGATGGTGAGCGCGCGGTGGTCGGTCAGAAGATGATGGAAGGGGGACTGACGCGCTCGCCGGAGTGGATGTGGTGCGCGAGCTTGACCTTGCCCATGGAGCCGGCGCCGAGGGTCTTGCTAAGATTGTATTCGCCAACGATGCGACTGGTAGACTTGCGAGCGCTGGTAGAAGTGGGCTGGGTGGTGGAGGTGTTGTCAGTGCGGCGCGAGGACTGCGATTGGCTGACATGGCCCGCGGCGAGATGGGCAGTTGCTGCAGCCGAGTTGGACGACTGGGGCGGCATGCTCATTGGACGAACGCGGGGCTGTCTAAGCGGTGGTGGTGTAGGAGTGGGAGCGGCGTTTACGGGCAAGTCGTATTCGTGGCCGGTGTTGACGGACCCGCCGTGTGACGGGTTCACCTGGCCCTCTTCAGGCACGTCTTTGAGTCCCGTGGCGGCCAGAGAGTGTGGGTATGCGGTCGACGTCGCGCTCGGCATCCCCCAGCCCAAGTGCGCCAGAAGAACAACTCGAATGAGCGGACTTGAACTCCTCGGGCTCAAGTTCCTATTCGCACGCCTGCCCCCCTTGTCCCCTTCTCACAAACATTTAACTTTCCATCTGCACCATATGAACCCGCTCTCGTGGCCATCGCGAGCGATTTTCTCACTCGGCCTTTCGTCCTCGACCCGACCCGCTTTGACCTGCTCCCGGTGTTTGAGAGCGGCAACACGCCATATCCCTAAGAGTCTCAATCACGCTGAAACGTGTCTGTCGATGCAAACTTCAAGTCCCGGTTAGGCGCCGACAGTCTCCGACGCTTCAAGGACCGTTTCACACCTCAGGCTGGCTCTACATATCCCACTACATAAGCAGCACATTCTGTATGGCCGCCACATGATGAGGTGACGTATAGCCTTGTCAAGTGAGTGCAGCCGGGACAGTGAACCGCAGTCATATCGGTTCGTCAGACGACGGTGCTTCATTTAGCCTATAGGCTAAAGTCAGTACCCTCCATAAAATATTCATGATATCTACAGCAGACATCTCCTCAAAATCAAGTTAGCCCCAATGTCGTCGAAATCTCACCAACCACTAGGCGGCACCTACAAATATCGAGTCCTCTTCCTGGTCTATGTCTGGCGAGTCTGGCTGTGGCATACCCAAAAGTGTCCGCACCTGCGCGCGATGTGCAGCTTTGGTCCACCCAAATCCGCCCCAGCCCTCGACAATCACAACGCGCAGCCTGCTGGGCGGACAGTGGTCCAGGTTCTGAGCTTGCAGATAACTGCGCATACGAACAAAGTCAACCAACGCCGCAGCGCATGAGCTTGGCGCCTTGCACGACCTGATCTTAAACTCCTCAAGCTGCGGGAGCAGCCAATTGTCACTCGCACCGTGTGGTGGCAATGCCAGCGCGTTGAACAGACTGTCGGAGAGTTCACTGGTTTCCAGGCGCAGCCGGCGGAGGTTCCGAAGCGAGCGTAGTCCGTCTGTCAGCTGGCAAACCGCCAGGGAGTCCCACGCGCCAGAGACTTTGAGCTCAATGAGGGTGCTGGCGTGCCGCGGCATGAAGTCGCTCATGAAGGCACGTATGTACGCACGCGACCAAGAAAGTTCTAGCTTCTCCAGAACGGGAAGCCGCACGACCTGCGCCGCAGCGGTGAAGAACCCGATGGCCGCTTGGCCGAGCGCAAGGCTGCGGAGTCGCGTTATGTCAATAGTCTCCAAATGCCTCCTCAAAGTCGTCGTAGGGTGGTCTTCCGAGTGAAAGAATATGTCGAGGGTTTCAAGGTTGGGTGCTGCTTTGAGAGCGCGCCACATCCAGGATTGTGATGCGGATTGCGCATATAGCTCCATCTCGCGAAGGTGCACAAGACCGCCGGGCTGTAGACCCACTTCCGCAATAAATAAGCCGTGATTGTACCTGGAGCAAAAGCGCCGTAGTTTCCCAGAGGAGGGAAGATATTCCATGGGTGGCACGTCAGTGTCGCGCCAGTGTCGTGAGGCACCAATACAGGTTGGTCCCCGCAGCTCCACATTCTCCAACAAAGGAGTAGGCCCTCTCAGGGCATTCAGAATGTCGGCGGAGACAGCCTGATCTGGCATTGAGAATTTGAATGTTCTCCACCGGTGACTTTGTCCCGCAAGTAACGATAAAAAGGGGCTGACGTCCAACGTGGATGGCACATCCGCTTTGATGTAATCCCAAGGGAGAAATATGTCCAATGGACGAGCTCGCGACCATTCACAAAGGGTTGTGAACAGAGCTCGAAGAGTGCGAACCTCCCGAGTGCTACTGGGACCCTTCACACCGAGGAAGCTCCAGAGGGCGGGCGAGCGCAATGCGACTGTGCGCCAATGACGAGACACACTAGCAAGCACGAATGGGATGCGCGTCCGCGCCTTCAGCTCATGCAGACTGGCGGACACATGTAGACTGCCTATCGTGTCGGAGTAGCCGACGTCAAAGCGCGTCGCCCAGACGAAGACTTCGCGCAACAGTTCGACCGGCAACTTGGCGCTGGCCCTTGGACGGGCCGCCATGGCACGTTTCTGCGTAGCTATTCGCTGCGCCAACCTTTCTCGCTGCAGCCTGAGATCAACGATGTTGTCCTCGGTGGTTTGCAGGTGCTCGGCGGCCGCTGCAAATGCTTGGGTTGCAGCTACGGCGTAGTGCTCAGAGTCTCCAATGGTCTTGTCTAGTGTGGCCAATCTGGCCTCATCCTGCCGTAACGTGAAGTATGCAAGGTCAAACCCGATGCGGTCTCGATAGGCGGCTGCAGCCATTGCGGGCGACAGTCAGTAAAGTGCGGTGGGAAACAAGATGACAAGGTCTGGGCATCCAGCCGCTCATAACCGTCGCCTTCGCCGAAAACCAGGAAGTCGCAACTTTCTCGTGTCAGACTGCTCCTTAGTCATCTGTTTGGGCACTGTTGTCGGACGTGATGCGCCAGTCCGTGGGCTCGACCGATCTATAACACTGGTATCTGAAGGCACGTCAGATCATGAGGCATCGAAATCACACTTTGGTCCTAGCCAGCTATTATTCAGTCTCTCCAATCCCTCTAGGAGGTCTATATCTTGAAGGGCCTGAGTCTTTGACTAATTAGTTCTTATCCGCCTCTGACTGATGTGTTCCTCACCGTTGCAGTGCCGGAGGATGGAGTGCATGCCGTGCCCGCTCCAGACAAAATTGGAAGTCACTATAACTGTACAACCCTTCGCCCCTGTAGACTTATTTGCTGGTACAGTAAGAGCTGTGAGCTTGTATCCCCTCTTCAAACAGGAGAACCTTTGCACGGCATTCACCGCTGCTTCGCAAACCTTGCACAGCTCGGTCTATCTTGGTGGACACCACTTTCTTTTCAATAGCCACTGTGCTACTAATTTCAAGACCGCGTGGGCCATGCTCATCATGCTCCCTATAGTCAGTGCAAGAACCGACATCACGATGTGTCTCGAACGCGGTGCGCGACGTCGCGACGGGAGCGCTTGAATATCAGCTTGGCGCGCTCCCAAGCAACATTCCGGACACCCCTCTTCCTCCTACAAATCAAAGCAGTCTCCGCGCGCGTAGCATTCCGCTTTCTCCTTCTGCTCTCGCTGCGCGTTCGTTCTTCTTATTCTTTACTTCAACTCTTCGCTTGCGCGTGGCTGTCGACATCCACGCGCCGTTTATCCTATACCTTCTTCAACATCATCTTTTGCAAACTATTCATTGATTCAACATGGTAGCAACACGTGCACTCGCTCTGGCAGCTGTCGCACTCTCAACGATGGGGGTCTCTGCCCAGCACCATGGACATGGCCACCACCGTGGTCATGGTAGCATGCGCCAGGGTGGCAATGGTCTCCCGGGCATTGGTAGCGGCAGCGGGGCGCCCGCCAACATTCCCAGTCCTGATGGCGGCAGTGTGAACAGTCCTGAAGGTACGACGACTCCCTCTGGAACCGATGCGCCAGCCCCCGCAAGCACAGGAACCGGTTCGAAGAAGCGCAAAATGAAATTACGGAACTCCCGCAAGCAGGCTCCTGCTTCGTTCAAGAAGAGCTCTGACAGCGACACCCTGTTGGGCTCGTCGTCCACGCAGACGTTGACTCTCAAGGTCCATCTCAAGAAGGGGGACCGGTCTGGTCTAGAGCAGCGCCTGCAGGAGAGCTCGGATCCAGCCCATGCGAACTTCCGTAAGCATCTGAGCAAGGAGGAGGTATGTCGCTTGGGACGCGATTTCGACCTGGCTGACAGTTTTCACAGCTCGAGGCGTACGTGCGGCCGCGCGAGGAGTCGACGGTCGCGGTCAATGCCTGGCTGGCTGAACACAACATCACCGCAAAGCCTGTCTCCGCCGCAGGCGATATCTTGTCCATCGAAATCCCTGTTTTGCGCGCCAACGAGCTTCTCGAAGCTAAGTACGAAAAGTTCAGCCACGAGAGTGGGTTCACTGCACTTCGCACGCTGTCGTACTCGCTTCCCGAGGATCTCGATGACCACCTCACCCTCATCGAGCCGACGACAGATTTCGTAGTGAAGCCGCTGTTCACAGACCCGCGCAAGTTTGCCACGAACGATGCTGCAAATCTCACTGCGTTCATGAACAACTATGTCGCTCCCGGCCACCAGCAAAAGATGCGTTCGCTTGGGAAACGCTTAGAGGACGTTTGCAATGAATGGATGACGCCGCTTTGCCTTACCGACCTGTATGGCGTCCCGACAACTGGCGGGAACCAGCAGGCATCGATCACTGGTCAGAATATCGTTCATCTGCAGTTAAGCTAAGCTAACTCTTTGCAGTTACCGGCTTTGTTGAGGAGTACGCCAACGAGGCTGACCTGGCGGCCTTCCTCCAGCACCTGCGCCCTGACGTGTCCAACTCCACCACCTTCACCACACAGTACATGCACGGTGGCTTGAACCCGCAAGATGGAAAAGCTGGAACTGAAGCGGTGAGCATCTTGCATCCTGGCAGCGTTGCCCGCTCATGCTGAGACCGTGCGCAGAGCTTGGACATTCAGTATACAGTCGGTGTTGTCGGCTCGACAATCCCTGTCACCTTCCTAACCGTCGGCGACTCTGGCGAGAAGTCGAACGGATTTGTCGATGTCATCACCAGCCTCTTGCAGCAGGATACCGTTCCGCAAGTTCTCTCGACGTCTTATGGCATGAATGAAGGGGACGTCGGTCAGGACCTTGCGAAGGAAATGTGTGACCAGTTCATGCAACTTGGTGCTCGCGGCGTGTCCGTCATCTTCTCGTCTGGTGACTCTGGTGTTGGCAGTGGAAGCTGCCAGGAGTTTGCGCCGACTTTCCCCTCTGGTTGCCCATAGTAAGTCAATGCATAGATCGCGTAACCCACCCTCTCATCACTTTACAGCGTCACTTCCATCGGCGCAACCTCTGGATTTGGACCTGAGAAGGCAGCTGACTTCTCTAGCGGCGGCTTCTCCAACGTCTTTGACCGCCCCTCCTACCAAGCGGATGATGTATCAGGGTACATCTCGCAACTCGACGGCAAGTATTCTGGTCTGTATAACAGCGGCGGTCGTGCGTTCCCAGACATCAGCGCGTCCGGCGTCAACTTCCCGGTTGTGACCAACAACGCCTGGAACCCTGTCGGTGGCACGAGCGCGTCGACACCACTCATCGCCAGCATGATAGCCCTGATCAACGACGAGCTCCTGACAGCTGGCAAGCCGCCGTTGGGTTTCCTCAACCCCTGGCTTTACGCCAACAAGGATGCGTTCACCGACATCACCAGTGGCAACAACCCTGGCTGTGGCACTAGCGGATTTGATGCACTGAGCGGTTGGGACCCTGCTACAGGCCTCGGCACTCCTCTGTTCGCCAAGTTGCGCACTGCTGCGGGCTTGTGAACAAGTCGAAAGAATGCACAATTGCGGAGAATCCTTCGCCCTGCACATTTACCATCGCAATATTTCAAGAATATCTATCATTTATTTATTTCCAATGAAACACAGTGTTCGAAAGTACAAGTTCCGAGCTTCGGAGTCGGCACGACGCGTTACGCGACTCTTCTTCCTCCTAATCCTCACGTCATGACGAAACACAAACGCGAGCGCGAGAAGCATGACCGCCCATCGAGCAGTCATAAGCACAAGAAGCGGCGCGTGCAAGATGATAACGACGATGATTGGGAAGAGTCAAATGTCGACATTGCGACGGGGTCTGCGCAGGCGGCGCCGAGCTCTCAGCCAGTCGTGTTAGTTGCGGAGCCCCCTAAGCCTGCAATTGAGCGCGAGGAGTGGATGCGCGACCCAACGCGATCATCCAAGCTCGGCCAAGGCGAGGACCTAATGGACGGGTACGGTGACGAACCTGAGCGTGCGCCTGGCCAGGGGGTCGACTTCTTTGCTGGACTCGGCACCGAACGCAAGCGTAAGGAGAAGACTCTTGCGCCCGATCCAGCCAACGTAAGTCGTTCCGCGTGCTTTAATTCTTCCCTTGTGACAATGTCTAGATGCCTCGCAGTTCGAAGGAACTCAACCCGCACTACGGCAACCCTGAAGCGGCAAAGGCAGCAGCGGCAGAGACGCCTAAGAAGGCAACCATTCCTGGGGGTCCGGGATCGCAGTGGCGCATGATGCGACTGCGACGTGTGTACGAGCAGGCCGAAGAGGAAGGGCGGCCAGTCGAGGAGGTCGCGAAGGAGCGCTACAGCTCGATGGACGAGTGGACTGAAGCAGTTGAAGAACGGCGCATTCTGGACGAACGTGCGGGGAGACGCTCTTCGAAAGGTTTCTCTTCGTCGCAAAGCGGACCGCCCAGCTCAGCCAAGCGGTCATTCATGTTTACAGACGACCCCGGCAGTGGTGCTTCCTCGCGCAGCGCGTCATTTCGTAGACCAGGTGCAGATGACAGCCGGCCCACCACTCCCATGCAGCGTCCGGGAACAGCTCCTCGTGCAGCATCTAGTTTCGGAGCCAACACACCGACAATGACTGTTCCCACTTTGCATTCCCCTGCCTACCAACCCGTGCCGTCAGCTGCAGGCGTCCCATCACAAAGCGAGCTCAACCAAATGCAAGCCAAGGTTCTCAAAGCCAAGCTACTTGGGGATCCCGGCGCAGAGCAGCTGGAGAAGGAGTACGATGAAGCTCGTGACCGCGCTGAGAGCGCTCCTCGTCTTGCCGTGCTGCCCACACACGACATCCGTGGCCAAATATACGACGTGGGCTCCGGCAAGAACGATGCATTCCTTCCGGGCAACGTGAGCCAGATTTTTCGCATATACAGCCAAATACTCACAGTCGCATTTGCAGCGTAAGCAGAAGCAGGGCACGGCCGCGGACGACCACGACAAAATGGGCGTTATGGACATGCTGCGCCAGGAGCGCTTTGGTGCTGGAAGCGGCGACCAGAAGGACGTTGATGCTCAGCTCACACGGGCCATTATGTCAGACGCAAAATTCGAAAACAACCTCGAGTACATGGACGACAATGCGGATCGGCTTGGCCGAAAGAAGATGAAGACGGACGCTATGAAGCGAATGTTTGCCATCCAAGGTACTACCGCAATGCCCTCTGCTGCTCAAAGTTTTGACATCGCGATTGTTTTTATCAGATCACGCAAAGACGCAGAAAGTTTTGTCATCGTGTCAGTTTTGTCCAGCCGACGACAACGACTTGCCTCGTGCTCCGGTCATCTCAATGGGCACGCGCTGTTATCTAAGCTGCACTCAGTTCGAAGAGCTCCTCCCGGGACATTGTCTAATTGTGCCACTGCAACACCATTTGTCCATGCTCGAAGGCGACGACGATCTCTGGGAAGAGGTCAAGGTATGCGATTTGATACCATAAACCGCGCTCTATCTAATACTGTGCTTTAGAACTTCATGAAGTGTCTCATGCGCATGTTCGCTGCCGACGACAAGGGCGTCATGTTCTACGAAACGGTCATGAATCTCAAGCAGCAACGGCACACCTTCATCGAATGTGTACCGGTTCCATGGAGCCTGTTTGAGGATCTGCCAGCATACTTCAAGGTGCGTCATTAGATTGTATTTGCTTTCTCCTCTTCATGTCAGTACTTCCCCCCTACAGGAAGGTATCCTGGCGTCCGAGTCCGAATGGTCGCAGCACAGAAAGGTCATCGACTTTGGGGCACGACCTGGTGGATTCCGCCGCGCCATGGTACCAAACTTGCCGTACTTTGCTATACAATGGGACTACAAAGGCGAGAAGGGCTACGGGCACGTCATTGAGGGCGTGGCAGATGCAGGCGGTGCGGGAGATGACCCAGACGGCGCTCTTGACGAAGCTTCGTCGAACAAGTTCCCGCGGTACGTATCGCTCTCTTGCTGTGAGCCGCTCGGCTGACTCGTCTCCAGATACTTTGCCGCGGAGATTATCGG
This sequence comes from Auriculariales sp. MPI-PUGE-AT-0066, assembly GCA_020744175.1. Lineage (NCBI taxonomy): Eukaryota > Fungi > Basidiomycota > Agaricomycetes > Auriculariales > Auriculariales sp. MPI-PUGE-AT-0066. The sequence continues at coordinate 297,794 of JAGTJP010000033.1, forward strand.
TAACGTGCTGGACCTGCCACCGAGATTGTGGAGACATCCCCGGAAAGTCGATGGCGTGCAGAATCGGAAGCGGGTGCAGTTGTACAAAAAGCAGTACGACTCGTACGACTGGACGCCGATGCTGCGAGAGCAGCAATGACGGAGTATCTAACGGCCGAAGGAAATTGACGTTGTTGATGTCTCCCGGTTTCCAATTCCATTGCCGCACGTAGCATGCAAAACAATAATATGTGACAGGAATGCCGATCATGAGGTGTTACTGATTCCATCTCTCATTCAGTTAATGCCGTCATCGTCACCTTTGCGGGCTGAGAAAGCCGTCCGACTCGCCACCCGATTGTTCACATCACGACTGTGATTTTGTGGTTACCCGCCACTTACTCTTAAGCTATACATCCCTCAGCATACTCGGATCGCAGCAACAAATCATGATGAAATGGCTTTGCGATGTGAGTTGAACTCGGTAATCACCGCTTGAATCGGAGGTCAGTTGTACATACTTGACGAGACGGCGAGTGTTCCAACAATCGATTGTGTGCAAGTCTGTTCAAGTCTTTCAATGTTTAGAGCGCTTCAATTGGCCGGAGCTGGCAAAATCACGGCCCACTACATGCGCATGGGCCGGGTCTCCGAGGAGATGCTACACTACTGCAGCTACTGGGTAAAATGGACGTGAATCTATGCAAGAAATGCGCGCGGTATGTAATGGAATGAAAAGGTGTGTAGTCCATGCGATGTAAATGATGCACCAAGGGGAATATGTGCTTGGCGTGTCGGCCCAAGAGGTCGAACCGACAAACCCTTTCAGGCTTTCAGCACTTCCAGGCGGCCGTGTCCTTGTTGACCTCGGGCACAGTGGTCTGATACGCCTTTACGCCAAAGCACTCGCTGGCGGTGACGAACTTGTAGCCGGCCTTGGAGAGGAGGTCGAGTGCGTACGGGATGACTTCGTGCACGGTCGAGTTGGAGATGGAGTGGTTGAGCGCGGCGATGCTGCTAACCTTCTTGTCGACGAGCGTCTTGTAAAGCGCTTGTGTAGACGCGGCCGTGCGTCCCAAGGTGTCCTCGGAATCGAAGTCCCACAGCGCGATCGTCTGGTTGCGCGCGTTGGCGGCCGAGCGCACGAGGTCGTTGTACTCGCCGTACGGTGGGCGGCTAAATGGGTGAGTTGGGTGAGATCATGCCGGGCTGCGGCAGGTTGATGATGGGGACGTACACGATGGCAGGGTTGACGCCGAGGATCCGGATGAGGGCCTCCTCCACTGCAGTCTCGTCAATATATGTAACCATTTAGATGAGAATGAAACGGCCTCACCTTTCCACATTTCGCTGTGGATCTTGTCCCAGGCGAGAGTCGTCAAGTTGGCATGAGACCAAGTGTGAGAAGCGAACTCGTGGCCATCTTTGAAGAGAGCGCGCATGCCCTATACAAAATATCAGCATTTAAACGCTCTGAGAAGGGATTCGCGTCAATTGAAGCGGCTTCACGTACCTCCACGCGCTCAGGGTCGTAGATGCACCTATGTAACCGTGGTCAGAACGTTAGTCAAGCGATCGGCGAGAGCACACAAACCTCCAGTTGTTTCCATTGACAAAAAAGGTGGCCTTTGCCTTGTACTTGGCGAAGGTGGCCTGCAGGTCGGCGTCCCAGATATACGGCCTGGAGTTGTTTAATCACCTCATGAGAACATGACAGAGTGAGGTGTTACGCACCATCGTCAAAGGTCATGGCAACCTGCTTGGGGTTCTGGCAGGACCTGTATACGGGTGCCAGAGCGCGTTTGTTCTGGACGGGAGAGGCGGAGACGAGACTAATGACAGCGGCGAGGCCGACGAAGAGGGTGGTGAAGTGCATTATGATCGCAGGGACGAATGAGTGTGAGGTTTGAAGAGAGTGTGAGAGACGATCGTAAGCGAAAGTCAAGGTCAAGACAAAGCGTCTACCCGAAGGAAAGTGAGGGAGGAAGAGTGAGGGATGAGGGAGAGAGATGCGAGAGCGGCGGGGACTCGCGTGTGGGCCGGATGTGAATCGTGCTTCCGTGCGCGTGTTGACTTCGCCTGAGTTGATGCGCAACGGGACTGTCAGACATGGCCGCAGCAACGTACAGCCCGAAGCATCACGCTACGGCGGGCACTGCATACACGACACCTGCGTCGACTGCCCTGTTTAGACGACTTGTATGGGAAGGAACGGTGCCCATTGAGGTCCGGATTGACCCAAAGGAGCTGCCCGCTGGGAGCGACCGTGGCCTCGAGTCGTACTATGTCCAGGCATGTCCAGGCACCCGCGGCGCAGCTTGATATATTTGCTAAAGAGGTTGTAGGCGCCGCGTGTGAGCTACCTGCCCCTACTGATCCAGGACATCAAGCGACATTTGACGGAGCTCGTGGTGGAGGACGGAAGCAGCAAGTTTCTGAAAGAGGACGAGTGGTGGTTCGAGGCCGAGGGCGGCGTACTCATGAAGTGGCACTGGCCCGTTGGTCTTCTCTACGACCACTACTCCACATCCGTCTCTCCAGCCGTCGCTTCAGCTCCTCGTCCCGCGCACACTTTCTCCCTTTCAAAGTCACTCTACATCTCGCAGCACCACCCACAGACAAGCTTCTTCTTAGTCCCTCTATCGATGCATGCAAGCAGGCTTTCATGGGCCAACTCAAGGAGGCCGACTTTCTCAGGTAGCGCATCCTGCAATCTTGTGGTCTCGCGCTGAGCTCTTGCGCAGATGGGGCAGCACCAAGCGCGTCACTGGTCTCAGAAAACCAGAGCAGGACGGTCTCTGGGATGGAGTGCGCGATCGTGCGTCGCATGTATCGGGCAGCAAATTGAATATGCGTACGCTGACGGAGCGCGTTTTCAGACAACTTTGACGACTACTGGCGCGTGGCGGTCAAGATCACGCCGACAGCCACCCCGAACCAACCCATGCCTGGTACTCCCATGACCTCGCATTCCACCATCTACCGACCGGCCTCAGTTGAGCCAGGCGCGCACGCGACAAGTTCCAATGCCTCCAACACCGGCACTATCTCCGGTGCGCCAACGTCTGCGCCAGACGGCGCGTACAGCGTGCGCAACGTCCCCTCAAGATATACCTCCCCGACGGTGGCCCCGTCATCCAAGAACCCACCGCGCCCATGGACGAAAACGGTCGACCAACGACGCTCGGTAGCACACTCTTCAAGTATCTGCCTCTCCTATTCCCATCGCCACGACTAGAAGCCTCCGACACGCGGGCATATGCACTCGTGCAGGGCATTCTGCCTCCCAGCGAAACCGAAATGGCGTGGCTCGGCGCGTGTATGGCTGGCGCGGATGGCTGGGTCAACATCTGCATCGGCCTGAGGAATGTACCTCACGGGCTGGGTCTGAGTGGCTTGTGATCGTGCTCGCTATTTCTTATACTGTACCATATATTGTCGCCGCCCATACATTGGCAATTAATGAGGCGCCATGGAATGTGGTATCTCCGAAGGGTCAAACGTCTGAGTGCCTTAATAATTACTGGTTTAACAGGGTTGGACATATAAGGAGGGTCTGCACTTGGTTTAAAATGGACCCCGGAATCTCGACTTTTTTTGGTGGAATTGGTAATATAACTTAGTGAATCTTCGGCACCTGCCACTTGCAACTTTCCTTTCGCCCTCCTTACACCGTTCCCGCGATGAGCAAGGTACAACTCTATGTATACGATCTCAGCAATGGCCTTGCGCGCAGCATGTCTAGAAACTTGACAGGAAGGCAAATCGATGGAATATGGTAAGCATAATGTGCGTTGTGTGCTGACGCTGTTGCTCAAGACGCGCTGTAGGCACACGTCGGTTGTCGTGTTTGGCAAGGAGTGGTACTATGGCCAAGGTATTGACGTCGCGCAACCTGGTCGTACTCACGTATGAGCTTCAATGGTGCCGTTAGGAGTTTAAATGCTGACGGTGATGATGTATAGCACGGTCAGCCGCAACAGGTCGTCGACATAGGCGAGACCGCCCTCGATGAGGTCACGTTCGGCGAGTACATTCAAGAGATGCGCGAGATGTACACCGCCGACAAGGTGCGTCCTCTCATTGCGGTGGCTTGCGTGTAGCTGACCCGTGACGCGTTCGCGACAGTATCATCTCCTCGGTAAGCATACGCGTGGGCCTACCATCTGACATCTCATCACTGACGCGTCCGCAGACTTCAACTGCAATAACTTTACAAACGACGTTGTGGGTTTCCTCACTGGTGGCAGCATTCCGGAATGGATCAAAGGTGCGCGTCGTCCGGCGCTTACTAAGTGGCGCTCACACCGCCATCCCCGCAGACCTTCCAGCCGATTTTTTGTCCACTCCGTTCGGCCAGGCTCTCAGGCCAACGATTGACAACATGTTCCGCCGCCCTACGCCAACCGCCACCCCGCCCACAGCTGCAACTGCTGGCACACCTACATACGACGCCGACCTCGCAGGCTCCTTCCTGCAAGCCGTCGCAGCGCAAGCAGCAGGCGGCCAAGCGCCCGGCTCCTCGATCCCCGCGACACAGACCGTCGCAGCGCCGCTCCAAGTCGTATCAAACGTCGCAACCTGGACCAACATCCTCCAGACCCACCGCGCCGTCGCCGTCTTCTTCACCTCGCCAACCTGCGCGCCGTGCCGCATGGTCGAGCCCGTGTTCGAGCAGCTTGCGGAGGAGAAGGCTGGCCCGGGCGTCGCCTTTGTCAAGTGCGACTTTTCGGTGGGCCGCAGTGGCGAGGTCGCCATGCAGTATGGCGTTCGCGCGACGCCGTCCATTTTGTTTTTCCTCGATGGTCAGAAGACGTATGAGATCAAGGGACCGGACGTCGGGGAGATGAGGACGCAGATCGATCTGCTGTTGTATACGGCCTTCCCTCGTAAGTTTCTAAGGCTCATCGATGCAACTGAGTACATGCTTATGTTCGTCCTTCAGCGCATCCGCATCTCAAGTTGAACCTGACGGCGACCCGCTCAATCTCAACACAGCCCATTCTATTCCAACAAGTGCCCAACTTCGACGCGGCGCTTTCCAAATTCATCACCTTCGTCGATGCCGATGCTGGCCTGAAGAATCGTGGCTCGATCAAGTCCACACTTTCGACTTCGTTCGTGCCCTTCCTCAAGCGACGATTCGCAACGCCTCCGACGCCCAGCCCCGCCCCGTCGGGCGAGGTCATCGGGCAGTGGCTATCGGCGACTCTGGCTCTCACCACATCGCTGCCGGCCGCCCAGCTCTTCCCTCTTGCGGACTTCTGGAGGCTTGCAGTACTCGACACTACAGTTGTGTCCTATCTCGCGGCAAATTTGCATGTCATGTCTCTCTTTCTCGGCAAGGCAGCCAGCGCGCTGGACAATACCGATAGCCGGAACACGACGCTCACCGTTCTGCGGCTGGCGACGAACGCGTTGTCGAACGATGCCCTGGCACGGCTCCTTCTCCCAGCCGCAAGTGCATTGCTGGTGCCGGCGCTGCTCCACTCCGACGCACGCGTGCGGGCGGCAGCGGCCAGTCTCGCATTCAATGCCACCGCGCTAGTACAGCGCCCACTCATGACCGCCGGGCGCGAGGGTAAGCGCATCCCCGCATCCGCTGCCCCGGCGTCTGGGACCGGTGTCGGCGGCGACCGTGACGGCGAGTGGGAGGTCGAGATGCTGAGCGCGCTCGTAGAGGCGATCGGGCAGGAGCGCGAGAGCGAGGACGTCGTGCACCGTCTGACGGCCGCGCTTGCGATGCTGCTGCACCTGTCACCGCACTTTGACGAGCAGGACAAGCCGCTGCTCGAGGTGCTGCAGGCGCGGCAGGCCCTGCTCGGCACGCTCGAGAGCTGTGTAAAGAAACAGGAGGTACGGACGCTCGTCAAGGAGGTCGCTGGACAGATGTGTCCATAGTTTTTTTTTTTTTTCACGTTATTGGATTTGCGTTCGGACCTGTTGTACACGTGGTGGGTAGCACGTTTCCTGATAATGGCTATAAAGGTGGATTGGTTCATAAGATGGTGAGAGGATCGTGGTCCTTCTGGCTGACGAGGATTTCGACGTCTTGGTCGGCTGCCAATTCGTCTTGTAGACGCTTGCTTGAGTACCTTGAGATAACCACGCTCTGTGTTCGTGTGGCCGACTGTAGAATGCTGTCAGCTTTATCCCCAGCTGCCCAAATCTTGACACTCACAAAGAAGAACGTGGGAGCCGCTGGCTACAGCGGCAACACTTCGTGGTGAGACAGTTCTCCAGTCCACAGCAAGTCAGCAGATACGCCCTTGAAGCGGAGCCACCTGAGCCAGCACAAATCGCAATGGTAGAGACGTCCGCTTTCCCGTTTGCTGATCGTCCGAGCTGAACGGCGGATAACCCGAGATGCTGCTTTATACTAGCGACCACAGCGTCTAATGGCCGGGGAGGCTGCAAAGTGACTATACGACCTTCACCTTCAACGGCTTGAGCCTCCCGCACCGGAGATGCAGGATCAGCAGGACGAATCGTTCGCACAGACACGCCCTCGCCGCATGGAACGCCCGCGCTAGCCAATCGTTGACGCCGCCAAAATCGCGTCGACAGACGTGTGCGGGGCAAACACGGAGATGCCTTTGGCGGCACAGCGAAGCAGGCTTGCCTGCAGCGGTTCGCCATCGTGAGCGACTTGAGCCCTGAGAAGATGGGTGGGTGATAGCTTAATGATCAGCGACGGCTCCAGCGCCAGTGCCTCTTTCTGCCACAGCAGTAGTCAAGTCGATAGTCAAGAGCACGCGACGCTTGTGGTTTGGGAAAGGTGCCTCTGAAAGGCGGCATTATTCCACTAGGCCATGCGCACGCGAGAGATGACGTACCTAGGATGAGTCCTACATTGTCCCACGACCCAGCGAACGGAGGGGGGCAATGTGCTCCATGGCGCGAAGAACGGAGCTCACAACGGTCGTCATGTTAGAGGTGAGAGCAAGACGGGTGACACGCTTTCAAACTCAGGCGAGGCGCTGATTGGCTAATTCCCCGTATTCATAATTTAAGTTCAACCTCATTTTAGTTGCCGGTGAAGAATATATGAGCCGGAGGATGATGACTGCGTGAGTTTGATAAAGCTGTTCGACTAATATGCCGACAGCCGGAAATAAAGGTACTCGTACAGTAGTAGTAAATGCATGTACATGGTTGGCGGTTCAGGCATTGACTGACGAGCGCGGCGTATAGCCAGTACCGGCATGCCTTCTTGGTGCACCTCGGGGGCTGGACGTTGCTGATGACCTCGTGAAAGTGTTTCCACAACTCGGCGACTGTACCAAACTCCTTGTTCATCGGGCCAAACTCCTCTAGCTTGCGGTTAAGCGCGTTCTGGTGCGTCATGAGCTCCTCAAAGGTCTGCGTGTCGAATGGTAGTGAGCGCAAAGCAGGCATGATAACGACAGGAAGCCGCAGGTGGATTTCGCTGTGATGCGGGCGAGTTCTTGTTCAAAGAATGAAGGCGGATCCCCCGACGCGGCCGCGCTCATCGTCGCGTGATTTGAATGTAGAACAGGAGGATGAGCCGGTGGCGCGGCTGGAAGCGGAGCTTGAGAAGCGACCTTGCCTTCCGCTCTTTCATCTTCTGACTTTCATGGCGTTCAATGAAGAGGACATTTGGGGACGACCTATGGATGCGCGCGGGGGCGATCTCATGCTGGGCAAAGCGAGCGCGAGTGGAGCAAGCTGCAGAACGAGTTTACAAATGTGCGCGCGACTCACTCCGCCGTCTGCGCCCGATCGCCTCAACGAGAATTGTATCCAGGCAGGGTTCCGGGAGGGCATTGTAGTTGGGAAGGAGGCTGCTCTACAGGACGGCTTTGATCACGGCTTTGAGCACAGTGGTGTCCCCGCCGGCCGCCAGCTTGGTCTCCTTCGCGGCCAAGCATCGGCTGCTCTTGCGATTATCACTAAGCTAGGCCGGATGACAAAGCAGCAGAAGATGCACTACGGGAAATCGTCAACAAGTTGAGCAACTTACGCATGCACGAGATCGTGCGGGAGAGCCAGTCGCGGTCTCTGTTGCAGCTTCTCGAAATGATACGCACAAACATGATGACCTACTCGAGGTTGAGCAAACAGAAGCCAATAAACTGGACGATCTTGAAGTCGCTCTGGCGCGCATGGGAACATCTTCTCAACCACAACAGAGAAGGCATCGAGGAGTTGCGACAGCACTAGACGACCTTCTGCCCCGCCTGGGTTTACGATTATAACACATTCACGGAAACCAACTACTCTTGTGCGTAAGACTTGCCCGCTCGCGGCGAACGATGATCTCAAGCAAACGCGCCTACGACAGCATTCGGCGCGGAGGGCACTCCGTATACCGAGCGCATCGAATTCAATCTTATGCAGAGTCACAAAGAGCCTCAATAGGATGGTTGCGTGCATAAGCTCAACTGCGTGGAGGCTAATTTGAAAGTACAACCGTTCCTTTGTGTCTCGAAACATGCGTCTAAGATTTCCACAGACAACATCTACTACCCTTATTTAGACCCACGGCCAAGGAAGGGAATTGAATCAATACCTGGATCCAACTTGTCCAGAATTTGTTTCAATTAATCAAGATTGTTGGATTTATTCACTAGAACGCGGTTACTGTTCAAACCCACATGATCTGCGGCATTCGGAGTTGGCGGACTCCGTTACATGTTGTTCCGTTCCCACACCTTCTCGTGTTATGCAGCGAATCTTTCGGCGCGGATTGCACGCGAACTCGCAAAACAAATCCTTAGACGTCTTGAAGCGCGCCTAATCTCTATGTGCCGTCCTCGGCACCACGCATGCTGGCCAAATCAGTTGAGCTCCATGCCGACACAATCATTTACGACCTTGAGGATTCGTGGCGGAACAGGACAAGCCAGCGGCGAGGAAAGCTTTGAAAGAGTTCCTGAATGTGCATCGACACGCTCGTTACTTGCGGTCTGAGTGCTGATGCCTCTCCTTGATAGGGACTAGGGAGAGACATTTCACCCTCGCGCATCGCCGTGCGCATCAACGGCGCAGACACATCACAATGGAAAGATGATATATGACGATTGTACGCGCAAAATCAGCTCTCTCGAACTTGCTCCTTACGGCAACACGAAGCTCTCTCTTCCAAACGTATCACGCTCGTGGTGCCCAAAGTTCACGACGTGACCATTCTTAACTCGCTTGCAGAAGCTCAGGAACTGCAGGTAAACATCTCGATGTGATTGCATGCATTGAAAGCGCCAAGGCATTGTGGAATGTTGGGAGTATTGCTGTGTGGAAGCCAAAGACGCAGGACAGTGGCTTGCGAGTCATGGCTTGCTGGTCCGTCACTGGCAGCAACTCAAATAGCCTACTCACATACCTTCGTGTAGTTTGGGTTGCAGAAGATTGTGAGCTTGCATGATGGTACTACTTCTGCGTTCTGTGCGGCTTATGCGGGCTGGACCTTCTAGATTGTGCGGACGCAAGAGTTCACGGACGCCGTCGGGCGAGGAACTCCTATACACACGCCTCTCATCTTGTGACTGCCGCTAGGGCACATGGACTTCACGCTATTGACATGGCAAGCAGAAGCTTGGTCCTTTTGCCTGTGCGTGCTGACATGTTGCAGGTCTGTGTAGATTACAAAGATGCAGGTCGCCTGCTTCAAGAATCCCAGTCGGCGCGCCGCCTCGGGTTCAGCGGGAAGCAGGCAATTCACCCTTCTCAGGTCGAGACCATACAACGTGTCTTCCTCCCGACACCCGAGGGTGAGCCAAGAACCAGACAGCTTATGTGAAGAGATCTCTCATGACAGGCGGCAGAGCTGAACACAGCTGTTGCGATCGTAGAAGGGATGAAGACCGCGGCGCTCGACAGCGTGGTGCATTCGGGCTTACGCTACCTGGGACCCAGTCGCAGGTGATGATAGATGCACCGATGCTGAAGCAGGCAGAGAATATTCTCGAGGTGGCGCGTGCCGCAGGTCTCGAGATCCCGCGACTGAAATGAGAATAAACACTCAACATGGCCGTAGGACAAATGTCAAATGAATGATGAATATGGTCCTCTCAAATCAGGTGGGAATTATGGTACAGGTACATATCACACGCACGGACGGTTGCACAAAATAAGTACAGATGCAGAGCTGGAGTTCTAAACTCGATGACGGCTGGTGGTGGTACGGGATCGCAATGAGGGAGACTCAGTGCGCCAATGTACGCATCGTAAGTTCGTATCTGTGCACACGATGTCAGCATCAAGGGTCATATGTTGAACAATTACAGCCGTTTCCAGATGCGCTGGTTCAGAGAAGCCGCCGCGCTACGAAAAGTCCCGCGCATATATCCTGCATTTCTGCAGCTCTATGTACAAAAATTATATTTTTGAGATGGGGCACACTGGGGCAAGAGACTGATGCATTTGAAATTACGAAAATCTAAAACATAAATTTCAACCACTGTACCAAGTATCTCGCAATAACCGGGACCATGGGCGACATTGAATGTATAAAAACAACTTATAACATTTATTTGTAGCATAATAGAGAGCCTGGCTACTGAAAATTGGCTGGTAAAGCTCCTGACCAATCCTGTGATGCCCAAGAATTCTGATGTTGTGAGAAAGCCTTCAGGCAGGTATTTAAAGCCTAAATGAAGGCATAAGCTCTTATTATGCCACAAATAGTGTTTATGAGTTGTTCTTATACATTCAAACGTCGCCCAAGGTCCGGTTATTGCGAGATACTTGGTACATTGGTTGAAATTTATGTTTTAGATTTTCGTAATTTCAAATGCATCAGTCTCTTGCCCCAGTGTGCCCCATCTCAACAATATAATTTTGTACATAGAGCTGCAGAAATGCAGGATATATGCGCGGGACTCTTTTCGTAGCGCGGCGGCTTTCTCTGAACCAGCGCAGCCCAATCTGGAACGGCTGTAGCGGTTCGCGCCGTCAATCGAGTTACTGTAAGGACCAGTTAGTATGATTATTGTATTAGGTCGGCGTTTTGGCCTTTCTTTGGAAGGGTTCCAGGGACTTCGAATTGAATACGCAAGCACATTGTCACCACTAATCCACGCTCTGCTCTGCCTGCTGACGTTGTATTCTCGTGGCGGGCACTGCCCGAGCGTCTGTTCGCTTGTCATTCGCGACATGCAGCGCGATCCGCCCTCGCGCAAGACCGTCAAATTCTATGGCACGAAACATCCTGATACCGTGCCTGATGTTATCGGTGGTACGCGGCAGCTTGCCTTATGACCTCTCACCATCGCTGAGCGACTGCGCGGTGCAGGCTTTTACAGTTACGGCGACACTCGTTGGACTAGCGTTTACGAGTGGACCAGCGAGTTTTGGTTGACCGGCCACGGAAATGCGAATGACTTGCGCTATTTGAGTACGACACCGGGACAGGAGGCGTCGGTCAGATTCACGAGGCAACCCCGGATCCCGTGAGAGAAGGAAACTACATAGTTCGCTTCGCGGCAGGACAACGACGTCGTCATTCACGCTGCAGACTACCACGGGCGTAGACGCGTGCCGACCATGTCCAACACTGAAACACGTGTACGCCACAGGCTGCTGCGTCTCCTCATCTCTTGACTCTGTCGTGTGTAGGGCAGGCATTACCGCGAGCGCACGCGAGAGCGCGACAACTACACATGTCTCATTACCAACCAGCAACTCACCGCAGCGCGCGTCAAAGCTGCCCATATCTTCCCACGCTCATTCGACCATGAGTGGGCCAGGAAGGAATTCGCTAAACAGATTACCGACCCCGCGCCACTCGATCAAATTGGCGGTCACCTGAAATCGACTCAATACAAAATGTCATTCTGCTGCGTTCGGACCTGCGTGACGCGTGGGACGCTTATGAAATCGGTGTTGATGTCACGGTATTCTCTTCTGTACATACGGCATTCTCGGTCGAATGTTTACAATTGAGTTTGCAGGACAATTACAAGGTGATCGGTTTCACGCAGCATTACGGCGACATCCACGGCAAGCACCTCCGCCTCGACCATATACTCGACCCGAACATCCGTCCCCTCGACACCCTGCTCAGGGATCATTTCAAGCAGTGCCTTTTCAAAAATATGTGCGGCGCAGGAGAGGACGAAGACGAGTTCGACTTCGAGTTGGATCCATTCGAACCAAACTCGCTCGACATGTCAGACACGCCCCGCTGGACATCCTCCCAAGGCCAGCACTTGTTCGAGCACTCTCTTCGCGATCGACTCCTTGATCATCGTGTCGCTCAAGAGTGCCCTCGGGGTCGCTGCGCTCCCCCGAGGTAAGTCTATGTGCCGGGCGGCGGGAGCAAACCACCCTGTCTCTCCCGCCGGGCGCGAACGATTACATAGCAAGTATCGTCCCACCCACCCACCCTTTTTTGGATCCAAGTGTCGGCCGTTCGGGGGGGGGGTCTGCCTCCCGATTCGTCCACACTCGAGGGTTCGCCACCACAGCCGATCACGCTGCTGGCCTTTGACGGCTGGCTAGCGGGTGGCGAACCTCTCTCCCTTATTTCCCCACTCCCTTTCCGCTCTCGGCTGCCTTTCCCTGCTGTGGGGGCCCTTTTGTGTGCCGCGCCTGAGGCTCGGAGCCGCACCGGGAAGAACCTAGAGGTGTGATCGTGCATTCGTAGGTTCGGAATTTACCTCTGCATGTCTCAAGATCGAGCGTACTGACGTTGGCACGTATGTATATTCGACCTGCTTGAACCTAGATGCTTGCCATGCCTTGGTCCTTTTCTTGTGTAAAGCCACTGTACCCGCTGCTTTGCGGCATGCATGGTTCAGCAATCAATATCAGCTTACTTTGGTACGCATATAACTTGTTGGGTGAGGTTCAGCTGCACCCGCCGGCCAGTGTTATTCGTCAAACAAGGGCCGGACAAAATCTGATATTGGCGTTGGTCAGCGGGGGCGAGGACGCAAGTGCCCCAGTCGAAGGCGGCATCAGGGATCGCGTCAATGAGACAGGCGTCGAGACTCCACGCCTGCAATGAGTTGGTCGGATCGCTCATCGTGCGTCCGAGACGAGCTGCTGCTCATCGTGCGACCTGACCTGGGGCAAAGGGGAGGGCAACCAAGATAACGAGGATGCCGTGCCTGACAGTTGGACGAGTGGCTTGCGAGTCTATGGCTTGCTGGTCCGTCACTGGCAGCAACTCAAATAGCCTACTCACATACCTTCGTTGTAGTTTGGTGCAGAAGATTGTGAGCTTGCATGGTAGTACTACTGCGTTCTGTGCGGCTTATGCGGGCTGGACCTTCTAGATTGTGCGGACTCAAGAGTTCAACTGTGACGGTAGCTAGCTAGTCGTCACACGAATATAGAGAGTCCTTAAGCTTGTCGTTCCAACAGCGCTGACCGGGGTAACGTGTCGATTGAAAAAGAGTCTGAACTCCCTAAAGTATGTACAAGGATTTATATATATGAGACCCGGCGGGAGGCTTACTAAGTCGATTAGTAAGGCTCGTGATAGAAAGCGATAGGATGAGTAAGCCGGGAAAAGGTTCGCGCGCGACGACGGCGCGCGCGCGGTTGCGGCTACAAGCGGGCCGTTACATACGCCCACCAGGACTTTATAGAAGTCATCATAGAGTCCGCGAGTAGATGAGAAAGAGTCTGTGACCGAATGCGCGTGGGAATGATGGGTTACGAATGCACGGGGGACGAGGAAAATCAGAAACGATCTGGGGGGTATTCTGGAGCTCTACCGACCACAACTCAGGCGTCGGTAATCTCGTCCATGTCGGCATCATCCTCAGGGACGTGGGTATCGTCCTCCTCGGTAATGTCGGTGTTTTCAGGGGTAGGGTCCGAAAGGTTGTTGAGTTCGAGAATGCGCACCTCCATGCGATCCATGACCTCAGCTCCGCCAGGGAACTTCTCGAAAGCATCAAAGTGTTCGCGTGTGAGCTTGGGATACTCAAGGCCGTGGATCCAACGGTTAATCAGAACCGTTCCGTCGATGAACGCGAGGCGCGTGGCATTGCTGACTGCGTCGTCGCGCGGCTCAGGCGCTGGCTCTGGCGTCGAGGTGCTGGGACCTCCGTGTTGTGCTGTGCTGATGCCCCGCGACTTGACGCCGGGGTTGTGCGCCTGTTTCGGTAGTTTGGTGGCGCCAGCACGGGCGGCGAAGCCATTAGTCGCTCGAGCATGTCCAGGTCCGGTTTCGCGCTTCGCCTTGGCGTTTGCGTACGTGCTGCCCTTGGCTCTGGAGCTGGCGCGCTCGACATTCTGGAGGAGCGTCTGGGCTTTGGCGTAGGCGGTGCATTTGCTGACCCTGTGGCCGCGTTTGTTGCAGGCGTGGCAGACCGTGTCCGAGGCGTCCATGCTCGCTGCGAGTCGGCTGCTGAGTATACGGGTGATCGTGCTGAGTAAGAGCGAGACGCGCGAGGGGTCTGAGAAGAGCGAGGGGTTTGCTGATGACGCGGAAGCGGGAATGGGAGATCTTGTGGCGCAAGCGAACCTCCGACGGCAAGTCCCGGTGGCGTCTCAAGTATAACGAGTCCCGAGGTCGCCTGAGACGCGATATATGAAGCAAGGAAGTGGTTTCGGGGAATCAAGCAGGTTACGAGGTCCTGTCGAGGGAGTGTGTGTAGCGCCGCCACTGGTGGTGCTCTAGAGGCCGTTGCGAACTCGTTGATCCACGCCTCAGCCCAGGGCGTGAACTCGTCTTTTTCAGGGAGTGTGTGGGTGGACTTGTGAGACTTTTGATGGCGAGGCGATTTCTTAAATCTCTGCTCTCCCATGCGCCCACCAAATCGCATTGCCCCAAAGGCGATTGCCTCATCTTCCGGGACAACAGCTGTCCCGCGTGGCAATGATGCCACTGAACTCACACCCAGCAGCTCGAGGTATGATTGCAGCTGCTGCAGATGCTTGATCTCATCATATCGCATCCAGGTGGCATCCCCTGCGTCCCACACGACCTTGAACAGCGCGGTCATTCCGACGCCGCTGTGTGCCTCAATTTCGCGCACGGCTGACCATTCGTTCCCCAAGTCCCCAAGTTTCAGAGCTTGGGCGATTCCTCGACTAGGGAACCGCCTATCATCGCTGGGTACGTGTATGCGTAAGAGGTTCGCATGGAAGATGGGGTGAATTCCTCGAGCTTTGAGCTCTGACGGCAATTCGATTTTGAATGTCTCGGTCGCCGAGTGCGCTTCAATAATTTTGTACGGCCCGATATATTTCGGGAACAGCTTGCGAGCATGATTACGCGGCACGGAAAGGTTCTTGGTAGACAAATAAACCAAATCCCCTAGTGCAAACGGCGCGGGCCGCCTGTGGCGATTCGCGTCACGTGTCTGCTTAACCCTTGCCGCTATCACTGCATCGTGAGCCGCCAATATACCCTCTCGTACGAGAGCTGCTATTTTCTTCACGCCTGGGAACTCGGTGCTACTCGGCCAGATCATCGACCGAGGCATCATGCCCGAGTTCAGCATAAATGGGGCGTAATTAGTCGTCTCCGAACGAGCCGAATTGACCGCAAATTCGATTGCAGGTAATTTGGGGCACCAGTTCTTCTGATCGACCTCAATGCAGCTCCGCAGCATTTGCACTATCGTCCTATTAGCCCGCTCCGTCGCTCCATCCGTCTGAGGGTGAAACGCGGTCGACATGCGGAGCTCGGTACCGATCAATCGGTGCAAAGCTTGCCAGAACCGGCTCGTGAAATGAGTATCACGGTCGGATACGATTATTTCCGGCAAGCCATGTAGTTTATACACGTGCTCGAATATAATCTCGGCGATCTCTTTGGTTCCATATGTCTGCTTTGTGGCAACCAGATGCACCATCATTGTCAGGTGGTCTATAATCACACAGATCATATCAAACTCGCCATGCCGGTTCTTGGAGCTCGGCAGTGGGCCCACGAAATCAATTCCGATCGACTGCCATGGCCGAGTAGGTACCGGCAGCGGATGCAGCAACCCATAAGGTCGTTGGTTGCTCGGCTTTGATCGCTTGCATACTTGGCAGGAGTCGCAGAAATCGCGCACGTCCTTCACCATGTCTTTCCACCAGACGCAAGTCTTGAGCCATTCTAGAGTTTTCCTATGCCCCAAGTGAGCCAGGATGGAATGGGCGTGAGATATGATTATCTCGCGCGCCCGGCGATCTCCCACGCGCACATCCGGCACGCAGAGGATCCGCCGATCCTTCTCTCGGATGTAAATCAATCCGCCCACCGACTCAAAGTTGCGAAACTCTTCGGGGTGTTCTCGAATATGTTTGAAGAATGAATCCTCATCATACCGATTCTTCAGAATCGTGGGGAAGTCAAAACCTGATCCCGTAGCGCTCATAACGTCTAGCAGCGTTGGCGTGGCAATCGACTCCAGCTCCTTCTCAGGGTGCTCAAACGGAGGCTCGTCAGGTTCAATGATATTGCGAGACTGTTCGTCGCCTGGCAGCTCAGTATCGGCCGGGATTACCATCGGGCGCAGATGCCCAGCGTCCTCGGCGCGGAGGTGCTCAGGGACACGGATTCGGACAGTAAGCGGCTTTACTGCCTTGTCCGTTCCGTCCGCGCGCGGGTCCCTGATGTTTGTCTCACGGCGCGATTTGCCCGCGCGCGCATTTCCCTTGCGCGGAGGGGGTGCTCCCTCATCATCTGAGCTCTCCCGATTCTCCTCCCTCCTCAGGGGTTCCGATTCGGGTGCGTCTGATCTCTGGACCTCAATGTTCTCAGGTTCCGCTTCAGCGGCTAACCGTCTTTGAAGCCTCGTGATCCTCATAGCACACACCATCTTCGACGGTACGGCATCCCCTGTCTGTAGGGGAGCTGTTCGCAGTACAGGGCGCTTCAGAATAGACATCGGTGTCCCGCCTCTGTCGGCAGTCACGTACTCTGATTCCGCTCGCACTGTCCCTCGAGGATCATTCGCGTACATGCGCGACAGCGCATCTGCGAACCTGTTCTGTACTCCAGGTACGTAGTTGATGTCAAAGTCAAATTCTCCGAGGAATTCGGCCCATCGAGCCTGGCGCGGCGACATATTCCTTTGCGTGAGGAAATGCTCTAGACTCTTGTGATCCGTGTACACTCGAAAGTGTGCACCTGTGAGGAGAAATCTGAACCTCTTGAGCGTCTCAATGAGAGCCAATAGTTCCTGTTCGTGCACCGGGTAATTCTGTTGGGCAGGATTGAATTTGCCCGACCAGAATGCTACCACATGCGCCGTCTCGATGCTTTCTCCTTGCGAAATCACTCCTCCTCCTCCAGTGAATGAGGCATCGGTGATCACGTTGATAGGTGCCGCTCCTGGACTATAGTCCAGGGGTTTGCGCGCTACCTTCCTGTGTCTAGAGACAATGGCCTTGATCTCATCGAAGGCCCATTGCTCCGTCGGTCCCCATCTCCATGGGCGGGTCTTCTCAGTAAGCTTGGTGAGAGCTCCCATGGGGATCCGTACACCAGCGAGATTTGGTGCCAGGTAGCCGACAGCGCCAAGAAATCCCATCGTGGTCTCTCGGTCAGTCGGCTCCTTCCATTTCTCGATGCTCTCGACTTTATGAGGATCCATCTGGATTCCATTGTCGTCAATAATGTGACCCAGTAGCTTGAGTTCACTCATGAAGAAGTATAGCTTCTTCTCACTAAGGAAGAAGTTATTCTTGTGGAGCCGGTCGATGACCTGTTTCACATGCTCCACATGTTCATTCGGATTGTTCGAGTATATGACGATATCATCCAGATAAACGTCCATAAACCGACCTATACAGTCCGCAAATATGTGATTCATGACTGTCTGGTACGTCGCACCGCTGTTGCGGTCGCCCAATTGCATGACTTTGCTGATCATTGTGCCATCGGGTGTTGTGAACAGCGTTCGTTCCTCGTGTTCAGGTACGACCCTGATCTGCTCAAAGGCATCTCGGCTGTCTAACAGCGTCCGATATTTGTGCCTAGCGACGTTGTTCAGGATCTCATCAATGTCCGGTAACGGCGACGCCATTCTAACCGTATTGAGGTTCCGCTCGCGACTGTCGACCGGAGTCCTGATTCTCAACTTGCCATCGGCAAGCGAGGGCTTTTTGATGATCAGCATCGGCATCGCGTTGGTACCATTGTGGTACGCCCACCGGCCAGTGCTCAGGTAGGCATCGCGCTTCTCTGTCCATAGCGCACGCAGCGCTTCCGGACACTTAGAAGGCCTCCACTTGTATATACGCTTTTCGTCCACTAATGGGATCTTGTGGTTAATGTCCCTCAAAGGTGGGAGCGGAGTGGATAGCGCATCCTTGCAAAGGGGCATTGCGTAGTCGCGCAACTGTTCCCTTAGCGCAGCAATCCGGTCCTCCTCGTAGCGCACGGCCATCGAGCGAATAGCCCGAACCTCTGCGCTATTCCCAGACAGTCTCGTAATCGATCCGACTGCTACCTTTGCAGGATTGAACCCTAGGTACACTTGGTGCTCGTACAGGAACGGGAGTCCCAGCACGGCATCCCAATGGTCTAGGTTCATGACATCCCACATGCGTGTCTCGTCAACGCCGTCGTATTCAACTCTTGCTTCAGCGATATAATTGACGCTCGACTTCGAGCCGCTAGCTGCCATTTTCACCGTCATAGGTGTCGCCAAGGCTCGTTTCTCGAGTTTGAGTCTCTCTGCTAGCGTAGTTGACATAAAGTCCCCTTGTGAACCACTGTCTATCATGGCCAGCACCTTCTGTCCATTGATCTTTACTTCCACGCCCACCTGATCGTACAGGAGTCGTGTTTTGTCAAGGGGTCTCATTGCGTTGCGCAAGATGTGATTGCCACTCTGTGGCGCGGTGGTCTTTCGGGCGCTCTGCGGCGCGGAGGATTTGCGTGCGGCGGCGAATCTGATTACTGGATCCGGTTCGTGGCGCAGATCATCGCTGCCACCACTCGCCCACCCAGGTTCGTCATCCCATCCTCCCGCCTCCCCATCGTCATGACTCATTCCTGAACCCGAGCTTGGATTTGGGGGGTTTTCCCTATCATTGCTTTCGCAATCCGACCGACTATCAATAGTCGAGACGGTTTCAGAATCCTCTGACCCCAATGGGCCTTTCCAGCCCCCTCGCAGCCAGTCAGGGATATCGGTGACCTCGACCGGAGGTCTCAGCAAGAGCTAGGGACTGAGACGCCGGCGCGGAGGTACAGACATTGCATGTCCGCGATGCGATCGAAGTCTCCTGCGCGCCACCTATTCTCGTCCAATTCGCGTGCTTCTGCCTCACTGCATCTCCAGTGAGCCTTCTGCCGCTGCTGGCTCAGGTATTTAATCCGCCTATAAGGCGCCGCGTTCTTCTCGCGAAGGCGCACTTTGACGCGCGCTTCAAACCGATCAGGGATGTGACCCATCCTCACCGCTTGCGCGTGACCAGCTGAACCTCTGTTTTGCTCATATTCCAGAGCCTCAGCGAATACATGGCTTCGCCAGGCGTCTACCCGCGCGAATATCCATACTAGTCGCTCCTCGAATTCCATTGTTGCCATGCGCTCTGCCCCTTCGCGCCAACGGCATTCCTGCAGCTTACAGCTTTCGAGCCACTCCACGACACTTTCTGAGGAATCGAAGGTTGTTCCAGTGTCAAAGGACTGCTTCGTGAGAGTATCTCTCACTGTCCAGTGGTCGCGCTGCTCGATCACTTCGAGTGTGAATCGCTCGTACCTCAGAGTTGATACTGGATCAAAACTGTATGGTATTCCACCCACTAAGGAGCTTAGCAGCCATGAATCGTATATTCTTGCTCTGAGCCTTGCCGCCTCCAACGTGCGATCGCTATGGCTTTCTGCCGGTTCTTCGAACCGCACACTACCGAATCGCATTGAGTCGACAGCAGTGATTAACTCGTCTACCGCTGCGTCTGAGGTATCGAAACGCATGGCCCCGACTCTCTTCTCAGTCTGGGTCTCGGTAGTCCTCTGAGTTTCGGGCAGTCTCGAGAGATATGCCCGACCTCTTTGCAATTATAGCACCTGTTCTGGCGCTCAATCGCGATCGCTCCTCAGAGGATAGGCCCTGTGGTCTGTCCTGTCTATTGGGACGCGATCCGCTTGCGCGGTTCTGCTCGTACGCGGGCGGTCACTGTGGTGACGGTGGCCGGGCCCACTAGTACGATGGGAGTTTTCTCGCCCTGAGTTTCTCACGTGAGGGCTCGGGCGCTCGGATCTGTGTTCATCCCTCTTCTCGCGCCGATCCTCTCGCCTCAGATCCTTCGATTTTCGGCTAGGCGAATGCCCACGCCGACGGCTTTCGGACTTCTCCGGATTTTGTAATCCAAGTCCTGGCGCAATACATTGCGCTCCGCTGACAGCGTGAGCTCAACAACTTCAGCGTGTTCAGCCAACGTGCCAGTGTATCACGCTCAGGGCTAAATCGGTCCAGCTGTAGTTGGCGGCGAATCTCAATGCGCGCACCAAACCAGAACCGAGAAGCCATCTGGACTTCTGTCAGGTTGCCAATACACCGAGCGAATCGTCAAGCTTCGCCTTGAATTTCTGGACGCTCAGATCTCGCTGTTCGAAGCGTTCGAATCTCAGCCTCATCTGGGCAATGAAGTCGAGTGGGAAGCACGCCCGAAATATCTTTTTGAGCGCTTCCTCCACCGTTTCGATGTCTCGATATGGATAAATAGCCGTCTCATAGAATTCCAGAGCGTCTCCTTCTAGGAATTTGCGCATGAAGTACACACCGCCGTTTCCTGGCTATGTAATTGAGCTTGCAGTACTCAATGAAACTCCGACAGAATCCTCATAAACACGAAATACGCGAACACCACTGTATGGTTTCACTTTCATGTCGCCTAGAGCTCTTCGCTCTATCTTTTTGGCTTTCGCTTAGCGTCCCAGCGTCGCCGCTTGGTGCGCTTCCGCCGTTTTGTCCCTTCAGAGTCGCTCGAATGTACGCTCCCAGGCTTGATACTGAAATCGCTATATTCTGTATCACCAGAGTCGTAGTCATCGCTGCTCGATTCGTTGCCATTTCCACCTGGTGGCGGTGGTGGCAGGAGGCGGCGGCGGCGGCGGTTGCATACGCCCACCGCCGGCACGTCCGCCAAGATTAATCCGGATGGGTGGCGCATGTGCGCACCACCTATATCCTGATTCGGGTAATGATCCCCATTACCCCCTGATCCGCCTCCGTCCCCGCCCGATCCGCCTCCGCTAGCAGCGGCTGCAATGATGATCGGCTTTACTGGACGGTTTGGGCTAGGGCTCGCTCCAGAGTCATGTGGGAATCTGACCGGCACTGCGAGAGCTCCGGATAATGCAGCCTGACGTACACCGCCAGTATCAAGCATTCCGTGCACCTGCCCGATGGCTGAGCGCACAATCGGTGCCTCTGTCATTTCTTGATCCTGCATTTTCGCCACCGTTGCGGAGCTGTGCAAGCGTCCCGACTTCGGTGGGTCACGGACCTTGTCCATGAAGCTGAGATGGCTACTTTTGGGTATCATGTCTTGGACGAAGGTCCGGCCGTTGGGGTGATGGGTTGGGCTCGCGCTACCGGGAGGTCCCGGTGCGTCACAATTCCCATTACCCTAGCTATGCCAGCCTCGTCCCATTCTCGGCCATCCTTCTTGAATAGATTGAAGGATATTACTCTCCATCTCTTCTTGGATCTTTTTCGCCAGCTCAGCGTCCATAGCAATTTGCGCTAGTTCGGACTCGGAAGCAATATGGCGCTGCGGGTTAGCGCGACGATCATCTTCGTCCTCAGACTGATCCGCATCCCCGCGCGACTGGTGATCACCATCATGATCATTCTGATCATCGCGCGTGGTCGCCCTGCCTTTGCCTTTGTCCGTTCGACGGAGCTGTGGCCGGTTACCACCAGAGTCCGATTGTTCCGGATCTGCTTCCGGCAACTGCATCCGTACTTCGCGCTGCGTGCGTGCACGTGTCTCCGTTTCTAGGCGGACCGCATGAAATTTCATCGAATTCTCAGACTGATCACTGTGATCCGAATCCTGAGTCGCATCGCTCATGTAGTCGGCTTTGGCTTCTGCCGCGCGCCGATGGATTATCCTAGTCCTCTCGACTGGAGTTAATCTCGCTGAAGCCTGACTAATGGGAGTAGATGTCGCGGACGCTCTCTCCCCATTCTGGAATTGGTCCGAGGGTATCCTCCTCCTCAGATAGGTCATACCAGGACTTGTTGCCCCTCGGTATTTTCCTCATCGCTTTCTGGCTCATTGAGGCTCTGGGGGGCATCAAAGTAACGAGATTCTGATTCTATGCCATCTACATCATGATGGAGCAGTGCCTCGACCCTCTCGGTCTCGGCTGAGTGGGATATGCTCTGATTCCCACCGGAACTGGTCGTGCTATCAGCACCGGCTGCAGTCCCCCTCGGAGAAGCTTCGCTTCTGCTCTCCGAGGAATCTCCAGACACAGCAGTGCCCTCAGACACCTGCTGGTCATTTTCGCGGCGCTCATCGCCCGAATATTGGCTAGGGTCAAGTGAGACCAGCCCAGGACTGGGGTCCCGACTGTCCACCCCCTGCTCCAGCCCAGCTCCAGAGGAGCTATCCATCGTCAACGACGATAGGCTGCTTGCCTCCAATTCTACACTGGGGCTGTCGGAGCCAGGTAGCGGGTCGTCGGTGCCAGTGCTAGTGGCTGTCTCGCGCAAGACCGTCGCCGTTGCCACACGCCGCCGAGTGGCCGGGCCAGCCAAGCTGCCCGCGCCACCGACCAGGTTGGCTGTGGTTATCTTCGAATTGTATATGTTAGCCATCGTGTTACCAAGGTAAGACGCGAGTTGAAACCGATTGCTGCGGCGGTGAGGCGGGTGATCAGGCCGTCCAATCGCGCGTCAGGTCGATTCGTTGTCGGTCAAAAATATGTGACGGTAGCTAGCTAGTCGTCACACGAATATAGAGAGTCCTTAAGCTTGTCGTTCCAACAGCGCTGACCGGGTAACGTGTCGATTGAAAAGAGTCTGAACTCCCTAAAGTATGTACAAGGATTTTATATATATGAGACCCCGGCGGGAGGCTTACTAAGTCGATTAGTAAGGCTCGTGATAGAAAGCGATAGGATGAGTAAGCCGGGAAAAGGTTCGCGCGCGACGACGGCGCGCGCGCGGTTGCGGCTACAAGCGGGCCGTTACAACTACCCGTCGTTGGCTCCTTCCAATCATTTACTACGTTTTTGAAGTTCGGCTTCCAGCTACCTTGAACGGAAGTACGCCTTCGCTCACATTCTTCTGCAATCTTGGCGCGGAAGCAGAAGTTCGCCCACACATCAAGCATGTCGTCCTGCGGGGCGGAAGCGCATTCGCCGACATTGGCCCACTACCGCAGTTTCAGAATGCCGCCAACTGGGGATCGATTCGGCTGCGTCGAATATCAGAACATACGCACTACGTCAGTTCAGACTCGACCCCGCGCGGATCGCGGTGTTCGGCACGGGTTCATTGGTGGCTGGCGGCGCGCTTCTTTCAATCCCGATATCCTAACAGCCGCCTAAGGGACATGCGCTTTCAGGTATCGCGAGAATGGCAGCCAAGCATCGATGTTTGCGAATGCTGGCACCGGGGCACTGGATCTTTTCGACTGGCCCACAACGGCGGAAGTCATCACCATTCGCATCAATCTCAGCGGGTTCACGGACTCACAGATGGCATTGTACACTATTCAGACACTACTGAGGCTTGATCCTCGGGCTGTAGTGGTCCTGGAAGTTGAAGATGACACAGACATGATGTTGGATGCTCAGACTTTCGTTGACGCGTTGGAGAGGCACCCTGAACTCGTTCCCTTCCTCGACTGGATCAAGCTCGCATACACCTCAGATGGAGGCATACCCCAGACTATAACGGGTGTTTCGCACCTACTACGCGACAGAAGTCAAGTTTGGCCGTCATCGCACGCGATTGATTTGGGCATACAAAGAGCCAACACTTCAGCTTCTGAGGACAGCTGATTTGGCCGGCTACTCGTTACTGGCGGGTGTCGACGAGAATCGGACACAGGTAGAAAGAAGATGTCTGGATATTCCAAAACGTGAGAATCGCGGAAGGGAGCGTGGCGCGGCCGACCAGAACGGAATCGAGAGAAGCCGCAGATAGTGTATGTACGGGCAGAAGTGATGAGTGAGCGAGGTCCAGTGCAACAGAGAAACGGAACAACAGAAACATGAATCTTGACGACGGCGCAGAAGGAGTGAGCAGTAGAAATCTGAAGGGAGGAACGAGGGGAGAGTGTGGCGAGGATGGATCGTGTAGAAAGCCGAGGAAGCGGCAGAATGACTGATATCGAGCAAAATCCAGCAAGGATATCAAACACGGGTGATAGCGATAGTCATACATATACGCAGTCTAGAGCAGCAAACGAGGTTCCTCTAGCTGAAATTGATCGCAGAGCGACATAT